>OY744482.1:40403557-40882351 GCA_963556165.1 Tipula helvola
AGCCTAATAGATCGAATATACGAGCTACTTGAGATAAAAGCTCTCGCTTAGATGCTGCAAATTTGGTTTCGACGTTAATCTTGTATGAAAACGTATCTTGTATTGGATTCCATTGAAGTCCTAACGTCTTGACGGTCCCAGAATTGTCGTCAATGTGAAGTATTTCTCCATCTCTCAGATCTGGCGGGATTTGGTCCATTAATTCACTTGAATTCGACTTCCATTTCCTTAATGTTCGACCACCTTTAATGAGCATCTCCGAGGTGTCTTGCACAGCTTGCACTGCTTCATTGAATGAATCGGCTCCGGATAAACAGTCATCCACGTAAAAATCTCGCTTTGCAATTGTCGAACCCACTGGAAATGTAACCTTGTAATCGTCAGCTAATTGATGTAATGTTCGAATGTCCAAAAATAGAGCGCACAACGTACCATATGTGACTGTTTCTCCAAACAATGCGTTGATAATCTTGGTTCTGTCGGTTGACCCTAACTTGCCTGGACATTTTCTCCACATCGGAGGAGAATGTGACCGCGTGTTTTCTGAACATCATTATAATCAAGACCAAATCCTTTTGTATAGTAGACCCAACTAACAATTTATCGTTTAGTGAAGTTTTTGATGTGGACTTGCACAAACCGTCAAAGACTACGCGCAATTTCGTCGTTGAGCTGTCATTTTTAATCACTGCATGTTGTGGTAGATAGAAACATTTGCTGACGTCGAGCGCCTTCTCGTTTCGTGGTTCCCGTTCCATATGTCCCAGCTGAAGGTATTCTTCCATAAACGCCGTGTATTGATTGCGAAGACTCTCATTTTTACTAAACTTACGCTCCATTGCCATCAACCGATTGACTACCGCTGCCTTTGAATGACCCAATTCAGCGGAATCAAGTTTAAAAGGAAGCCTTACGACGTACCTTCCTTCTAAGTTCCGAATATAATTATCAGTGTGATGCCTTTCGTATTCCTGTTTAAGTTCAGACTGCTCTGATGGGGTTGAAACTTCTTCCAATTTCCAAAATTTCTCTAGAGTTCGGGATATATCGAGTTCTTCCGTGATTGCGGCATATGACGTCGTGTTGCCTTTGTGCTTGCTTAAAGATCCGGTAACTACCCATCCAAACCTAGTTGATTGCATTATTAGTTGACTGTTGATTTTGACCTGTTCAGCATTCAAAACTTCAAAAAATATATCCGCTCCGAGTAAGATATCTTTCCTTTTCGGTATATTATAAGATGGATCGGCCAGCTGCAAATCATGTTTCATCAGTTCTTTAACGGCCGTTGCATCTGCCTTGAATTGAGGGATGGTCGAAGTCAACTAATGCGCCAACTACTAATGCGAATTCGTTTGATACGTTATTAGATCAACAGCGAGTATTTTTAGAAAGCTTTGAAACACTCGATAACTCATTCATCTGAGTCTCTTAAATTACCTCGTGTGAACATTGACTAGTTTACGGAAGATTATGAAGCATGGCTATCATTTTGCGACTTATATACGTCTTCTGTCCATACAGTCGAGAATATTTCGAATGTTCACAAATTTCAAATTTTAAAAGAGTTGCTTGGGGTCCTCCACTTCATATTATTAGAAATTTTTTGGTCACTGATGCAAATTATTCTGAGGCGTAGGAAAAGTTGGTCAAGCGATACAACAAAAAGAAACCGATAATTAATACACATATAGATCGATTTTGTGACCAGCCGTCCGCAGTTAATGGTTCAATACAATGTCTTCGGCAGATTAGTGATACATCGGACGAGATAATTAGAGGTATCAAGTCTCTAGGTGAAGACGCTGAAAAAAGGGATCCTTCGCTGATTCGTATATTGCTGAATAAGGTCGACGAGGAGACGCGAACTGCATGGGCTAACGAAACCCTTGAAAATGATTTCCCAACAATTGATCAGTTTCTAGACTTCCTAAATAATCGGTGCTATGCGAAGAAAAGTGCTCAATGTGATAAGAAAGGTTGAAGTCGAAATTCTGGCGCTGTGAAGTCACTGTACACTTCGTCAACAAATGAAAAATGCCCCTGTTGCCATTATCAACATACGTTAAATAGATGCATTAAGTTCAAAAGAATGCCAGTGTCCAAACGACAAAGCAAGGTTAAGCAATCTGGAGTATGTTACAAATGCCTGAAGGAAGGTCATAGCGTTAGTTCATGCCCAGCCGACTATACATGTCGTGTTTGTAAATTAAAGCACCACACATATTTACATTTAGACAATTTACCGTCCGCTTCCAATCAATCATCGACAGACAGTCAATTCTGTGGCTCAAGCTGAAGGTTCACCAGATAATCAACCAGGTCCAACCAGCGAAGCACTTCGTGTAGAATCAAGTTCTCACATAGATTCAAGTTTAGTCCACACTGCTACATCGCGGCTGGCGTTGTTACCGACAGCATTGGTGTACGTCCGGGATTCTGCTGGAACTAATCATCTAGCTCGTGCGTTGTTAGACTCAGGATCGCAGTCTACTTTCATTATTGAAAGCTTGGTGCAGAAATTACAGCTCAAAAAATCGCCTACAAATGTTCGAGTATCCGGTATTTCTGAAAGTAAGGCTTAAGTAACGAAGGGTGTCGTGATGCTGACTTTGCAATCGAGGTTCGAGAAGAACAATTATTTCAACATACATGCACTCATTCTGACGAGGCGCTAATTTCCGCTCATAAAGGGACTTTAATAGTATGGATTTGGTTTCAAAGAATTTTTCCTCAAATTCCTCTTGCTTCAATTCTAGAGTCGATGTAGGGTTATTTGCAATTATCAACGAAATTTGATCTTCATATTTAAAAAAACTCAGTCCACAATCCCTCAAGTTGTTGCAATCTAATCTCGATATCAATAATCGAAGTATCTTTAACAATAGTGGTCGTGAATTTACGAATTATAGTTAGTGATGCTAAAACGCGACCACGTGATTGAGTAGCAAGATTTGCCATTTTAAATTTTAAATGGGAATCAATAGGTTTGGTACTTATACACCGACCCGATTAAACAAATAAAAATTGGCAAAAATAAACAAATATTCAGTTCACATTATTATAATAAAATAGTATACTTAAAGTTTTCCCCGTTCGTTGTAGTCTTGATATGACCTTAACTGTAAATCCCAAATTATATGGCTGCGTGCTTCTGAACGATATATCAGCGACTGTTGCTCATTCGTAACAATAGAATTATGGAAATTCAATAAACCCGTACAGTGCTTTTCTCGCGCAACTAGCGGCGTTATAAAGCAGTAAAAATGGTTGATATCCAATTCACAAAAATGATGAACCGCTTGCTTTTTTGTTTTATATAATAATGGCATCCCTTAAGCAGCAAAAATAATTCGATGATCACACGCGAATTTATTACAAATCAGTACTACCAAAAATTATACGCGATTTTATTTAAACTAAACAAAACACTGTATTAAATTCGGCATCCGGCTCGAAGTACCATGAATGTTAAGTACAATAAGTCTTGTTTCGATTTTTTACGGGCACTAAATTATACAATAAAACTCTTTAATTTATATGGACAAATTAGTCAGATGAAAGCCTCTGATCTGATGGCAAACATTATAACTACAATTTTAGTATAAAAATTCTTGAACATAAAATGAGTAAACCTAATATAAATTATCCAGCTTATACACAATTAGAAATGTCAAAAATAAACATCAACAAAATTAAATTGAGGTAAGTTTTAATAACTCGATATAATTCAAATTTATACACTAAATATCTTATCTTTCTATTTTCAGTCAACAACTTATAGAATCAAAGGGGGAAAACAAAGAAGCATCTGATGGCTCAACTAGTTCAGATAAGTACAATGCTAACTAATTAAAATTTGTGATCAATTGATTCTTTGTGTTTTCTACCTTTGCTTTTATGTTATGATTCTGGATGCCAATGTTGTATGAAGAATATTACAGTAGATACAAGTTATGCGTTGATATACGAAGTTGTGTGCAAATACTTATAATTTGATGACATCCTGAACATGTACGCTTTAAAATATATCTACCATTACTCATACACAGCAATCTTGTTCAAAATTCCATAGTAGTAAATGGTTACGGTAAACTCGCATCGCTTTATTACTGATCATTTTAAAATAAATTAAATAGTGTTGTTCTATTTGGGCGCAATGTTGGCCATAAATAAAATCATGGCAGTTGGAAAGATAGTAGCGCGAAACCACCCATAACCAAATTCACCAAAAGCATTAGCAACACTAATAAGAAAGGATACCGATTATTAGTATATTATTCAACGAGCATATAATGATAGCTGTTATTCACGAAGATGAAGTTTGCCGACACGAGCCGATAGGCGAGTGTCGTAAATTATCTGAGTGAATAACAGCCATTATATGCGAGTAGAATACGATACTTTGTCCACAACCGGGTAGGATAATATATTTTGAGCGTAAGAGCACTTCTGTCAAAACACATTTTTTTTTTTTGGATTTCTCTTTTTTTTATTTTTATTTTTTGCCATAGTCGTACATAAATTTTGAAACATTACAAGGTGAGTTAATTTATTTCTGACAGTATTTTTTATTTTCTAAATTTTCTGTCCTTAGAAAATCTATTTAGTCACAAGAAACAAAAAAAAAAATCTTTAGTTTAATAATAAAATGTAATACATACATTTTCAAGCATTTTAACTAGAGAAAAAAAAAACCCGCAAACAAAAAATAGTTTCGCCGGCTATGAACGTTTTTATATAAATATCAAAGAAACAAAATGGCCACTGTAATTTATTTGTATTTTTGGTAAACAAACAGTTTAGTTTTAATTTTTTTGATAGAAAACTAAAACGGATTTTAATTGAAATGGGTGGCCATAATAAGGTTGAAGTATACTTTAAAACTGCACAATTATTTTTAATTTTCATTCGTGTGCATTAAATTAAGGTCGCAGGGATTAAAAATATTTTGAAAAAATATACACTTGACAATTACCTAAAAAAGTTAATTAAACATGGTTTATAATTGATTTTTCTTGTATTAATTTGCTTCATAATGAAGCAATTTATCACACAAGACTTAATTAATTTAACCATTTTATATATTTCATTGAAAATTTTTGATTTTATTTCTATGTTAAATATGCAACACAAAACATGAAAAAACAAAAAAAAAAAAAAATTTTTTTTGACAGAAGTGCGTTTACGATTTTCGTATTCTCTTTTCATACATTTTAAATTTTACACTCTCTCTATATATTTTTATGCTCGAAGTTTGTCCACGACCGACAAATATCATTATGTTTTATAATCAAATCCTTTAAATACTCTTCAAATAATTTTCGTCGACATTTTGACGTCACAGTTTAATAATAATGAAAATGGCAAGAGACTACTAGATAAACTAGCAATGAATAATGGATATCATTATAAGTGATGAAACAAACGTATAATGAACATATTATACGTTAGTCGTGGACAAACAATTTTAAAATTATTATTTTATTATGCATCAAACAATCACGTCGATTATAGAATTCGCGGTTGTGGATTTATCGCGGATCGTAAACTACATATAAAAAAAATTGGAAACAATAATTTTTTATCATAGTTTCATTGAAATACGTTAGATCCGAAATAAAAATATTGCGTTTGTACGGGGAATCAAAAAATATAAATCACATGTAAATCAATAGAAGTTTTCCAGGATACTTTGATTTACACCAATTGTTTCCAATTTTTTTTATATGTAGTTTAAGATCCGCGATAGATCCGCAACCGCGAATTCTATAATCGACGTGAATGTGTATGTACAATTTTCACAGCTAGCTATTTCCATTTAATTTGTTTACACTACACAAGCATAATTTGTGGTTTTTTTGCTCGTATGTAATTTTCATTTTCAAAAACATTTGCTGCTGCGACCATATATACCAACCGAGGAGCGTGTAGTTACTGCTGTCATAATATGTATTTTGTTTTTGTTTGTTTCTGTTATTTTCCTCATTTTTGCCTTTTGATTATTTCCATAGTCGACCATAAAAATAATATTTTCAGGTATAGAAACGAAGTTAGGTACAAAGATTTGTATAACATTTTTGAATCCACATAAGTAGATTTTTATTTGGGCGTTGGAAACTAAAACTAATAAATTATAGAAAAGAAAATTTAAAATATTAGAAAACGGGAGTTCCTCTAGCAAAAATAAAGATGAAGATCTGGGCGCATGTGGACGATTGGGCTACTATCCTGACCACATGTGGAAAATATTCTCATTACACAACGATTTTTTAATATTGCTACAAGATTTGTGAAAACCCAAATATTTTAATGGTTTAATAAATTTGTGTTGATCCGTACAAGTTTGTAATTTTTTATGTTTCTACTTATTTATAAATGTTACAGGGCTATTGTATCGTAGAAAAAATAGCGCGTATAACTCGTGTGAAAATGAGTCATTGCAATACTCAAACGGGTATGAAGTTTGTCCTAAAATTAAACATTTGTCCTAAAAAATGAATTTCCTGTGAATGTATTAGTGAGAATAATATATCTCTCGTTATTAAGAATTTTTAGGTAAAAAAATTATTTTGCTTTCTATGTAATTTGAATTTGCAAAAAAGCAACTAAATAAACCCTAGTTTTAATTTAAATAGTCCAAAGAAAGACATTAGCAAAATCAAAGTTCATTCGAAATTTGATATATAAAAATTACAGATTGAGCCCACAAGATGGTAACTAAGTGCACACATATTTTACAGACAGCCGGAGGTTTCCTCTATCCAAAAAACATGACTTGAACAGACTTCACTATGGATGGAGGGGGGGGGGGGGGCAATCTCCCCAATTTAAAAATAATAGCAACATTCAAAAATCTTGAAGAACTGTTATGTAAGTTTGCATTAAGTTGAATATTAAAAAAATTCTAATTCTGGCCTAAAGATCGTACCCAGGTGAACATATATTGATTAGTTGTAGGCGACCTCCCTTATCTAAAAAATATTACTTCTTTTAAAAATCTCGAAGATAAGTGACTTAGGCCCTTTTTGGCATAGACGCGTCACATGCCATGTAAAGTTGTCTGGCCACATGGTTAACTTTATCTTCGGCTATACTTGCTGGTATACTGATATCTCTGAGTAATTCCAGTAAGAGTTCTTCGTCCAAAGCATTGGGCTTATATCTTCTTGGAAAGAATATTCTACGCAAACCCATATTGCCGCCTTTCCTGTACCTTCCGCTATCCATACATTATTTGTAGGTATTTTGAATGGTTCCGACACTAAGACCACATCTGCTTCTGTTTCTATGGCAACTTGCCCAAGAAAATCTTGAGCTGCCCACTGTGATTAAGATTTATCTGTGTCACTTTCATCTGAGGGCTGAGTTTATTACCTTCCAGTATAGTAGACATCTACTACTTCCTGCAGTGGGCCCTTGATCACCAGTGCAGAGCATGCATTTAGGTTCTTCCTTGCAGGTCTGGGTTTTGTACCCGGTTTCGCCGCATCTTCTTCCAATTTTATGAAAACTTACATATAGGGACGCAACACGTCTGTGCTAAGTGGCTCATCTTCTAGATTTTGGCAAGTTGTAATATTTTTAGAAAGGGGGGGGGGGGGGTCACCCACTATCCTTCAAAATACACTACTCCAGAAAATTAAAGGAACACTAATTTTTTTCAACTTTTTTAGTGTTTTTTGAAGAGCTGAAAAGAAAAGCATTTTAAAGGTTCAAATCTCTAGTTTTGAGAATTTTGAGCGGAAAATTTTTGTGAGATACCGTTATCACGCAATCATAAGAAAGAGCGCGAAATAAAAAAAATCGAATTTCTTTTTTTTTTTGTAAGGATCCATGGGCGCGGGAATTTTTTTTAACTTAAACCAATGCATAGGTCGGTTAGCCTGTTAATTAGGCGTAATTTTAATTTCATTCTGGTCTCTCTATGTCAACTTTTTGCTGAGATATCTGACTTTGAATCAAAAAAGATCCTTTTGCCTTTGATCATCGATATCTTAGCAACCAATGATTGCACAGTAAACTTTAGGGCAGCCTTAAAACCTTCAGTAAATTTCCTACAAGACCCTTAATGATTAGTTGAGAACAAATTTTTTTTTCACCCTCAATACTGATTTGAAAAAAGTACAAAAAAACGACTTTTTAGGTTCTCTTAGTAAATCTACCGTTACTTTACAAATATTGATGAAACGACTAATGTTGCTAGGTCATTTTACAGTTTAATGTACTCCAAATATCCCTGTATTATTTTCAAATTGATCCATCCAACCGTTTTTCCGGACAGATTGATCAAAGTTTTACAAAACAATTAAAGGAACAATTGATCATCAAATAAAAAAACGACTTTTTCACATTTTGCGTTAGTTATTTGTTAACCCTTAACGGTCGTAAGATTTTTTTGCAATACTCGCCCATAAGAGACGACAGAAAATTAATAAAGTTCTGCAATATGACCAATTATTATGGAACTTGGCCATTTCTCATCCGATTTTAGTGAAATTTGGTATGCGTTATTGAAATGAGATTCTAAAACGATTCGTGGATGAAGTTCTGGAAAATGCCAACTAGGAAGGAACTTGGCCATTTCTTATCCGATTTTGATGAAATTCAGTATGTACGATGGAAATGGGATTCTAAAATGATTTTTGGATAAGGCTCTGGAATATGGCCAACTGGGATGGAACTTGGCCATTTCTTAACCGATTTTAGTGAAATTTGGTATTCGCGATGGAATGGGATTCTGAAATGATTTTTGGATAAAGTTCTAGAATATGGCCAATTAGGTAGGAACTTGGCCATTTCTTATAAGATTTTGATGAAATTCAGCATGTGTAATGAAAATTGGTTTTAAAAATTATGTTTAGATGAAATTCTGGAATAAGCCGTATTAGTATGGAACTTGGCCATTTTTTATCCGATTTTAAACAAATTCAGCATGTACTGTAAAAATAAAACTCTAAAATTATTTTTGGTTAATTATATGGTTACCCAGCAAACAGAAATCGTATAATGAGCCTTTAAATCGAGTATATATCTTCTTCTATGGTTTCATTTTATGACATAGTCATAAATAAAAATCATAAAAACATCATCATTTGCCAATTTTTGATGTTTGTATAATCGAAAATGACCGATTTTTACGACTTTAATTCATTCATATGTAATTCTGTATGATTTTCTTTTATGACCAGGTCATAAATGTAAATCGTAGAAACAACTGTATGATCAAATGGATTCAATAATACGACTAAAACTGGAGCGTTAAATGACTTATAATGACCGATAAAAGACAGATCACACAATAACTCTTCTTTGGTGTTTAAATGATTGGGTCATAATGCTTGACTTAATGACTAATATAAAAACCGATTTATGATTTTGAAAATACTCATAAAAATAACACCAGATTTATTTCCGTTTTTCCTCACTTTCATTATTTTTTTTTAATCTATTATTATTATTAGTTGAGGGCCATGTGGGCGTTCAAGCCACTCCGCACTGCGACCTAAAAGATCTTTTGTGCATGGACCCTACTTAATGAGCCGTCCAGTCAATATTCAGGCTCTTAATGAACCTGACAATACTGCCGGCCGGTATATGGTGCATACCATCCGGGCTCATTACTCTCCCTCCTAGATGTTGTAACCTTTTTCAGAAAATGGCTGGGCAATGGCACAGAACATGTTCCGCTGATTCCGCTTCATGTCACAGAAGCGACATCTATCCGTCGAACTTAGGCCCATTTTCTTTAGGGTGATACCTTAAGGGGATGTGACCTGTGAGGAAGCCGGTAAGCAGCCTCAACTCAGGTTTCCTAAGTACGAGACATTCCTTGGCCCTGGCCGACGAAGGTGAAATAAATTCCTTCGCCTGTCGCAAACCTGGAATTCCGCGCCAGTAAGATGACTTTTGCACATCCTACCAGCGTTTAACTGCTGCCCTAAGGTGCCCCTTAGAGACGCCGCAGAAGGGCTCTGGTCCAATTAATGGAAAAGCAGATCCCTCGCGGGCGAGGACATCAGCTGCCTCGTTTCCCACAATTCCAGTGTGCCCTGGCACCCAAACAAGTGTTACCTTATTTGAGCTTGCCAGCAACTTAATAACGCTTCAGACAATCCCATACCAGCCTTGACTCAATGGTAAAAGACCTAAGAGCCTTTAAGGCCGATTGGCTGTCTGATACGATATAACCTTTGCGTCGTTTAGGCCTTTAGAAATGCCTATCCTAGCACAAAGTTCTATAGCATGCACTTCTGCTTGAAAGACGGTTGGATTGGTACCCAAGGACTTCGAGAGTGATACTCCACTCCATGTATTCCTACCCCCGCCCCATCTTCCGTTTTTGATCCATCTGTAAACCACACCAATGACCCTCGCTCAAAGGATGGTCCACCTGTACTCCACTCCTCCCGGTCAGGTAATCTAACACAAAAGGGTTTGTGGAAATCCAGTTTGGCTGGCATACAGTCGGAAGGCATTCCTATAGTGGGGTCTGTCTGAAACTCCTTAAGGATCTCCAGATGGCCCACCATATTGCCTGGTTTGATGTTACCCTCCGCCTGCATCTTAAGGGCCATATTAGCAGCATCCTTTTTTACATGCAGATGCAATGGAGTTAGTCCTAGGAGTGTCTCCATTGCTGCGGTCGGACATGTTTTCATTGAGCCCGTAACCCAATGCAGGCCATACGCTGAACCTTATTCAATAAAGTTTGCGCTGTCCTTTGTTGAGTTTTAGGCCACCACACTAGCGATGCGTAAGTGATCATAGGCCTAATAATTGTTAGAAATGACCAGTAGATCATTTTTGGTTGTAGTCCCCAAGTACGTCCATAGAGTCTCTGACATGCCCAAAAAGCCTTAGTGGCTCTATTTTGAATTTTTTGTATATGTTGTTCCCAGTTCAGTTTATGATCCAGGATAACCCCTAGATATTTAACCTCTTTGAAAAAGGCAACAATAGTGCCGTTTAACGAGGGAGCTACAAGCGAGAGCTTTCTCCTCCTCGTAAAAGGGACAATGACAGTTTTGTTTGGATTGCCACTAAGTCCTTCCTTGTTACACCACTGCCATATCAAGTTGAGTGCATTTTGCATGAGATCAGAGATGATCTCATCAAACCTGCGTCTAATTACGATAGCCACGTTATCCGGATAGCCCTGGACATCAAACCCATGGCTATTCAGGAGGACCAGCAGTCTATCAATAACCAATGACCATAAAAGAGGACACAGTACACCTCCTTGGGGACAGCCCTTTACGGCCCTGATGGTTACTGACTCGCCACCTAATGTGGCTGTAATATCGCGATATTTCAGCATGGAGCGGATCCACCTAGTTGTAGACGGCGGAACCCCCTTCTCCATAGCTGCCCTCTCTATTGAACCATAGGAGGTATTGTCAAATGCCCCCTCAATGTCCACAAAGGCACACAGGGCAATTTCCTTAAAAGCCACCGCTCTTTCAATCTTCGTGACTAGACCACTAAGAGCCATCACAGTTGATTTGCCAGCTTGATAAGCAAACTGGTTCCGATGCAGTGGGTTATTTACAAGGATTTCATTTCTTATTTGATTATCCAGGATTTTTTCCATCGTCTTCAATAGAAACGATGTCAGGCTAATTGGCCTATAAGCCTTGGGCTGGGTATCCAGACGACCCCCTCCCTTTGGTATAAAGACCACATTTAGTTTCGGAATATAGTTAAAAGCATAACTTGCCCGAAACAACTGGACCAAGCTGGGGAGTATTTCCTCAATACCTTTTTGAAGTAAAGCCGGAAAGATACCATCCCCTCCAGCAGATTTGAACGTTTGAAAGAGCCAATAGCCCATCTCACCTGGCTGGGTGTGAACATTTTTCCAGAGAGACTCCAGATCCTACTGAATAGTCTACCTCACTTGAAGGATCATGCGAGTCCTCCTGGTACCTTCCACTATTGAGTCCGGAAAGTGGGTACCTAATAGTAACTCCAGGGTTTCCTTCGGTTTCAGTGAACATCCCGTTTTGCTTCTGAAGAAGCCCCAAACCATTTGAGTGATCCCTAGCAAGGACTTTCTGGAGACGAGCTGCAGAGGGTAATTCAATGATTCCCTCACAGAAGTTTCTCCAGGTAGCCCTTTTGGATCTTCTTAATTCCAGATTGTATTCCGTTAAGGCCATCCTATACTCGCCCCATTCCCCGGTGCGTTTAGCCTTATTGAATAACCTTCTAGAATTTTTCCTCAGCTTACTCAGCGCCCCGTTCCACCAAGGGACCAACTTAATGGACTCTCTTCGCTTAACTGGGCAGGTGTTTTCGTAAGCCGAGTGTATAGAATTATGCAGCTGGTTTGAACAGAATTCCAAGCCCTCTGGAGACTCTATGTTCCCCATTACCGAGGGCATTTCTGATTCGAGTGAAACTCTATAAGAGTCCCAATCGGTCAGTTTTGGAATTCTTATCTCCTGCCGCTGCATGGCCTCGGCCGCCAAATCGAATCTGATGTGCAAGTGATCCGATAAGGAGGCCTCTTCAGACACATGCCAATTTTTAACAAAATCTCCTGAGGACCTCCTGCCTAATCGCATTTATGAAAGTAGGTTTCCTTCCCCTATTGACAATATCTACATTATTAGTAATTATATACTCAAAAAGGTACTCACCCCTATTATTGATGTTCGTGCTGCCCCACACCGTGTGGTGCGCATTTGCATCGCATCCTATTAGGTAAGCCAGCCATTGCGCTGGCAATGAGCTATGAGCCGCCTAACTTCGAGAGGAGGTATCATTTCGAGTCTCCAGGAAAGTAGGCGGAGGCCATTATAGCCTCCTGTTTCCCTCTTTCACCAGAACCTCCACCATTACCGCCACTAAGTCACTGGAGATGAACTCTGAAATGGGAATAAAATTAATTGCGAGCTGGCCAAAATGGCCGCCCTTGGACTCTCAGTTCCGTTACAATAAATCAACTTACCCATTTGTTTCGGTATACCTTTAATTTGGTTACCTATTACCCATGGCTCCTGTATTAGAGCCATGCCAATTAGAGCCATGCTAATCATCTGGCAGATAAACCTACGACAAAGGACGTCCGAAGACGCCTTTGCATGATGCAGGTTTATCTGTAGGCAGGTTAAGTGTGCCATCACTACAGCGACGTCTGCTGAAGGCCTGGATTAGCTCCTTGCTCGCACCGCCACCGCCAGATGGCGAATCCATGTCCTCCATCTTGCTGCTGCTGTCCACAGCTGACTGAGAGCCACCAGGCTTCACCAGTGGCTTGCGCGGGGTGACCCCTCGCGGGTCATTCCCCGTACAACCGATGACGCCTTCCTCTCCCTTTCCCTCCTTCTCCTCGCCTGTCTCCTGGAAAGGGCCGCCACACCAGTGGTTTTAACCACAGGTGTGGCCCCGAGAGCCGCCACAGGTGCGGCCTCGATTGCCTTCACAGGTGCAGCCACGATATCCTCCGCAGGCTTGACCACTTGGGGCCCGCCCTGGAACCTAGCTTTCCACCACCCTGGCCCCCTTGGGGTGCAGTTGGACAATCCCAAACTTAAAATTGATTTTGAAGTCAATTTGTTTGAGCTTCTCAACCGAAGAGTGGTCCATGGAGAACGTGCAAAAAGCTGAAGTGCCTTTCGCCTCTCTCCTGACCACTCTCCAGTTGATCGCCTGCATGCCCTCGTTTTGGCTTCTGATAAAACCCTGAAGCTTATCCGTGGGCAATTCGGCACTGTTTGGGAAGGTACCAAACACGATCCTAGCTCGAGGCAGGTTTCCCGCCTCAGCTACAATCAGCTCTGCACCTTCCCATGGCTTAATAGTACCTATGGTCTCCTGAGCCACTGTACAGTGGCCCGGTCGGCACAGGTCACTACCAGCCAACCAAGCCGAAGCTGACTGCCAAGGAACTTAGGTTTAAGCTCCTTGGCCACCTGCTCCAGCACCTTATCCAAGATTCCCTCCTGGACAGCTTAAGCTGCTCTCCAGTGAGAGCAACCTCAGGAAAGCCAGAGGGTAAGATCCCAATGATCTCTGATTCCGCAGCCTGCCTGAAGGTAACTCCAGACCGGACCGCAGAACCCGAGGCCACCAGGATATGTTCTTCCCCCTGGCCTTTTTTGTGCCGGTGAAGTAAAGTCATCCGAGCGGTCCCTCTTTGGCGGTTGGGCCATCGTAGGAGCGCAAGTCTCCTTCCGTGACCGCACCGCAGAAGCCTTGTCTCGCTACCGGGCGCTTTGCCCTCAGCCAGAAGCTTCCTGTACCGCTTTTTCGCAGCCCCACACATTTTCACATGAGGAGCCGCAGCAGGTTTGTTGGTGTCAACCTGATTCCTCTTCCGATACTCCCCGACGTCCGCACTTTTCCCTGTTTTCACAGAGGAGATCCCCCCACTTACGGGGGCCAGTTCCTCATCTCCTGAGGTTTCCATATCGGAATTGAGAAGTAAATTCTCAAACTCCGAACGGATTTCCCCATCCGATGTGCCAACCATTGGGGATTCCACAGCGGAGAGAGGACCTGAGCCCTCGAAAGCCACCGCAGAATCCTCGCTGGTCCGTGACGCTTTAGGAGCGTTACCATCCTTATTGTTTTTATTTTTGTTAGGCATTTATTCCCACGAGTATTTGGGAAATGAAGGTCACCTGTGGGACACCCAGCTACCACAGGAAGGCTAAATAATACTGGAGGGCGCCTGGTATCCAGAGTCCGCATATTTGGGACTGATTAACCTATCAGTCATTCATCCATCGGCATATGCTGTTCCACCTTAGATTAGGGTTTTTTGTTAAGGTTTTCTCCTTTAGCGCCGTACTTTGGCCTGAGTCAACTAGAACAACTGTAATAGATGACATCAGTTACCGACGATTGCCACGTGGAGGCAGTACGTACACTTGCGAATTGTGGCAAGGTTACCCTACCACAATCGTACTCATCCCGCCAGCTGCCTGAAACATGACCAGAACAGCTCACGTGATGAGCACCCTACTGAAGGTTACGGAGCTGATATAATCAGCTGATCCCCCACCAGCAGGCGCCTAATCGTCAAAAAAAAAAAATCTATACTACGATATTATTATTTTTCATCTAATACTTTTAAACACAGACAGCTTACTGTCTCCGCAATATACTGTCCTCCCCGCATAACTTGAAAAGGGAGGACTACATTAAACTATTTAAATCGCTAGGACGTGATTTTATTACTGGAGGAGACTTTAATGCAAAAAACACCTATTGGGGATCTAGACTTACGACGTCAAAGGGTAAAGAATTGTTTCAAGCAGCCCAGACATCAAAATGTGAATTTTACTCTGGTGGTTCCCCAACATACTGGCCCAGTGACGAAGCTAAGATACCGGACCTAATCGACTTTTATGTAGCAAGAGGTATATCTCAGAACTATATTCACATTGAAAACAGCAATTCTCTAGTATCGGATCACTCACCGGTTATCATAACAGTCAGTGAAACTGTAATTCAAAGGAAAAGTGCACCCAGATTAACAAATTCAAAAACAACTGGGATCTCTTTCGTGAAATAATGGAGGACAAAATCAATCTCCAGGTACCGATAAGAAATTCTCGACAGTTGGAAGACGAATTGGAGCAACTCAATGAAATAATTCACTATGCTGCATTAGCAAGCACTCCCATTTTACAAAATAAGAAGACGCTTAACATATCCTACCCAATGGAAGTTAGAGAGTTGGTAAGGGAAAAACGGCGAGCTCGTAAAACCTGGCAAATTAATCGAACACCGGAGAACAAAAACAATTCTTAACAATTTATGTAACAGCCTCAAATCCCTTCTTAAAGAAGTTAAAAATGAATCAATCAACAGATATCTAGTTAGCCTAACTGATGAAAAAAAATCTGATTACTCACTGTGGAAGGCGACGAAGGGACTCAAAAGACCCAAAATGCAGGTGCCTCCACTTAAAAAGGATGATGGAACCTGGGCAAGAGGCCACAAAGAGAAGGCAGATCTATTTGCGGAGTATCTCCAGGAAACCTCCAAACTACTACCAAGACAAACTGCCAATGAAAATATAATATCTATTCACAAGCTGGATGAGTTTGAAATACGGCCAGTAACTCTCAAAGATTCGGATTTTCTTCACAAAATAAAACAGAATTGTTTTCAAATGATTACGTTATATTTTTATATTTTTTTCAACAAATTAATAAATTTTCAAATTTTATTACAGAACGAAAGTGGGTCTATGAAGTTGTTTAACTTAAGCTTAACCAGAAGGTTTGAAAATGCTGCCTGCCGTGGTTGTAGGACCACCTGCCAAGTTTATACTTTGAATAATTTAAAATACGAATTTCATTAAGAAATCAACGAAATTAAGCGGACACGTTAGCCACAGCATCTTATATTCTGTGGCAAATGTAATAAATTCCACCAGCAATTTTAAATTGATAAAATCGCAATTCGCAATAGCCTTGGTTAAGTATATTGATATTTAAGAGCATTTAGTCTAAAAATGGATTGACGTCAGCAATGGATTTAAACAGGTGTAAAAATATTTTGTTAAGTTAAATATGTACCCAAAAGTAAATACAAATACGAGTACATATACGTTTTGCAAATTTCCAATTTTCTTCTTTGTTTTAATTGTGTGGCGTATTACACATTTTTCAAATTTACCATTTGTGTAAATACTCAACTAAAATAATTTCAACTAAAATAATTTTAGTTGTTGTAAATATCAGAAAGATAAGAACAAAGATCTGTTAATATTTTCACAAATAATTTAATGAATTATTTACCAGGTTGCACATGCCGACTTTGCTTCAACAGTTTGTGATGCAATCCCAGCTACTCCTACCATCCTATCAGGGCCTCCTCCGAAATGTAAGCAGCACCGTTATTGTTGGAAATGTTCCTAACAACTTCTTTTCACTTTATTCTTCAAGAATTTCTCCCGTTCTTGCCAGATTACGCTGTCCTCTTTTATCGCTTATCATAACCATCTTAACCCAACTTACAACTCTGTGCTGGTCCCTACTGCTTATACAAATCTTAACATAGACAAACCATATCCTTCTTCAGAATAATTTTAATCTTTATTAATTTCTTGAAAAAAATAAAATAAAAATTGTAACAATAATAAATAAATAAACTTGACCAGTGACCAACTTGATTGACCTCTTGAATATATCAAAGACTCTCATAAAAATTACAATACTTAAAGTGTACGAGAATCAAAATGTATCCCAATATTTTTATTCGAGCGACAAAAACCCATCCCAGGAATTTTATTTAATATACGATGTTTTCGCCTATGTTAAAAATGGGGAAAGAAGGGCAGAGGTATAGAGAGTTCTAGTGGTTACTTGGACCCGGTAATGTTTCAAAACATAATAGCAAATTGACCTTCGTCTACAACATATCTGGAATTTGTTGGAAAATTATTTCCGTTGATATTTCTCTTTCAAATATGGATTTAATCTTTGACTTTTTCTTTCCGTTGTAGATGTTGTATAGAGGGATTCCGTTGAGTACCATCGTTAAATAAAGATGACAATGTTCAAGCGAATATTAATGTTTGCAACTGGAGTAACTTTATATTTGTTTGGGTATACAACGAGGTTAGGTCTTGTGATTTTGTGTTTTGTTCTGATTTTGTAACGTTTTGATTATCAGTAGATAAATTTAAAGAATTAATCCGGTTACCAGTAGATACAGATTTTCTATATCAATTTGGTTTACAACATGTGTGATCCAGCAGATGTAGTAGCGGTTTTTTGAGCTGATATGACATTAGTAAACTATTCCGCTTCAGGAATCAATGTTATTTGTTGTCATTTGTTTTAAAAACTCAACTTTGGTAACATTTTTGGTGGATTTAGAACCACCAATATTTTTGCCTTCTGGCCTATTAGGCGTTTTTTAAACTATATGCACTATTGTGCTATACTGCATTATTGGTAGGAACGAGCACTTGCTCTATCACAATATTGGTTAAATACAAAGTTAATTTAAATTTATTTATTATTTTATGATTATTTGTGATTTTTGATCTTCTTCTTGGAGTCACTTGTAATTCCACTAAATCAGCTTATTTGTTAAACTCGAAAAGATAGGGGATTAACGCTAGCTAAACTCGAACAAATTACTAAATCGAACTTATTGAAACGCAATCTTTCAACGCTGTAATGTGTTGCGTACAAACATTTTTTCTTATTTTGATAAAAACAGTCTTTGAATCGTAAAATTTCAAATTAATGTAAATTTTTTATGAAAATCAAGTAGGTTAAATTTACGAATAAACTGCACATTTATAGCTACATATTTACATTTTCCTCTCGCCATTTCAATAAATTTGTCCGAAATCAAATTTTGTCGCCAAACGTTTCGACGGTACGAAAAAGCTCATTTAAATATTTTATAACTTCTAAATAGCGAAATAAATTCCTGGAATAAAGATTCCTCGCCGTTTTTCGGTTCACTCGAATTCACATATTACGTCATAATCAACGTGGAGATTTACATCGTCAAACTTGCGTTTCCAAAGGATTCGCCCCCACTCTAAATAATTTAACTGTTTTGATTTAAATAACCGTTTAGAAACCACTTTGATCACGAGAACCAAAACAAACTCAGTTAACGGGATATTTCATCCCATTTTTAATTTTTTTTTTACTGAAGAACAGAGAATAGAACAAAAAATTTAAAAAAAAATTGACATTACTAGCCAAAAATAAATTTTTAAATTTTAAAAATATCGTATTTAAAATTATGTTTTAAAACAATAAAATAATCTCCTTAAAAATTAATCTTAAAGAAAGAAATCTTTTAAGAATAAATAAAATGTTTTTAAAATCGAAAACATTCTCGAACTTCTCGAAATTAAATAAAAGTTTTCTTGAATTTACAAGCCCAAATACGGAATTATTTACTCCTTCATAAGCCAGCCAAAAGTGACTAATAAACCAGCAAGATTGTAGTTGGAGATTTAATCGTTGGACTTTAAAATTACAGATATGTGGTTTTATTATAATACATCAGAAAGAGGCAAAAATTCTCGCCCATGATGAAACTGTTGAGACAAATTTACTTAGTTAAGTTGGTAGAGTAAAAGTTTAAGTGATTCTATAGACATAAATAGAGATATGTTTCATTACAATGCTTCCACCAGTCGTTTCCTATATTCGTGGCATTTTATTTAACCACGTGAGTTTTTTAACACCAAAAACAGATGAGTGTCGAACGTGTCAATGTACCGGTTTCTACCCTATTACATGTTGCCCTAAATAAGGGAATAGGGGGTTTCCTATTTTTTTTATATTTTTTGTACTGAATGACTCATCTCTATACCCACTTGAAGCCCTCCCAGACTTTCATCCCAGGAAAATTTTAAATTACATCCGACAACACATCGAGGGAAACCTATTTTTGTACTGAATGAATCATCTTTAATATGGGATTTTATTCGCTTAAACTTCATCAGTGATCGCAGCAGGCAATAGCGTGCCATTTTATGCCAACATTAAAGTTTTCAAGTCTCTTCATATATCACGCACGCAAACTAAAACTGGACATTTACAAAGTACTGACAAAAATCAGATAGCAAGGTTTATTGTGTGGTGTCTTGGTCACTGATAGAACAAAACATTCAGAAAATTGACACAACTAACTGTAAGATTATTTGAATTAGGTTTGATCCAATCAAAACGGGAGCCACGTATATATAATCAAGAGATCAGAAACAATCTCGATAAAGTTGATATCATCGGATTCATAAAATCATCATGGGTAAGATTGGTTGGGCACGTTCATCGTTCACAACCCTGTAAAATCCGACCACTAAACTTGATTTAGAGTCGGCACCAACGAAGTTATAGGCATTACCTTAGCTGGTGTAGATCAGGAAAAACTGTCATTCAATTTTCATTTAACGGTTATATAATTAATAAATGAATATATTAATATTTATAATACAAAATGTCTTTCAAAATTTTGTCAGCCCACGAGCGTCTAATTATTGATGCGATCGTCATCGAATTATTATTTACCATTTGAATAATCAATAGAAACAAATAAGGTTTTGTTTTTCACAATTTTGTGCTTATTTATCATCATCTATTTATTCAAATTGAACAACTGTTTCTACATTGTATTTACGTACATATATACCAAGGTTAATTTTGGCGTAGGTACCTAAATGGCATGACGAAAATGGCATTGCAATAATTTTCAATCTGACCGTTAAATTTTTATATTCTACTTAAAAATATTTTTGGTCAAACTGGTCTTTAAATTCTGCTGTACAAATGTCCGCGGAATCTGAAACATTTCCATACCGCACGTGCTGAGATAAATTCTTTTTTGTGTTTTTAGCTTTCGTGTAGTTTTTTTTAACAGAAGACCTTCAATAAAATTAGACAAAACATAATTAAATGAAAAATTATTTGCTTACAATTTTTTTGGCTTGGGCTTTTACGCCGAGTCGATACATATAAGGTAGCCGATAAGCTCATGTAAAAAGCCAAAACTTCTAATTGACCTTGGTTCACATGAAATTTAAATATTATAACGTCGACTTTACATGATATTGTAAAGTGAATAATCGATTTAAACAAGTGTAACAATATTTAGTTAAGTAAATTATATATCCAAAAATAAACAAAAAAAAATTCAGTTTTTGCCAACGTTCAAATTTTCTTATTTGTTTTAATTGTATTGCGTATTATTTCTCAAATTTGCAAATTGTGTAAATACTAAATTTTGGTATATAAACTCCGACAATTTCATCTAAAATCATTCAGTTTCTATCAAGCTTTCAAGTTTGTCAGTATATACAGATTAAAACTAAAATGCAATACAATATTTTGTTCGCTGTCCTCCTTGGAGTTGCTAGTGTAAGTATTTTGTAAAAAAATAAAAAAAATAAAAAATTAATTTTTTTTTTTTTTTTCATATTATGTAACAGGTTGTGTATGGCCAAACCGTAGTCACTCAAGTGGTTAATTCTGCCGGCAATGTTTTTGGTAATCTTGGAGACATATCAAAAGCTGTAAATGGCCGTATAATTCTTACCGGTAATGTTTTAGATACGGTGACGGGTGTAGAGTTGGGCACTGCAATTTTTGTTAACGACAATGCTGGTAAATTTGTTGATTTAGACGACAATGTTGTTGACACTGGTGTAACCCTAGTCAAAGGTGTTGTAGATTCAACAGGTAAGGTTGTAAGTAGTGTTGCAACCACAGCAGCCATTCTTGCAGATGGGATTGAAACCACAGCGAGTGCCTGCTGTGGTTTCAATCCCATCTGCAAGAATGGCTGCTGTGGTTGCAACACTACTTACAACCTTACCTGTTGAATCTACAACACCTTTGACTAGGGTTACACCAGTGTCAACAACATAAACTGTCGGGTGCCAGATAGCACTAGGTGGAGACTACTCTGAGATTGATGAATTTTATTCTTAAGGCGTATGAACAATAACTATTGAGTTACATTTTTTCAATCGTTTTGATCCCACTGTATATTAACAATTTTTTATAAATTGAATCCAGTTGTTTTTGTTCGGACGATTTAGACTACGCGTTATGATCTCTATATTGAGGCTCAGGCGGTTATAATAAAACAGCTCTAAAGTGTGTAACCGATCTATTAGGGGCGTACACGTTTATGTTATTCGGGTATGCTGTAGTCGGCACATGGGAGGTTCTTTGCTGCCAAACCGAAAATGACCGTTCACTTCTATACGTGCACAAAAAAAAACAATTTTGTATTTAAATCATTGTTCTGAAATCTTTCCCAGCCAATATGAGGTTTATAGATGTGACCGTTCACCGCAAACAAGTTCTAAATAATCTGGTGGAGGAGTACTCATGGCGGTATATAGGGTTTTCCAATAGGAATGATACTATTTAAAATCTGCGTATTATTTTTTGACATTTCTTATGTCATTTGTGTTAACTAGGTTATGCCATTTAATCATGGAAAGATACACGCTTCAACAACGTTTAAAAATTGTTAAATTGTTTTATCAAAATCAGTGAATCAAAATGATGAACATTTTTATCGACAAATTTTATTCAGTGATGAAGCTTATTTTTGTTAAATGGTTATGTAAACAAACAGAATTTCAGAATTTGGAGTGATGAAAATCCACACGAAACTGTTCAGACACCATTACATCCAGATAAAGTCACTGTGTGGTGTGCAATTCATGCTGGTGGAGTTATTGGTCCGTATGTTTTGAAGAAAATGGTCGAAGAGTGACGCCTTGTGATTTAAGTCACTTGTTTATGTTGATAATCCAACAACAATTGAGCAATTAAAAATCAACATTGATGAAATACAGCCAAACTTATGTGAAAAAGTGATGATAAATTAGGCTGACAGAATGCAGTACGTACGGAGAAGTCGTGGTGGTCATTTGTATGATGTTATTTTCCATACATAATGGCATAGTGTAACCATTCAAATAAAGAAAAATTTTGGGCTTACTGAATAATTTATGTGTTTTTTTTTAATTTTTAAATAGTATCATTCCTATTGGAAAACCCTTTATTATTATCGAATGAGCTAGTTGAAATATCCAACCTGACCATCGAGCAATTATGTGTTAAAAATGTAATCTACAGAATGTCAATTTTCGTATACGTTGCATATGTCTGTTCATCGATACTGTTTTTGACATAAATCTAAGCTAATCTTCCGAGATCCAAAATGATCTAGATCGAAATATCCTCCATTGTAACGCATGGCAAATTCGGATACGAAAAATAATAAAAACAATTTAGAAAATATTACAATTGTTTACTCATATAATAATTAATAAAAAACCTTTTGTTATATAATCACAAATAACAAATAAAAAAGAAAATCTAATTAACGTACTAATAATCAAAATTAAGTTAAGTATAAATAAAGATAACAATCAAAATATATCTCCACTGAAAGGGGAAAAAAATCCCAAAATATGGAAACAACGCAATTCCCCTTGGTCCACTGATGTAATGGCTGATCACAGTCCCATATACGATTTTAAGATCTACGGAGAAAAGAAAACACAGCGGTAAACATAAATAATATAATTGACCAACTCTTAAGAAATTAATAAAAATAACAAAAAATGAAAATTTATTTGGTTTATTGAAATTACACGTTCCACCTCATCTCGAAGTGTTTAATTTATTGATGGGCGCCACTCCTAATTACATAGGAGATCTGATACCGTACGTCCTTTAAATCTTCCCGGCTGTTTTGCTTGCTGCACGGACTAAGGCGTGGGTGTTTAGAGGTTGAACCCAATTTCAAAAACCAAATCTAACCTAATTTGAACCAAAAATAAGTAATTTTTATTAAATCATGGATTCCAATGATAAATTGAATCTCGTTAACTCATAAAATAAAATGAAAACAAAATTGAAAATCGAAATTTATCACTCAACCACGAAAACCATTCACTCCCCCAAAATATAGCACTATGCACTCCAATTGTAATCACTCGTCTTTCAGCTATAATCGTGTCGAGTCCTTTTATTTTTTTGTGAAATCTCGATGTTGCAGCAAAATGTAGGCCCAACCATGTGCTTTTCGACTTAAATAAAAAAAAATCTAACTGTTGTACTGGTTCAAACAAAATACTATCGTGTTTGGTCCAATATATGTACATATATGTCAATTATTTTGTTTTTTTCTCACAATAACACACACAAAAAATATTTGATGCATCAATCACTTATAATCCCAAAATCCCGATTTTTCTAAGCAATTCGTGATACAGACGGATGCTCCTGATGTATGAGTTGGGCCGGTATTAACGCAAGGGGAAGGATCGGAGGAAAAAGTAATTTTATTCTATAGCTGCTTAAAAGTGGACAACCCAACAGAGAAAATATTAAACCATCGAGAAAGAATGCTTAGCATTGATATTAGCTATTGAACGATTTCGACCATACATAGAAGCTAGTTATTTCTCTGTCATAATATAATGAATCATACATCGTTCAATCGAACAGTACCACTTTGAATTATAACATAGAAAAGGTAAATTTATCAAAAATAAAAATAAAAGGGAAATCACAATTATATACAATGTATTGTGCTGTAGAAAAGGTCGAAGATGGAGAGAAGAATTCCACAGCAGTACCAAAATTTTGGGTGAGAGGAAATATTTTACTTTGGTCGGTGAAAACAACAACGAACAACGAGGGCAAAAGATTTATGTGAAAACTTATATCTTTTGAAGCATTCCAAGCCATTTCGATGAGGCTGATAAACCCCCGCATAAAGACAGCTGTTATTCGCTCTGTATTTAAACTAAGTTACATTTTGGTTTAAAAAGTCAATAAGTTATTCTAATTTGAATTTTGAGGACGAACCTTACTAACAATAACTGAGCATGAGCAAAGTACAGTTCTGTTAAGTTAACCCTGATATGAAATAAACGCGGATGCAAATACGGAAAAAAACTAATATACAATTTATTTGATTAAGTACAATAAGTCTTGTTTTTTGTTTCGATTTTTGACGGCTACTAAATTATACAATAAAACTCTTTAATTTATATGGACAAATTAATCAGATGAAAGCCTCTGATGGCAAACATTATAACTACAATTTTAGTACAAAAATTCTTGAACATAAAATGAGTAAACCTAATATAAATTATCCAGCTTGTACACAATTAGAAATGTCAAAAATAAACCTCAACAAAATTAAATTGAGGTAAATTTAAGATAAAATTGTTAATTTCTTCCAAATTTATGTATAATTTATTTAGTTTTCTATGTATTAATCTGATAAAATTTTATACGTTTTAAAATTTTCTTTATCAATTAAATTAAAAATAAAAATATGTTAAACTAAAAATTATTTTTATTATGTTTACTAAAATTTTGTTAAATGTATATTTATATTTGTAAGTTCATTGCAAAAATTATTTATTATCACAAAATTACCAATAAAGTGTAAAAAAAAATTGTAAATGAACAGTTTACAAAATATTTTGTAGAATTTATTTTGAAAATTTACCTTTTTTGTAAATTGCATAACTAGAAATTGCACAATTGTGAAATTGAAATCTATTTAGTATCATTTGCCAAAAAAGTTTATTAGATTTATAAAACTGTTGTTTATAAATCAACTTATTATTTGTCAATTTTACAGCAACAAATTGTGAAATTCTATTTCAATTTATAGTTTTGAATAATTAATTTGAATCCATAATTCAATTTCGTTCATTTTTAATCCATAATGAATGTTTCGAAAGGATATGCGATAGAATAGGCTAACTCATTTATCATGGTTTGAGCTAAACCGAATGTTCTTTAAATTTATACAAAAATATAATCATTGTAAGCCTTGTGCGAGCGCGACATACAAACGAGTGCGGTATTTAAGTACAGAATAGGAATAATTACATGGCCTAAACTTCCGTTGTCCATTGGCTGTTATTACAAAAGAAACGATGAAATTTCTAATTTTGGAGAATCTTTGAAAATATTCACTACCTGAACCCAAAAACGCTGATATTTCCATCCATATTATCCAACAGTCCTTGCCTGCCGTGGCCTCCAACAATCACTTCCATATAAGTTCTATTCAAATTTATGACTTAACACAGCTTCCATATTCAATCACCCTTCATCCCTCGTCGCTAATTATGGATCCGATCTCAACGATAAATAAATAAAATCACGGATCAACTAAAATCAATTAATTAATTATTAATTAATCTTTTCATTTTTCATTATTTTAATTAGTCAAAAAACCTATACTAGTTTTTTATTAAAATATTTGGCAGTTTTGAAAAATCATTTATTCCTCCAGCAAACGGCTAAACTATCAGCGGCAACATGAACTTATTAACCGTGAATGTCGTTTAGCTGATATTATATCACCAGAATTTAATCGTCTATCATAAACTAATCTACCTAATTGACGATACGCAAAAATGGGAAGTTAATAGTTTATAAGAATTTTTCACAGCGCAAGTTGTTTCTTAAGCCAAACTTTTAATCTAATTTCATTTAAATTCAATTAATATTTTGATTAATGACATTATAATTGAAATGTCGACTTGGTAATAAGGCAATTTATTATTGTAAATATCAATAAATCTACTAGAGTAAAGGTTCGGGAATCCTTTTTAAATTTTTAATACATTCGTAAATCGAGGAAACCATTCATCATTTGATTGCTTGATAAATTAGGGATGATATGCGATTAGAGGGTTGAGAGGATTTGGTACAGAAAAGTAGTTAAGTTTTATCAAAAAAAAAAACACGTATGGCGGTTATGGCATTTGAAATTTTAGTAAAATTTAATAAATTAAAGAAATTTTGTGAAAGTCAAAAATGTTTGTAAAATTTACAAAATTTTGTGTAAATTGTATTTGGGAATTCAGTTGTAAAATTCACAAAAAGTAATGGTTTAGAACAAAAAATAATTGATTTTTACAAATGATTCTGTAAAATTTATAAAGTATTCTAACAATTTATTAAAATTGTATCATAAATACAAAATATTTGTTATTTTTTCACTACATTTTGTAAATTTTACAGAGAATTGTACCTTTTACAAGTTTTTTTGTAAACTTGTAGAACATAATTAATTTTTTGCTATAAATAAAATTAAATCAGTTTATGTTTAGTGGTCAGAGATTAAAGATTGAAAACCTTTTCCATAAAGAAAGAGAGCAGATTTAGTGTAAGAGAGTTAATCATACTTAGTGTAGAAAAGTGTGGACAATATTTTGAAATATGTTATATGGAAATTTTTTTAATTAGTATTGGAATCGATTCAATTTTATTAAAAACATATAATATGTATTACGAAAATTTTCGGCAGGTAAGTCAATTTTTAAATTTAGTTAATAAGTTATGTATATGATTAAGTTTAAAAGTTTATATGCAATTTAATTGCATTGTGTTCTGTGTTGTAATGTGGATAAATAAATGAGAAATTAATTTAACCCTTTCAAATGCCATTTAAAATTGACTTTCTTCCAAAAATAAAATACGTAGCACAATTATGCACTGCTATGATATGGGATTGCTCATAAAACTGTAGTGTGAACATAAATACATAAGAGAACGATCGCACAAGAGAAATGAGACAAAAATTAAAAATTACGGTTGGTCGAAGCGATGAAAGTTGATGTACAATATATTGTACAAGGCGTTTGAGAGGGTTAAAATGTGAAAATGTGTTTTCGATAAATAAATGGTTTTATTATTTTGTGTGTCTGAGTAGGAGAATTACATTCTGGCTCTTACATTTGTTTGGTTTTGGCGTCGCTAGTCTAAAACAAATAAAATCTTCTGTGAATATCTAAAAACACACGCCTAAATTATTTAATGTATATTAACAACTATTATAATTTAATTGTAATTTAGAGTTATAGTATCCACATTCTACACAAAAAAATTATTTTATTAAATATTTATTAGTTTTGTTGGGATGCTTTGTTGGAAGACAATATTGTATATGGGCTGAAATTGAAATACATTAGGCAAAAAGTATCTCGTCTCGACATAAACAAATACAATCTGGCTCTTCTACCGAAAATTTTTCAGAAAATGGCCGCAGTATAAAAAACCTTTTGGCTATAAATTGGTAAGAAATTTGCTAATAGAATGATTTATTCGCGGGACATACATTTTTTTATTGGTTTTTGCCGACTGAAACGGATTTTAAGGCGCTTCACAAGGCAAATAGCATCGAGGTTAACTTTGTAGATTTTCTGCACAAAATAATACCGATCCTGATTGAAAAAGTAAAAGGGGCAGCGGATAGGAATTTGTTGGCAGTTTTAAAATTAAAGGATAATTTTAATGAAAGTAAGTATGTAGTACAAAATATTAATTATTATACGAGTAAAATATTCAAGTGAGTATCACATTCCATATGAATACGTAATTAAGTTTCAAATTGGTATTGCATTAGGTTGTGTGTGAATTTTTTTGCCTAAAATATAATGAAGCATGTGGAAAATTAAAAAAATTTGAAATTGTTCAGGCATTAAAAATCTTTATATGAACGGCCGTTAACAATTTATAAGATAATTTGATTTAGTAATGTCCTTAGATAATCGAATAATTTGATAATATACTTAGATAAATCTAATACCGAAACAAATTTTATAAAGCAGAATTTAACCTCTATACTATTTCTACGATTAAACTCGTTGTTATATATTTATATTTGTAGGCGATATTTATACTAAATAAAACCTTTAAAAATTTTCGCAGATGGTCAAGCAGAACTTTATTTCATTTATTACATCATGTATTACTGCCAACCTCAAGGGAAGTACGGATGGAAACATAAAAAAAGTTAGTATTCGATTTAGCGTTCAAGACGCGCAAAACAGCTTTATTCTAGTTGGTGTAACAGCGGAAGTGTTGGAGAAAAAACTTCAAATTGAATTGGCTAAACAGAAATCCATCCAGACCCGTCAACTATATATAATCATATTTTTCGATGGCGTCAGATACAAGTTAGTTTCAATCCTTAGTGGTATAAATATTTTATTCGCAATAATTCTTATGTATGATATTTATTTTAAAATATACATTACATTCATTTTTAGTTTGGATGTTTATTCAAACTTATTTTTATAAGCTTACAATAAAATATGATGTAAACAATCCGGCTGTAAAATATTTAATTGAAAGATTGAAATAACGAAATTAAAATTATATTTAGTTTTTAAGTATGTATGTATGTAACATATTATTTAATATTAGTACTAGAATAGTTAATTAAAATGAATGAAACTTACAAAAATGATTATTATAATTATTTTTTTTTTTAAATACTTGTATTAATCTAGTTTAATAATTTAGATAAAGATAAACTGTAAAATTTTTGAATTAAGCATACAAATAAAAAAATACTGTGAATTAATGAATAACATATAAAAAGTAATAATTTGTTTTTTTACTCGCAGCAGTGGCCTAATAATAATAATATTTATTATAAATATACATACATATATATGGGGCATTTGCATTTAAATCTCACATTTCAATGTTTTTAACTTCCATGCTTTCTCAACTAAATACATATAATATAATTATAAACAAAATATTATTTGTAGAAACGCAATATACATTTATTTGTAGTGCATTTTTTTTTCTTTTAAATCTGGGCGTGGACAGTTTTTTTTTTTTTGTTTTTTGCATTTTTTTAATTATCTTTTGTGCATTATTAATTCGTTTGTCATGAACGTTACTTGTCGAAAGAGTTCTTTAAAAACAGAACAGAAAAAAGTGGATTAACACTTTTAATTTTTTTTGTAAAAACGAGTTTAGTTTTGTTACGTTAAAAGTGAACCCGTGATTTTTTCAAAATTTAAAAAAATTTTAAAAAAGAAACATTTAAATAAAGTGTATATAATAATGGTAGGTACAAAAATGATCATGAACGTTACATAGCTTTATTTTTAAATTTATATATTTAAATATAATAAATAATATTTTTCATTGTGAATCGTAAAACAAATTTAAAATGATTGTTCTAAATATAAAAATATTTTAATAAAAAACTCATATTTAAGAGAATTATTAACAAAATTTTAAACCATTGACCAAATTGTCATGACCGTTACTTCCGTAAATAAAAATATTTTATATCTGATATCCTTTTTTTCACTCTAGGATAAGAAAACTAGCCTAACTTGGGCTGAAATAGAAAAGAGATATCGTCAAAAAATAAAATTAGATCCCGAAAAATATAAAAATTATAAGGAAAAAGAGAAAACAAGGTATTATAATTAATAAATTATTTTTTGTTTTAATTTTAATATTAAAATATTTGTTTTTACAGAAATGCTAAGATAAAAAAAATAGAAGAAATGTCAATAGAATGGAAAAATCATCAACGAGAACAATGGAGGGATCAGAGAAAACGGTATTGTGAAAGAATTCGTAATAAATTTGTTTTAATTGAAACAGAATCAATTGAGAGTTTACAAGAAAATATTTCTCAAAGTCGAACAAATCCTACTGCATCAAGAATTTTAGTCCAAAATCAACCCATTGAAAGTTTAGAAGAAAATATTTCCGTTATTCCATCAACATCAAAAACTTGCAAAACCAACCAAAATAACAAGTATTCAAAACAGAGAGAAAAGCTATTGCAGAAAAAAATACCAAACTTAGAAACAAAATTAAGAAATTACAAGAAAGGTTAAAATGTACTAAATTAAAGTTAAAAACTGCAAAAAAACAGAAGGAAAAATTAAAGAAAAAATGTAATAGATTTAAAACAAAAACTGATGTTGAAATTGATGGTAATAATACTAATGAAAAGCAGACGGAACAGGAATTATGTGGTATAATACAAACAAATTTTGCTAACTTAAAACAAAAATACACCGAGAAAAAACGATCAAATCAAGAAATAATTGTTCAAAAATTATTGAAACGTTATGGAATAAAAAAAATAGGTAAATCAAATAAACTGTTTCCGAATAAAAAAGTTATTAAAAAAGGCTTAAAAGAAATAATCGAATCATTTTTTTGCAACGACGCCAACAGTAGAGCTACTGCAGGAAAAAATGAAACTATAACAAAAGGGAAAAATAAACAGCAAAAAAGATTTTTAAATGACACAATGAAAAACTTGTACAACAAATTTTGTTCTGAAAATCTTTCTCTAAAATTAAGCTATGAAACATTTACCAGGAACAGACCATTTTGGGTTAGACATCCACGTATCACTGATAGAAACACTTGTGCCTGTAAAGAGCATTCCAACATTAAATATAAAATTGAAAAATTGTTTCAATTAAAAATAATTTCTGAAAAAGAATATTCAAAGCTATTAGAACACATAATGTGTGACATCAATTCAGCCACATGTGCCTGGAGCTGCAAAGTCTGTAAAACAAAAAGAATTCCTGTTTTACCTATAAATCTAAGCCAAAATGTTAAATGGTTCCAATGGGAAATGATCAGAGAGCAAAACGAAAACAAAACCAAATTTGTGACGAAAGTAATAAAAAAAGTAGAAAAAATCGATACCGCAGTTAATTTATTAAACATTTTTCAAGCAGACATGCAAAAATTTAAAAAACATTATTTTAATGTTAAAGCACAAAACAGCTCATATTCATTTTGTAAAAACAATTTAAAACTTGATGAAACTATAGTGCATGTAGACTTCTCAGAAAATTATGCGTGTAAGATCAGTGAGGAAGTCCAAATGTTCCATTTCGGTGCAGCAAGAAATCAAGTAACATACTGGCGTCTTTTACTTGAAAAAGTTAGAAACACCAGTTTGTTTTGCTACAATTTCTTCTAATCTGGATCATACTCCTGGAGCCATTTGGTGTCATTTGGAACCAGTTTTAAATTATATAAAAGAAATGTCTCCAGAAATAAATATTATTCATTTTTTTTTCTGATGGACCAGCTTCTCAGTATAAGCAAAAAAACAATTTTTATTTATTTTCCAACAAAATATTTGAAAAACAATTTCAATGTGGTACTTGGTCATTTTTTGAAAAATCGCACGGAAAAGGAGCACCTGATGGTGTTGGAGCTATTTTAAAACGCACTGCAGACTCCCTCGTTGCTCAAGAAAGTGACATTTCAAATGCAGAATTATTTTACGAGTGTCTCAAGGACAAAACAAAAATTAAACTGTTTTATATTTCTTCAGAAGAAATACAGAAAAATATTGCATCAATACCTACAAATATCAAAACGGTGAAAGGTACAAGAGATATTCATCAAATTTATTCTAACGAAAAGGGGAAAATAAGGTATAGAAACATTTCTTGTTTCTGTAATTTAAATATTTGGACACAGACAAAATTCTGTAACTGTAACCAAATGAATTTTAAAACTGCAATAATGCAACCGAAAACTTTTAATGTTAAACTGCAACAGAAAAACATTCCAAAGAGAAATATGCAGAAAAGCAAAATTAATTATAACGAAGTTTATTCAGATTCGGAACCAGACTGAAATTTTATATTATTGAAAAATAATATAATTATTTCTGAATTAAAATTTGCTAATTTTTTTCTAAACAATTGGTTTTTAAAGAAAATTGGTCACATTTAATTTTTTATTTTAAGAAATACATGTTTTGAATTTTTGGAAAAAGAAATACATAGAACCAAAAAAAACTTTTTTATTATTTAAACGTTTTTATTAAAGTTTTTGAAAGAAATGGCATCATGAACGTTACCTATAATCATGAACGTTACCTTCTATTATTTGGATAGAACATTACTAAAAAGTTATCTAAATAATTCTCGTCTAAATTTTACTCAACATATAAAATAGTTTAGAGTTAAGCTTCCCTTGCGATTAATTTCATTAGTAATTTAATATTAAATAAAAAAAAGAAAAGAAAAATTAAAAAGCCGAATTTAAAAAATTTGGAGATGCTTATTAAAAATTGAAAATTTTAAAATTATTAATATGAAAATACAAAAGATTTATGTACCATTTAGAAGTAGACATATCACCAATGTAAATAAACGTAGGTAAATTAAATTTATGTTTTTGAATTTCACAATTTATCTAAAATAATTAAAGTAACGTTCATGATAAAAAACTCGTTCCCTTTTAAAATAAAAGTCCAAAATAATTAAAAAAAATACATTTTCATAAATTTCTGTATTGCGATAAAATACTTAACTTATACTCCGCGACCTTAGAATAACACTGTTGCATCTACTCGATGCATAGTTTTGAGAAAATGAAGTTTGAAAATTTGAAGTGCTATAACTTTTCCATTTTATGGATAATTTTCATATAATTGTGGTAGTGTGCTGTTTTGATTTATATTTTTAAAATAAAGTAGTTATTACATGAAAATTGTACATAATTATTGAAATAATTGAAGCTCCAAAAGTAGATACAACTTTGTAACTGAACTATGACACGTTTAGTCTTGGAATAACAACAATGTATCTGGCAGATACAACATTGTTATTTTGTACGAACCAAAATATACCACTTTCGTAGTTACATCTTTTTAATTATTGAAAATTAAACTAAATAATTTTATATTACACAGAGAATTCAAATTTATTGAAATAAAACTAAACGGTTATACCGTAATATTCATGTTTTGAAATAAAAATATATAATTTCAGTCTATAAAAGTTATCAGTTATTTTAGTTATTATTATTACATTTCATATCACATTTTTTTTTTAAATTAACTTAAAATAAAATATACATTAATTCATTTGAGTATTTAAAAAGAAATAAAGTTTTGAAAGCTTTAAAAACAAGAAAAATCGGTTTGTTTATATCACTTTTCCTAATTTTCTATATCGAGGCTCTTGTAAAAGTGGTCTGCGACGTTTCCGTTTCAGTGAAAACAGTCCGATTTGTACGAACGATTTCGGCACTTGAAGCCGGATTTGTCTCATCAGATTGGATTACAGAAGGTCCTTCTAATTTCAAAATGACTTTGTAATACTTAATATCACTAAGGGGCATGTACTGAAACATCACTTGTAGATGTTTCTTTTTTGTGTCTGATAATTCTGATTTTTTTTTTAGCGGCTGTAATTCACACACATCTGATGAAGACATAATTTTCCTGGATCTCTCTAAACGCCTTATGCTTTGGGTAGTTAACTGACTTTCACTATACCCCAAAGAGTATTCGACTTCATTGCTTTGTTGAGTGTACCTCAACATTTTTATTTTGGTGTAGGGAATTTTGGAAAAATCAAAACACATTTTCCCATACTGCCCAAAGTCCATAAAATCGGTTGCAGTCATTTGCATGATAATTAAAGGATTCTTCCGGTTCACTGTTTTAAGCATTCGAATAAGCCCCATTGGAGAGAAATATTCGTTAACTGCCAATACCTTTTCAATTGAACTATGGATATGGTCTACTTCTTGGATTATTCCGTGACCTGGAACTGAATATTTCATGCAAATTGAATTTATTTGAGGGTTTTGTTTAATGACATGGAAAATTGCAGTCGACATAAATGAGTTTTTGTTTTGTGGCACGCACGAATCACTCCATGTAATTAGGTTGTAGATATCACTATTATCTTCGAAAACTCTATTCAAAATTTTCACCAATGCAGATGCTAAATCATTGCCGCTTCTACCTGATGTATATTCCGTCCATAAGCAACAATATGATTTTTTACTACTACTCAAATACGCAGTTAAATTATAGATGTTTAATTTGGAATAGTAAAACATCGGGCCAATTTCTGATCTTGAGCAATTTATCACGTTCTGTAGATCAAAACAGAGGATCGGAACTTCTCCTTCTTTGTCAATAGCTTTCTGCTGTCTCATGTTGATTTTCAACTCGACATGTTGTTCTTTCTCCAAGATCATTTCGGATGTGATAAGTTGTTCCTGCTCAGCAACTTTATATTTTTCGCAAGAACCACATCTATCACTCTTTGGTTTTTGAAAGGCGATATTAAATTTTGTACAAAAAATATGACGATAAAAACTTTCCTTCACTGGCACTGGATCTTTTGTGTATTCTTTGTATAAGTCATACATCTTGGAAATGTTCAAATTTGGCTCTAGGTAATGCCGGGTTGTTTTAGCTCTGCAATAATGAGATGTGATTCTAGGAAATGCATTTATGTGTGCCATGACGTCTACAATTTTTTCCTGTGGTGTTCTCTTACTGCTTTTCCGCCCACGCATATTTCCTTTGGACATCTCAGATTATTCACATTTATATTGATGCGCTGTATAGACTGGTGATTGTGAAATGCTGTAAGTTCCCAGATAAAAATTTTTGCACACCGTATATGTATGGCCAGAAACCGTCATAAAGTAGGAAAAGGTGAAAGATCGACGGGATTGCATTTTCGTTGTTTTTCTTGCTGGTGAATTACGGGTGGTAGTTTTTAGAATAAAATCCCGCTTTCTTTGAGCATCTAAGGCATAAAACGACTTAAACTGTTCTTCTCTTTCTGTTTTCGTCACATTTTGGGCACACAAATATTTACACTTATTGAGACAGTCTTTTTTTGTAAGAACCATTTTGCATGGAACTGTTTTCCCTCGAACATTCACATATTCCTCACCTGCCTGACATTTTTTTTTACGAACAGAACTTATCCAATTTACAGGATTACGTCTACGTTTCCTAGATTTTTTTGGAGTTGATAGTGGTGGTTCATCATTTAACGGTTCGCTTGATACGTCGATTAAGGAAGGAATGAATGGTTCAATCAAACAGTTCTGCGCCAAACCGACTTCAACTGCTTTAACAACCTCAGATATAACCGTGGAATGATCTAATAAAATTTCTTCGCCGAGTAAAATTTGATCACAAAAAACAATATTTTCATTCACAGGTACATACAAATTCAACTCTAGATCTGCCATGATTCCTATTTTGTAAATAACAAACATTAAATCTATAGAACAAATATAAAAATTAATTAAAAAATAAATAACTTACAGTAGAATTTACACGTCTTTCTATTTTGAGCGCCAATTTTGAACTGTCATTAATCGTTTTTGAGCATTACAAAATACTAACTACTCATTTTAAAAACGTAACAGAGAATAACAAAGTTGTATGTACAAAATGAGAAATTACAAAGTGGTATCTACATGAAAAATATTTTTTATTGGAATTACAAAGTTGTAAGTGGTAGATACAATATTGTTTACTCAATGAAAAAAGAGACGGTGATAAAATTATGTTACTTACAACAATTTTTATTTGTCTATATCAAAAACGAAAAGAGATAGCAAAATTTGGAGTGCATATTTAGAAAGAGCGCATGTGAATTAGTATATAGACATATAAAACTCAAAAAGTCAAAAAATGTTAGTTACAACAGTGTTATTCTAAGGTCGCGATCTCTTCAAAAATTATCTGTAATATTTAGGCAAAAATCAAATTGATTAAAAAATGCATGGGGACAAAAAAATGTGAGAATTAAATGCAAATGCCCCATATATATAGCAGTTTTCATCGCGAATAGAAGTGACGTGCAAATTGTTTTCAAAAATAATTTTTTCCACAATAATAAAATAATTTTGAATTGTATAATTGATTTTATAGTGTGATATATAGTGATTGGGTGTTTTGATATACATATTATACATATACATTATACGTACATTTATTGTTATTGTTGTGTTTTTGTTTTGTGTTTTCGTTACTTTTCGTTGGTGTTGTGTTTTCTCGTGTTTTGTTCTTTCATTCATAATAATGAATTGTGGCAAGTGTGAGGCAGATTTATCCACTTTAAAGGAGAAAATCGGGTGCTCTGGCTTTTGCAACAGAGCGTACCATTATGGTTGTGCAGAAGTGGATCGGACGTCATTTAATGCCACACTGAAATGCGCCAACATATTGTGGTTCTGCAATGACTGTAGAGACCTGATGAAAAACAAAATTTTCATAAAAATGTTTTCACCAAATTCTAACTGGGACATTCCAATTGATAAGCAAATTAATACTGCGCATCAGGATACGGTGAAGTGCTTGCAGAAGGAGATTGATAGGAACAAGGAGAATATAAGCTTAATATTTAAAAAACTTGAAACTGCAGACAAGGTGGTTTTTGATAGCAGAATGAAGCCGACATATCGCCAAAAAGAACGACTAACAAGGGGCCAAGCGAAAGTGATTGATGACCTTTGCGGCACTACGATTCAAGCTGAATCAACAACTAAGCCCCCAAATATTGATTCTTCAGAGGCATCATCTTGCAAATCAGATAACATTTGCCTTAGCAGCCCCTCGAATAATGGGGAAATATCCGAAGTTAATACCCAGTCGAAGCTAAACAATCAAAAAGCAGTACGAGGTTCTAATATCTTGCCAGATATTATTATCAAAACGGTACCACATAAATTTTGGCTTCACCTATCCAGACTGGATCCTCTAACAACCGAGGATGATGTTTTAGCTATGGCTAATAAGTGTTTGGGTACAAGTTTCTACCATGTTGGTAAATTGATTCCCAAAACGAAAAAAATTCAGGATCTGGAATATTTATGTTTTAAGTTGGGAATAAACGAAGATCTCAAGGACATAGCTTTAAGTTCGGAAACCTGGCCAACTGGCGTATATATTAGACCATTTAAGAATCAAAATTTTCGGAAAGCAGTTGCCTCAAACGTCAAATTTCGCAACCCAACTGTAGAAGTCGAGACTCCCAGAGTTTAAGGGATGTTGTTTTAAATAAGAGGATGATTCGGCCCATATGTTCAAAACTAACTACAGTATCCTCTATTTATTACCATAATGCATCCAGTATTCGAGGGAAATCTAAATTGTTTCTTTTGGGTGTCCTCGACAACGATTATGATGTTATAGTTATTTGTGAAACATGGCTTACGAAAAATTTCAATTCAGAAGAATACTTTCCATCAGATTACGTGGTCTATAGAAAAGACAGGCATGATTTTGATACCAGCCTTAAAGGAGGAGGTGTGTTGATCGCCGTGAAAAATTTACTTTCGAGTGAAGTTATAGCGTGTCATCCGGTATACGATATTATGGCTGTACGTATTAAAGCCGATATTTCTTTTATCTTCGTGGTCGCTGTATATGTGCCCTGTGGATCAACTTTAGAAGTTTATCTGGAATTTATTGATTTTTTCAATTCAGTTATGTCTGCCGTGCATATTGATGAACAACTCATGATCATTGGTGATTTCAATCTTCCAGACATTGTTTGGTTTGACGTTGATGGTGTTCTCACGCCCTCTTCTAACGATCAAAAAGCATTGGCCATCACCGATTATTTTGCGAGTATAGCAACCAAGCAATTGAACCAGATATGCAACAGTCGAGGAAAACTATTGGATTTAGTATTTTCATCTGATGTTATGTATTCGGATATTTCTTCATGTGAGGATTTTACTGGATGTGGGAGTGTCTACCATACTCCAATAATGATAAATATTTTTCATGAAAAATGCAATACTAATTTTTCCCTTGATAATTCTTTTCATTTTGATTTTAGGCATGCTGACTACATTTCTTTAAACGAATTTCTTGTCAATTCTGATTGGGAGTTCCTTAAGCGTGGGAATAACTTGAACGAAGCCGTTTCTTTGTTCAATGAACTACTCAAGACTGGTGTTGAAAGGTATGTCCCTTTAATTAAAAATGAACCTCGGTTTCGTGAACCATGGTTCAATAGGAAACTACTGCGCCTGGAAAAACGGCGTAACAAATTTCATTCATTATATAGGCTACATGGTGCTGAGTTTTATTCTAGATTCGATGCAGCTCGAAAAGAATTTAAAATTTTAAATTGGTTCCTATATAATAACTATATTTTGCAGATTGAAGTGGACTTAACGTCCAATCCAAGAAAATTCTGGAATTTCCTCAATGGTAAAAGGAAAGCAGTTGGGTTTCCTTCACCGATGATTTATCAGAATTCATTGGCGAGTCAACTCCCTGATATCTGCAATCTATTCGCCAAATATTTTGAGTCCGTTTACGAACCATCCGCGATATCATTTTCATCACATAACACGTCTCCATTAGCTTGTAATCGTACTGATTACAATTTATTAAAATTCACTGAAACGGAGGTTTATGATTGCTTGTCTCTTCTTGATGTAAATAAGGGGGCTGGCCATGATGGCATTCCACCCATCCTCATAAAAAATTGTGCAGAAAGTTTAGCTCTTCCGCTTACTCACATCTTTAATGAAAGCCTTCGGACTGGGATTTTTCCTGATCCCTGGAAAATATCCTTCATTCGTCCGTTTTTTAAATCTGGCAAAAGATGTGAAATTAGCAACTATCGAGGAATTGCTATTCTTTCTGCTATTCCCAAACTTTTCGAAGCCATGGTGCAGAAATTTTTGTTTTTTCATGTGAAATCTCTTATTTTGCCTGCACAACATGGGTTTTATCCGGGAAGATCTACAATTACCAATTTGACTGCATTCTGTGGACATTTATACAGCAGAATCGAGGGCCGGCAACAAGTAGATGTTGTTTACACTGACTTTTCAAAAGCTTTTGATAAAATTGATCATTCAATTCTTATCTATAAGCTAGAGAAACTAAATTGTGAGTTCATCCCTATCAAATGGTTGGAATCTTATCTGTTTGGCCGGTCACAATACGTTAAGATTAATGATTCTGCTTCTCATTTATTTCGTGTAACTTCTGGAGTACCGCAAGGTAGTCACATTGGTCCACTTCTGTTCTCATTATTTATTAATGATGTTGTGGAGTGTTTTGAATTTGCACATTGCCTTCTTTACGCAGATGATATGAAAATATTCGCTCCGATTTCTTCAATTTCTGATTGTTTAAAGTTACAAAGTGATTTGAACACATTTTGCAGTTGGTCGTTTAACAACAAATTGTTGTTGAATGTGGCCAAATGTAAGGTTATCTCTTTTTTCAGAAAGCGATCACCTATTCTTCAGCAGTATTTTCTTTATAATATGGTGGTTGACAGAGTTGAGTTCATGTCTGACTTGGGTATAATTTTCTCTTCTGATCTTTCCTTTACAAAACATATTGATTCTATTATTGCTAAGGCTTACATTATGTTAGGCTTCATTAAGCGTAATTGTAAAGACTTTTGTGACCCGCTTACACTAAAATCTTTATATGTGTCCTTTGTTCGGTCTATTCTTGAATTCGCTTCTCAGATCTGGTCACCATTTTATAAGTGTCATTCAGATAGAATTGAAAGTGTTCAAAAGCAATTTGTACTGTATGCTCTTCGTGGTCTACCTTCTGATAGAGTGAATAACTATGTTCTTCTGCCTTATAAAGATCGCTGTAATTTATTAAAATTACAACGATTAAATCACCGAAGAGACATAGCATCAGCTATCTTTGTGCGCGATGTTTTGACCTCACGAATTGATTGTGATGAAATACTTACGCGTTTAAATTTTTACGCTCCTACGCGTTGTTTGCGGCGACGAGACGGTTTCTTACACATTGATTCTGTTACGACAAACTACGCACTTTCTGAACCAGTCTTGAGAATGTCGCAAATTTTTAACTATGTTTTTGAAATTTTTGATTTTAATATGTCAAGAAATTCGTTTAGAAATGAGTTATTTAAATTTTTTGCTATTGATAATTAACATTGTTTGTACCATTAACTTATTATTAATATTTTTGTATTGCATTATAATTTCTTATTACCGATTGTACTTTACTGTAGGTTTAAATAAATAAATAAATAATATATATATATATATATATATATATATATATATATATATATATATATATATATATATGTATAAATTATATTATATATTTCACAAACCATGGTATGAATCTTACAAAATATTTTGTTATATTTACAAAACCCTAAAACATTTCTGTGATTTACATAATTTTTTTTTAAATTGACGAAACAAATTTTGTTAAAATAAAAATCATTTTGTTTAATTAATAAAAATGGTTTTGAAAGTGACAATATCATTTTGTAAAAATTACGTTTATTTTGCCAATATCACAGTGTTCTCTCTTAATTTAACTATTTCATTTTGTAACTTTAACAAAATGTTTATTCACCGTTAAAGATTTTCCGTCATTTATGAAAAAGAATTTAGGAATCTTACAAAGTATTTTGATATTTTGAGATTTTTTTTTGTATTTTTTACAATATTTTTTTTATGGAATGTATAATATTTAGTAAATTTCTAAATTGTACAAAAAATTTTGTATGTTGTATATTTACGAAAAAACTATAATATTTACCTCGAAAAATTCTCACCTATATTTTTCTTTGAGTGTAGCAGGTGAAATACCATAAAGAATTGGATAATTTTGTTACGTTCTTATATTTTCATGGGAAAAATTACGACACCGGACATATATTTTCCGATGAAGAACCAGTTCTCACTGGAAAGATAAATGGAGAAACAGTCTGAAATTTTCTGAAATAAAACTTTTTTATTACTTCGAATTGCATAGGAATATGTACTGATGATTGTAGTGTTATGACATCAGTTCAAAAAGGAGTGTTTGCTGTAATACAAAATGAGCTGCCATAGGCTGTTCAATGTCATTGCAATAATCATGCACTTAATATTAGTATTAGCAAATCATCAAATGTACAGTCTAACTATCAGAAATTCTGTTGGAAATTTCGTTCTTAAAAATATTTTCAGTAAGCAGCTCAAGTCTTTATGTGAAACACGGTGGGTGGAGCGACACGATTCTGTAATGCCGTATCATTAATGCCTTAATGATAATATCAAAGTGGTAGTTTAGCTTACAGTTCAGTAAATTATTGCAAAAAGTTAATTTAGATAAACTTCAGCCAAAAATGCATTGTCAGATTGCTTAGCAACTTTAAAAGATCAAAGAACTCTTGTTTTCTACCATTTTTAAAGAAGCGAGTGACTTAATGGAAGAATTAGACGTTGACATTGCGTTGCCAAGACTTGCTACAAACATACTCTAGAGTCTTCTTAAATCTTCTAGAGTCTATTATAGAAGATATTAAAATCAGATCTGGAAACGGCAGTTTCAGTATATTCGATTTAAGATAGCAATTCTATCAAATATTATAAAAATATCTTCAAAAACGCTACAAACTTCAACTGAATCTGTATTCACCGAGTCTCAATTTTATTTAAAGAAAATAAATATTTCTATTGAAATCTTATTAGGCGAAGTTCAAATATGGCAACAGAAATGGCAACGAGGAAAACGAAATAATGGGATCGTTCCAGCTGGCGCATTAGCCTTACTTGCCAACTGTGAAGCAGAAGCTTTGCATGCCATTCAAAATATTTTAGTTATGTTATCGACGTATCCTGTAAGTGTTGTATGTGCTGAAAGAAGTTCTCGATATTACGGAGATTGAAAATATAGATTCGATCAACCATGACCGAAAATTGATTGATAGGACATATCCACAGCGATATTACAAATGAACTTTTACATATCCACAGCGATATTACAAATGAAATAAAACCTTCGGATATCATCGACCGTTACGCCAATAAATCAAATAGGCGAATTGAGTTTTTACTGTAACTGTACCTATTTTTTTAATAAAGTTACTGAACACTAATTTTTTTATTCTGTTTATCTTATAATTTATATAAATACTTCTTAAAAAAAACTGTTTTATTAACGGTATAATTTCTATATTCGCCCCTCCCTGCAGCTCCTTCTGGATCCGCGCCTGTATAGCAACGAATTTCTTTTTCCGTAATGTTACAAATTAGCACGATACCTTTACTAGGAATCTTAAGACCCCCTCTGTTTTTATATTCTATAAGTGAATTCGTTAAATCGATACCTTCGAGATACATAAGGCAGTTAAGCGATTTCTTTAACCTAATAACTATAAAGCCAGCTACATATTCCACAACGTTTTCAATAAACTCAGACAAATCTGGATAATTAAATAATTCTTCATTGTTGGAAAGAAAAGCAGTTTCATGGCTTGCCAAATTAATGTCGTTGTTGAAAAGCCTACTGCTAGGTTGAAGCAAGAGAAATCTGTCGGTAGTTAAATTTATAGCACTTAATGGATTTAATATTTGTAAGTCTTCTAATTCTAAAGGTAAGCAATTACCAAATCTTGATTCTGCTATTTGTGTATGCACCAAGAGCTTTTTTGTGCTGTGGGATTATTATTCGATCCTAAACGGGATCTAATGCTACCGAAAAAAGCTCAAGATGATCTTGCGGGTTAAGTTTATAAAATGGTACAAATGTAAGAAGATTGGTTTTAATGTATAAATTAGAAATGAAATGAATACACTTTAATCTCAGAATAATACTTATACAGCCAGTTTTACGAGGTGACATAATAGCGGTTTGAAAATTGTTGCGTACCATGATTTTAAGAGATCCTATATAATTTATAGCTTAACTAACCACCTTTGTTACTTCCTCTATATTTGCTGCACAAATAGGTTGCTTAAATCCTCTTTGAGCTATATTTTTAGAATTTAAAATATCAAATACATATATTATTGATTAGTTTAATAAATCGGACTGTTGCTAAGCATCCCTTAAATTGTGGTAGTTTGAGTTCGTTAATACGAAACACTAGACCATCCGCAACGGAATTGCTTAGAGGTTGAGTGACAAGCTTTACATTCATTGTTTAATATTTGAAGTAAACGTGAGCCAGGCGTAATTTATTACCCAAATGTAGTTGCTCGGCTTCTTGTAAATGCAACAAATTTTCTAAATAATGCTATGAAATGTCTTGACCATTTCCGGCAACTAAAGGGCCTTTCTCAGCTAATATGTTGCGATTTAATTTAAGCATATGGCATGGGTCGGGCAATATAACCAAATTTTCAGTGATAGAATCAATGTTGAAGACAAATTTGGGATCTAAACTTTCTAATTCCGTATCTTTTCTTAAAATTTTTTTAGAGGACAACCATCAAATGTTACCCCAATTATTTTAACCCCCGTAGCGTAAAGATTGTGAAGGCACAGAGACAGTAAATTATGCTTTTGTTCGCTATTTAAAGACACTATAGGAAAAAATCCTAAGGGTAACTTCCATTTTTTATTGACCCCTACAGCCATAAACACAAGAATCTGTGTAGCTACCTCCTCACTTTCATCGCATTATCCCCTAAGTCTACACAGCCTACCGATCGTTTACCATCCCATTCTACTTGACTATGAACACCCATTTCGTCAAACATAACATTACAAGAAACCTGTTGATTATTTATCTGATCTCTATCTACAAGTAGTCGCAACATACGGAAAGATTCCTCTGCAAATCAAATTCTCCAATAGTTTCGGGATGAGGAAACAAATCACTAAAGATTTTCCGAACGTAGTCATATCCTTTTGGCGAATAAAAATTGAGGTTCATAGCGAACTTTCGAATTTGAAGTGGATATTTTTCGGTAGCGGTAATCCTCTAGATTTACGAAGCTGCCTTTTTAAAATTTCCTTTATGGGCTCTGACATCGACAGCAGATTTATAAGTTGCTCTTGTAAGAGATTTTGGCTTCGAAGATCTTGTAGTACGAGAAATTTTTTGTTCCAAGCTTTGTTGCCTTTTTTTTAGGTCTATAATGAGCTCGTCAAAGTAATTTTTGTCGGCTGAAGAGAAAGTTTTCAAATTGAATTCATAATATGATAAAGAACTGAAACTGAACTCCTCTTCAGTACCCAGCACCGGATTATTAGTGTTTTTTTTGGCTTGGCCAAAAGCTCGTTAGCTTCTTTAACGCCTTCTATTAAGTTCGGCAAATTTATATCCAAGTTCGTTAAATGTGATCGTTTTACTGAGGATGATGTCGATGGAAATTTTTAGTTGGAATAGCATTTGCTTTTAATTATTTGCATATCCCATTCAAATTAATGAATTTCTGCTCAAAATGGTCAGAACAAATTTTTTCCGAGCGTGTTACTGTACTTTTATTCAAAACCTTTATCCACTGTTTTTTCGTATCCACTTTTCTAGGAAATCTATATAGCTAACGGCTAATTTTTCGTTTGAACTAAAATTGGTATCCCGACGTATCAAAGGAATGCTGGCACATCAGGCTTAAGTCTAAGCGTTTCGTAAATAATTAAAATGGTTAATTTAGGAAACCGTGTAATAATACAGAATAATCAAAATAAAATACAATTTTGGATCGTATTATGCTAACACCACAGGAACAAAAAATATTCCCCGACACTGCATTTTTTCACGAAACAACAACAAAACTATTTTTTATAAGCAGCACACACAAATTATTTGTTTTTCGGATATTTTCAATTAAAATTAAATTGGTTCACTATACAAAACCGGGACATGCTTTATATTAATAAAGTACATTATAATAATTTCAAAATAATTAATTTTCTAGCGTTCACTTACATTATAAATGCTCAAGAATTTTAAATAAAACTTACCCAAAAAAAAATGTGTGTAGCTCTACGTGCAACAGAAGTGAAACTTTTTAAGATGTAAATAATTATTATCATTTATCGTCTAATTGTCCACCGGGCAGTGCCAAGGGCAGCGAAGAGGGTAATGAGAAGGGAAGCCAGAGGACGGAGGTCCCAAGGATAGGAAGAAACCTCTTTGCAGAGCGACCGTGTACCACGGTAAGTAGAACAGAACAGGAAGAGTTACTGCATAAGGGCAAGAACATTATCAACAAGATGAGGGACACAACTTTTAAGTAACAAAATATTTCCAACAATATTAAGGTGAGGCTGATGGAATTAGAGGAAGTTTTTAGCACTATTGCGTACGGTATAATAGCGCAGAGGAGATCCGAAACTCATCTATCTGAAGGTAGAGGGCTGCATCAGCTTAATAGAACCCCCAATACATCGGGGAGTCAGAAGAGACCTGCAGAGAGCAGTCCTGCAGAGGAGCAGAAACAGCAAGAGAAGAAGGTTAGGGATGAGACATTCCTCATCTCAGGAGGAGTTACGTGAGAAACACAGTTGCCCAGAATGGAGAGGAGATGGGGAAATCCAGAAGCCAAGAAGTTGGATAATAGGAAACCGGAAAGTACTAAGCCAACGGCTGAGCCCGGGGAAAACTCTACCATAAAAAAAACGCAGAATGGAAGGAGGAGTGATATGAAGCGCTGATCATAAGACCAGTGGAGGGAAAATCTTATGCAGAGGTTCTAGGTGAGATCCGCATTAAGGTCAGACCTGAGGAATCCGGGACAGAGATTCAGTCAATCCGGCAGACCAAAAGAGGAGACGTTCTCCTGGAACTGGGGTCGAACAGCAAGGTTAGGGGATCAGGCCAAAATTCTAAATCTACAGTCTTGGGTGTAATGAGTAATGGATGTTCGCACCACTGAAAATATTGTTAGAACTCTCTTCACCAGTCATCCAGAGAGAGAACTGATAACAGGAAGGCAAGAAATAGAAGTTCCACTTTTCACAGAGGCAGAGCTACAGAATGCTATTTCGTCTTTAAAAAACAAGAAGGCTCCTGGCCTGGATGGAATTCCAAATGAAATCCTGAAAATCGTTGCACAGCAGGATCCTAAAATAATGCTGGAGATGTACATCGCTTGCCTGGTGGAAGGAGTTTTTAGCCTCAGATGGAAGAGGGTCCGGCTGGTGCTAATTAGAAAAGGAGATGGAGACCTCGAACTACTTCACCCTTTCGACCCTTATGCATGCTGGATACGGCTGGCAAAATTTTGGAGAAGCTAATCCGAGCGAAACTCATATCGGCGATCCAAGCAGCAGGAGATCTCCCGCCTAGGCAATATGGCTTCAGAGCTGGGCGTTCCACGATCGGCGCAATCAGAGAGGTTACGGAAGTAATGAAGAGAGATTACAACCACTATTCGGGGCGCATTGTTTTGCTGGTGACCTTGGCCGTGAAAAACGCTTTTAATACAGTGAGATGGAGGGATATAATCGACGCCATGGAGCACCAATTCCAAATTTCAGCTTATCTAGCGCGGACTTTGGATGACTATATGACGAACCGCATCCTCACGTATGACACGGAAGAAGGACAGCGAAGCATGGCGGTCACAGCGGGAGCAGCCCAGGGATCAACAGTGGGACCCAATCTCCCAATGTTTTATACGACGGCCTGTTACGAATAGAGACACCCGACGAGACTCGCTTGGTGGGTTACGCGGACAACGTGGCGGTGATTATTGCTGCGCGCGATACAAAGCAAGCGCAACTGAAGTTGAACCAGGTAATGCGAACCAAAATTGGATTAATGGAAGAGCACGGTCTAGCCCTAGCACTCTGTAAAACCGAGATAGCGTTCAACCAAAACGTTGAATGAAAAATTATTTCGGAAAACCCTTTATCACCATTATGTGGTAATGGCGGTTTTATTGGTTTTAAATGATAGAAATCCTAAATCGACCAAATGTCTTTTTCATATACATATATGCTTCAACCTCACATTATTTTTATAATTTCTAACAATAAATAGTATAATGCTCTTTAAAATAATGTTTGTTTTGACTGAAAAAATATTGGCTAAAAATCTGGTTTAGCTAAATTTTTTTTTTCGGGATGGAGTGAATTTCTTTTATTTCTATGATTTTTCATTCTTTTTATATTGAATTTAGCGAAGACACATTAATTACAGAATAAAACTTATATTATTCTTAATGAGAATGCACGACCGAACCCTACCTACTTTTTCCGTGTAAATTAATCTATAACAGGGAGTTTTGAGTCCAAGTATCCGGTCTTTAGTGACCCAAGATTCTTGGATCAAAACAATATCTATCCCTTCTTTTCCAATTTTTAAAAGGAGAGCAGCTGATGCTGCCATAGAGTGGTGAAGGTTTACTTGCAGAAATGTCAATGTCATCTATACAGCTTCTTCTCCACCACAGTAATATCAGAGTCATCCTCTGATGAGAAGTCCTCTGAGAGCTTCATTAAAGATCCCATGGACATTGACATCTTCGTGTCCTCGGAGATACTTTCCGCTTGACTGTCAGCTACTTTCGCGTGCCCAGAAGAGCTGTCAAGCACCATGGCAGTATCTGAAACTGACTGCGGGGCCTCCGGCTTGTTCGCGTCCTTCTTGTACACTTTGAATGTGACTGAATTGAAACCATAGTTGATAAAACCGTTGGGTTCTTCCAGTGCACTCAGTGACTCCCTGTTAAAAATAACAGCTGACCTGTAGTCAGCCTTTGCCTCTGCGAGTTTGGCAACTTTCCAGTTGTGTGCCTGCAACAAATGGATTATCACCTTCGGATTAGTAGGCTCCAAAGAAATGTACATCCTGACTATTTGTCTACAAGGTGTTGTATAACCTTGCCCCATTTACAAAATCTAAATACGTAATTCTAAAACAAAATACATAAGACGTACACATTTTTTATATAAATACACAGAACTAACGTATTAGATTACAATCCACATTCCATATAGGAATCCCCAGCAACAACAAACAAAAATAGTAAACATAAAGCAAAATTGACCTATTTAAAAAGAAAATTACATACATAAAGATAACGCGAAAACAAAATAATATACACGCGCGCGCTACAATAACATTTTTTTTCTCAATTAAAAGATAAGAATAAATATAATATCGTATTCATACAATGTTGCGTTCATACAAATTAATTTTTTTTACGTAATACATTTAATTTGGACTTGATCGACATTTAAGCAAAATGAATAATTTTTGGTGACATCTTTAGTTCAAAAGCAATAAAACAAATTTTAGCAGTGGACGTTTGGCGAAAAAATATTCACACGCGAAAAATGTAAGCTAAGCATTTTTTTTATCAAAGTTATAAAAAATAAAATATTGAAATACGAGAGTCACACAAGCTGAATTAAATTACCGATCAAGCAATTTCCAAAGAAAAATTATTTTTTTAACGGATGTACCGTCTCGCTTTTCTGTAGAAAAAACTTTTGAAAAATAAAATTTTAAATATGAGACAATTGAAAATAAAAAAAATGAAATTGTTGGTAGTCGATATGAAAATCTTTATGTATATAAGCTGAGGGATTCGAATCAGTTTTTTTTAGTCTTTTTTAAATCGCTGCTAAATTAATACGTACTGTAATTAAGTTTATCAAAATTCTGTTCTTTACAAAAATCAATAAATAAAAAAAAAAGAAATCTTATTAATAAGTGGTAAAATCGTAGGAATTGTTAACGCAAATTATTAAAAATTTCAAATAAATAAAGAGTGCTTCAACAAAAGTTAAACACGACATAAACATAATCTGTTATCATTTATTTTGAGTGTTGCGGCTGTAGCAGATCATCTGTAATTCGCGTTTACCAGACTGATTCAAGGGAAATTTTTGGTGAGTATAAACAATACCACAACCTACTAACACCTGAACGCAAGGCCAAAAGACATTGAAGCGTGAACCTCTGTATGGAAAAACAGAGGAGGAAACAGAACAGTGAGAAATCACAGGTTTCCTAGCGACTTTTGTCCGCTTTGGTATCCACACTCAATACTAATCTCGTGCATCATAGCACTACTTTCAAATAGCTTTACCGTTAGGCCCTGACAATACAGAGATAACCCCCACCAGAGGTAAGTTATCGACGACTCTTTATTGAGAATCAACCTACCGTAATACTAAAATACAGAATTGGCCCCCACCAGCGGTAAGCCAACTACAACCTATAACTGATATCAACATCAACGACGAAATCTATCGATACTAGGAGCCATTGTATCGTTACTCATCTAATAGTATAGTAAAGGCATTACTGCCTACTTAGATCTTACTCCATTAGCTGTACAGAAATAAATAGAAAGGAAAATATTTGAAAAGGAATTAATGATCTAATATTATTTCAACTAAGATATAATTCATAAGCCAGGCTTCGAATTGATTGAGATTCAAATGGTCAAAAATCAACTCGTAAATATCAGCTATAACAAATGAGATGTCATTTATCTTCATTAAATAAAATTATTCACCCTTTGAAAAAAATTCAATTGTTGAATATAAATATATGAATGCTTTAGCAAAGTGAGACGAGATTCGCGGAATCGATACGAATTTCATTAACGCTCATAAAATATCTAACAATTAGTACCTAAGCTTGTACATTTCCAAGAATAATTACAACATTAATTCCATAATTAAACTAAGTAGTCCGAACTTTACAACAAAGGTATCTCCTCTCTATCAATAACAGCAAGGCTGGCTCTCGGCCATACCTCGCCAAGTCGATTCACTACCTTCTTGTAAAGTAGCAGTGACCTCTGCACATGCAGTCAGTTTCACCTGATTCCCGTGCCAGCCCCCACCAGCCCGACAAGTCGGAGAAGGTCATGGATGGTCCGATAGGACTTTCAGGCCTCATACAGATAGCATGGAGCTTCGTCCTCTTGGCGATCTTAGGATTTTCCCCCTGCTCTTTTAAGCCGTGGGTCAGCTGAAGAGCCTTCCGACTTTTGTTCGTGAGTTATTGCGCCCACGCAAGCGTGGCTTTGTCCTTCTCAGTCAGGTCTTCCGAAGATATGTTATTTTATTTAACTACGGCCCACCAGGCCTTCCTCATAGTATCATACGATGGTCTTGAGGAACCAGCCTCTTTCGTACCTTGGTTTCAATTTGTTCGCTCAGGTTTGGTGACCCAAGTGGAGGCACCAGCTTCGCTTGAGCTTATATCCCGCGCCTTTATTGTAGACTTAGCGGAAGGCGTAAAGACTCGAACCTCCTTGTCTAAATTTCCCAGGCTTGTTAGAGAGCCGGGCTCATTTGTTTGTTGTTGTTGCTTTTTTGGTTCTCCCAAGTTTGGTCAGACGAGTAGCGGAGAAAAGAGTATCCATCTGTGCGGAGATTCGCAATAAACAGATAAGGCTACTCAATCCGGAGGGCGCCAGGTATCCGGATCCACCGTTAGCGACTGAGCTAGTTTTTGAGCTGGGGGCCCAGTCTGGCCGGTTATCGACACGGTACGAATAACACCTTAATTTAGGCCAGCAATTTGTTTAAGGTTGACTCCTTTAGAGCCGCGTTTTAGCCTAAAAGCCGAAAAATCAGCAATCTAGTTACCAGCGGTCACCAAGTGTAGGTAACACGAGCACTTGCGGAAGCTGCAAGTTACGAAGCTAACAGCAAGTGCCAACTTGAATCCCTCGGGCAACTTACCGCCTAGACCACCAAATTTTAAATTACTTTGAACGAGGAAACTCCAAGAACAAATAATAATCTTGAGGAATGGCACAATGGCTTCGCCAAATTGGTTTCTGCTGAACATCCAACAATTTGGAATTTTCTAGAAAATCTGCAGCATTAACAATCCAAAAATGAATTGGTTTTGCAACAAATATTTTCTGGAATGCTTATGCCTCCAAAAAGCAATATCGTGACTATGACTTGGAGAGTAAGAAGTATTGTCGCCAAATATAAAACGATGGCCGTAATTGAGTTTTTACGTGCAGTTTCTCACAACATCATTAATACGAATTATTTTTGGTTTCTTTTTTTCCCAAGAAAACAGCCAATTTGATTTAATTGACAAAAGCCAACTGTTCGAAATAAAATATAAATTTAATATGTATTATGGCCTGGTGGCAATAAACCCACTTTTATTGGGTTAATGTTATTCTTGCGGGGGTTTATCCCCCTTAAATACGCTTATTAATAATTTCCAGCAAAAAAATGAACAATGTATGAATAGATTAGATACCAACAAATATTAAAAATAGCAATAAGTTAACAAAAATATAAAAAAAGCATACGAGGAACCAAAAATTCCATCGAATATAAAAACCATTATACCAAAAATATTATTATCCAATTAAGTTGGTTGAAAACGTTCATCGGAGGAGATCGTTGAAGGAGGAGATCGTTAAAGTCATTAAATGAATATCCGGTGCCTCACCCAAATATAATTGTGCATCCCTACACCACAGAAAACGAAAGTTGTAATTAGTTTTATAGTCTTCACTTTTCGGTATAAATGAGTTTGAAATTTTGCAATACGTTGAATGATGAAAATTCGTTGTTCAACATTAAAATTGTTTCGAAAAGAAATATCAAAGAGTTTTTTCTTATCCTTCATACTTGGCAAACCATTTCTTATCTTTGGCAACACAAACGCTAATTCAAACGAAACAGAATACCTATGTGCACAAATAGAATCACTTTTGATTTTATGACAATAAATAGATTTATAAAAGAAGCACTTTTCCAACAGTTTTGGAGATTCTTGTAAATCAAACAGTTTTTTTTTAGATGCTCAGATTATATAATTTATTTATTTATTTATTTGATTATTATTATTATTATTATTTTTTAAGAAATTAGTAAAGATTAACAATATTTTCGAGAATGTCAAAGCTTCAGTCATTTCAAGAAAGACTCATGAGAAAGTTGAGTAGAGCTTGGATTAAGACGGTATAATTGTCTTTCAGATAGAGAGCCCAATATTCAGGAGTATTGACTAAGATGGCATAAGTTATGAAAATGATAGGGAATAAACCGATTGAATTGTTTAGATTGGCCATGATTAAACTTTCGATATATTGCGGTACAGTTGCGAGTAAGGCATCTCTCAGAGGACTGGTTCCATATTCAACCATTGGGGTGATAACTCCAACCACTGTAATAATAAATTTGGTAATATCATTAATGATAGTGCCAATATCAACAGCCGGGGCGGCTGGTAAATCGGCAGGAGTGCCAGGAAGACCACCACCAACATTGTCTGTAATAATATCGGCATGCGCAACCTGTTAAATAATTTATTAATTTATGTATTTATGAAAACCTTCATTATTTTTTATGTTTTTTGAATACTTACAACAGCACCGAGAAGTACAATCAACAAGATTTTGGATTGCATTTTAATTTTAATTTAAATATAGAACAACTGACAAACTTAGAGCTTGATTGTGAACTGAATGATTTTGGATGAAATTCGCCGAGTTTATATACCAAAATTTAGTATTTACACAATTGGTAAATTTGAGAAATAAGACGCAATTCAATTAAAACAAATAAGAAAATTTGGAATTTCCAAAAAATTAAATGTTTTTGTTTATTTTTATTTAACTAAATATTGGAGGATGTACATATATTTTACTTAACTAAATATTGTTGCGCACCTGTTTAAATCGATTGATTACTTTATAATGTCATGTTATAGTGGGAGGTTATTTAAATTTCAAGTGAACCAAGGTTAATGATAAGTTTAGCCTCTAAATATATTTACGAAGGAAAATTGAAATTTGATCGATTTTGAATTGTTGATCGAATTTATTTTACTGGTCGTAGCGGCTAATTTTTACCCTTAATCTCCGTGATTTTTAAATGAGGCTAATCGGATGTCATATATACTGTTACGGCGCTTTCGAGCTTTCGAAGCTGGCCGTATTCCATTCTTAATTCCAGTGATTTCATAATTGAAGCAAGGGCGGGTTATATTTTGTCTCTACGTAAATTTAATTTTTAATTCAATTGTGACTTTTAGAAAGAGCTTTTTGATTGCGAATTATAGGTAAAATTTATTTTAGCGCAATAAGTGTCTATTTCTCTTACGATAATGAATAATAAACCCAGCTTCTACAGCAATATTAAGACTAATTGAAATACATATTTGCTGAGATTGCAACGGTGGTTACCTACAAATAACAGCTTCGGGAACTGTAGTGGTATGATTAACTCATAAAAATTCGAATCGAAAATCGAATGTTGGAAAATCTAACATTTGAAACTTCCATTTACGAATTAGCATATGTATATCGTTTGTTATGGTATAATGAAGATATAAATATAAGGTTCTTCCGGCACATAACCAGATCCCTATAATACTGACAGAGATGAGATTGACAGAGAAAAAATTAAATTTTTTATAATTCTTATTCAGATCAAAACTGAACTTGCAAAATTCTTAATAATTTGCTTTCTGATTTTTACATAAAGATCTGGAATATGGCCAATGAACTTATTATTCAGGTATCTGAAAACCAAATATTTTGTTTTCTAAAATCCAATAAAACAACTTTGCAGCGGTAACTATTATGCCTAAAATAGAATATCATTCTTTGACTACTCCGGGTACCACCCTCCGGTTAAATGTTGAGTTTTGTTGCATGGGTTAATAATTCTGATTCAACTTGACATTCTCATTGACAATTTTATTTTCATTGTATCATCCATTTGAATGGAAATTGTCAAGATGGCGAAAATATAAAGTTATCGTGTCAAAGCGCTCAGTTTGTTTTAAATATTAAATCATAATAAATTATTTTTACAATTTAAATAATACACAAATTGTTGAAATATTGATAAATTGTTTGGGTAATTTAAAGCAACATAAAAAAAATAATAATTTAACTAAATAATCAAGTTCTAGGTGATAAAATCCCAATGTTTAGATTAGAAGTTGGGGCGCGACGGTCTTTAGTGCATACCTTTCACCGAATGACTCAATCGCGGAGTTTCGTTCTCAATTGAACAAACTTGAGGACGCAATTCGTAGTACAGCGGGGGAGTTGGTGATAGCCGACAATAACGCGCGCTCTGGAATGCAGTATGTCGCAGCAGGACACCAGAGCAAGCTATTGAACGCCCTAAAACTCAGGCGAGGAGCTCAACGAGTACAAAATAGAAGTGATGGGGTACGCGGATCAGACGAGTACAGAGTGGTAAAGATAGAGCTCGGCATTGCCATATAGGCTAGTAAGGTTCGATGTTGGCAGGATATTTGCCATGAGGTGGATGTTTGCCCCCGTGAGGCAAAGGCTAAAAAATGGTCACGGGCAGACTGTGCTCCATGAACTTATGTAGGTCAATGGATGCAATGGTGATGCGTAACATCGTCAATACACAATTCCCAACTCAAGCCTTCAGCCGGAAGAGGATACTCCAGAGCAGGTTGGTATTATCTCAGCATTCACGGAGGAGAGCTGTCCGGTGCGTTGGCATCCTCCTCTATCGGGCAGGACCCGATGGCATTCCCGGGGAGATATTGAAGCTTGTGACCGGTGGTGGCCCACCTAATATAATATTTGCCTGGCAGCGGGAGCATTTCCTACCAGCTGGAATATGGCCACACTCGCGTTGATCGAGAAAGACAAGGGAGGGAATCCTGACGCTCCGTCGAATTATAGACCTATTTGTATGCTCGACACGATGGGGAGACTGCTGGAGATACTGCTAAAGATAAGGCTGTGTTCCTCGTTACTCTGGACGTCAGGAACATCTTTAACTCGGCGAGATGGAAGTACATACCAAGTGCGCTTCGGCGGTCATATAAGGTACCGAATTACCTCTTGAGGGTGATGTACGACAACCTGAGTGACATGAGATTATTGTTTGAGGCAAATCCACCAGCTACCGATTTTAAAATTTCAGGGAGACAAATCTACGATGGCCTGTCATTGGCCATTGAAATCCACCAAAAAAAAATTTAGTATACGGTTTTAGTTTAAAATCGGTAAATGGTCTGTTGAGGGTCGTGCATATTTCAATACCACCACAAATCATGGACTAAACATAAACATAAACAAATCATGATTTTTTAATTTTTGTTTAATTACGTACTAGGGGGAGTTGGTCGCATAAGGGTGGAAATATAATTTGTTTGTACAGTTACTTCAAATAATTTTAGATAGGGAGTTTATTTTTGCATCCTAAATAAATTTTGTGTATTAGCTGTTGTTAGGTTCCATTGTTACCAATACATACGAAGTTTACATTTTGTGTCAACGTTTTTTGTCATATACTTCACACTATTTAGTAGACATTTGATGGTAAATCTCTGATAGTCTATCTAGTTTATTTCCCTGGTTACTGTAAGTTAGAGCACTATTATGAAGCTTTTTGTAATAAACTTTCCAACTTGATATTAGACTCTCCTGTTGACTGTCAATTTTTAGTCCTTGGTGATTTAAACTTGCCTATTGTACCTTGGAGTACTGATTGTGATGCTATCTCTCCAGCGCCTTCCATTGGTCAGTTAGTTAATCATTTACTTGAAACTATGTTATTTACTGAATTAAAACAACATAATCATATCAAAAATATTAATGATAGAATCCTGGATCTTGTCCTGTCGTAGTTTTGTTAATGTCTATAAAAGTCATCACTAACGTTTCAAAAGTGATGAGCACCATCCCCTTCTGATTGTTAGATTTGAAAAATATTTATTGAACCGTCTGCGTGACCAAAAGTTTCCAAAACCTAATTTTAAAATTTGGAAATTGTTGACTGGAACCACATGTTCTCAAATTGTAATGTTGCTCAAGCTGTTGTGAAATTCTATGAAGTTCTTTATAGTTTTATCGGGCCTACTAATCAGCTTAAGGTACGTGCTAAATTTCCAGTTTGGTGCTCTTTTAAACTAATTAAGTTAATTAAGTTCAAGCAAAACTATCATAATCGGTTTCGTAAATTTACCACAGATAAGAATAGACAGATCTTGAATGGGCCATATTTACATACTAAATTTCAATAGCCAAATCCAAACCCAATTCGTTTAGAGCAGGACGTATATATTATAAAATAAAATGTTGTTTGAAGTTGTTTTGTGTTTGCTTTGATATAATCAAAATAGCCATGCATATAAAAGATAAAAAGAGACAGAAATGTAAATTTTATTTTATAATATATAGGGTGTCCCAATAAGAAGTTCTGAACGTATAAAGCACACCAAAAAGTAAAATTTAATGGTTTCGTATCAAGGGATATTGTAGCTAAATTAGGTGTGCCTCAAGGTTCCACTCTTGGGCCCCTTTTATTTCTGTTATTTATTAATGAATTGACCGCACCATTTTGTCGTGCCAATATTAATTGTATGCTGATGATTTGAACATTTTCACCCCTATCATTACGACAACTGATAAATCTGTACATCATCCGCATAAATAAGAAAATATCAATTATTAATACTCGTAGAAATGTCATTCAAAAACAACGAGAACAGCAGTGGTCCATTTTTAAGCATATGATGGCAATGCATTTATAAATGTAGGGTAAGTTTTAACAAGTAAACCGGGGCCATAATACATACTCTCAGATCGGTGTATTCGAGACTGACTGTATCTCATTCTTATGGCGAGCGCATACAAAAATTGGTCTAGTCTAAATTATCCGAGCAAAAACGGTCGAGATAATTTTTATCAATTTTCTTTCGATTCGAATTTACATCAAATCAATGTGGCTAGACCCTATGAATTCTCAATTGAAGTTTGAGCCTTTGGTAGTACAGCAAGTTAATAAAATGTTATTCCTGCGTGAAACAAAATTCACAGCACCTATGTCACTGTTACTTTGCTACGGTACACGTAATCAAACAACACCCAAGAATTACCGGAAAAACCTTCAAATACAAAGACTTAAGTATGGGCAATGCCAACAGCACTCTATAAGATTATCCAGCACCTACTCAAATGCTATAATATTCATAAAAACGCGCATTCATTATTGTTTGGTTTAGAAAGCGTGTAACATTACTAATGGGTTTCAACACAGCTAAATTTTAAAAGGCGAACAACAAAGATTTGACCTGTATTAATTGAGGACAATAAACATCTTTCGTAAACCATCTAATTGAAGATCAATCAAATCAGCACCACTACTGATTCTTTATACTAATCACATCACTTTAAGCATGCTGTACACTTCTAATCTTATGAAATTTGACTGCAGAATGGCAAAGGGCAACCTCGAATCCATAGGGCAGGTCAAAATCCCAAAATAACAATTAATCTATATAATCTAGAACTAACTATTTTTTCAGAGCTTGAACGATGATGCTTAGATGATAGCTTTCCAAGATGTTAATAAAGATTGAAAATAATTTAAAGAATGATACAGGTGTTCCATGTTAGCTAAGAGTTGATTTAAGATTTGCATGATAGGTGCTAAAAGAGAATTGAAAAAATACCGGCAACCAAAGGAGAAATGCATCCAAGTAAAGTGCTAAAAGGGCTGGTTATAGATTGCGTTACTTTTGGAATAACAGTTGCTATGGTGTTAGAGTAACATCTGCAGCATTAGCGGTTGCGCCGGTAGCTAACACCTCTGAGTAGAGTTTGAAGGTTTTACAAAAGAGTTTTCCAATATTACATTTTTGTTAAGTGTGTCAGTGACCTTTTTAGCTAAATTAGAAGCAGCGGCAGTGACACCGTTAACGACATTGGTACCAGCAGTAATGACATCGAAAGGATCGACGGTAGGTATGAAGTGTAAATTGGCAGGAATAGCAGGAACGTCATTACTACCGGCGTTTGACAAAAGACCGGCATGCGCAACCTGTTAAATAATATTTTATCTTTTTGATACTTATAACAACTCCGCTTTTAAATTTAATCTTAAAATTGGTTTAATTATAAAAACTGATAAACTTAAAGTTTAGTTGTGAACCGAATGATTTAATATTTATACAACTTGTACATTCGAGAAATATGTAATACGCTACACAATTAAAACAAATAAGAAAATTGGAAATTTGCAAAACCTATATGTACTCGTATTTGTATTTACTTTTGGGTACATATTTAACTTAAAAAAATATTTTTACACCTGTTTAAATCCATTGCTGACGTCAATCCATTTTTAGACTAAATGTTCTTAAATATCAATATACTTAACCAAGGCTATTGCGAATTGCGATTTTATCAATTTAAAATTGCTGGTGGAATTTATAACATTTGTCATATAGAATATAAGGTGATGTGGCTAACGTTTTCGCTTAATTTCCTATATATGAAGGCGTATGAACAATAACTATCGAGTTACATTTTTTTCAATCGGTTTGTGTTCACCCGATCTAAACTGCGGCTTATCACCCAGTTGAAGAAACTGGCTTTGGACGGTTTGATATTGGAAGCCTACATGACGATTGTTTCGCACATAAACAAATCACAATAAAATATTAGCATGATTTGACATTTTTGGCCAATAATAAAATCGCCACAATATTTAAAAGGTTTTCTTCTGCTCTACGTAGTGTTTCATATTCATTGTAATGAAACATTTCTATAGAATCACTTAAACTTTTACTCTACCAACTTAACTAAGTAAATTTGTCTCAACAGTTTCATCATGGACGAGAATTTTGGCCTCTTTCTGATGTATTATAATAAAACCACATATCTGTAATTTTAAAATCCAACGATTAAATCTCCAACAAAAATCTTGCTGGTTTATTAGTCACTTTTGGCTGGCTTATGAAGGAGTAAATAATTCACTCAGAAAAATTTGGGCTTGCATTTTGGGCTTGTTTTCGATTTTAAAAACATTTTATTTATTCTTAAAAGATTTGTTGCTTTAAGATTAATTTTTAAGGAGATTATTTTATTGTTTTAAACCATAATTTTAAATACGATATTTTTAAAATTTAAAAATTTATTTTTGGCTAGTAATGTCAATTTTTTTTTAATTTTTTGTTCTATTCTCTGTTCTTCAGTAAAAAAAAAAAATTAAAAACGGGAAGAAATATCCCGTTAACTGAGTTTGTTTTGGTTCTCGTGATCAAAGTGGTTTCTAAACGGTTATTTAAATCAAAACAATTAAATTAATTAGAGTGGGGGGCGAATCCTTTGGAAACGCAAGTGATTATAGTGACGATGTAAATCTCCACGTTGATTTTATGACGGAATATGTGACTTTGAGTGAACCGAAAAACAGCGCGGAATCTTTATTCCTGGAATTTTTTTCGCTATTTAGAAGTTATGAAATATTTAAATGAGCTTTTTCCTACCGTCGAATCGTTTGGCGACAAAATTTGATTTCGGACAAATTTATTGAAATGGCGAGAGGAAAATGTAAATATTTAGCTATAAATGTGCAGTTTATTCGTAAATTTAACCTACTTGATTTTCATAAAAAATTTAAATTAATTTGAAATTTTACGATTCAAAGACTTTTCTTATCAAAATAAGAAAAAATTTTGTACGCAAAACATTACAGCGTTGAAAGATTGCGTTTCAATAAGTTCGATTTAGTAATTTGTTCAAGTTTAGCTGTAATGTATGAATTTTGGTTTAGCTAATCGCCTATCTTTTCGAGTTTAACAAATAAGCTGATTTAGTGGAATTACAAGTAACTCTAAGAAGAAGATCAAAAATCACAAATAATCATAAAAAAATAAATAAATTTAAATTAACTTTGTATTTAACCAAGTCTTTTAACTATGAAGTTTAACAAAACGCCTAATAGGCCACAAGGCAAACATATTGGTGTTTCTAAATCCACCAAAAATGTTACCAAAGTTGAGTTTTTAAAACAAATGACAACAAATAACATTGATGCCTTAAGCGGAATAGTTTATTAATGTCATATCAGTGCAAAAAACCGCTACTACATCTGCTGGATCATGCATGTTGTAAACCAAATGGATATAGAAAATCATAATATAGAGGTAAATGTATCTACTGGTAACCGGTTTAATTCCTTAAATTTATCTACTGATAATCAAAACGTTAAAAAACCAGAAAAGAACACAAAATCTCGAGACCTAACCTCGTTGTATACCCAAAAAAATATGAAATTACTCCTATTGCAGCTGTGGTTCAAGGAATGGAAATAAATAACGAAACTTTTGTTATAAATTTGCTGCAGTTATTATATCGAAATATTTCCGTCGTCACAAGTCCATATTTTAAATATATTCGCTTGAACATTGTCATCTTTATTTAACGATGGTAGTCCATCAAGGATCAAATCCATATTTGAAAGAGAAATATCAACGGAAATAATTTTCCAACAAATTCTAGATATGAGGTCATTTGCAATTATGTTTTGAAGCATTATGGTAGAAAGACTACAACGATAGTATTTGATGGTTAACCGAACTACGCGATGAAATTTGCACTTCTGTACTTGCTAGGGTCTCAATAATTTTGACCAGAACAAGTGTTTTAATTTTCTTCCATTTTGAAGTATATGAGATGGCAATGCATTTATAAATATAGGGCAAGTTTTAGCAAGTAAACCGGGTCCATAATAGGCCCAGAAGTAACCACTAGAACTCTCTATACCCTTGCCCTTCCTTTCCCATTTTTAACGTAGTCGAAAACGTATTTTAAATAAAATTCCTGGGATGGGTTTTTTGTCGCTCGAGCAAAAAGACTGGGATACATTTAGATTCTCGTACACTTGAAGTATTGTAATTTTTAGGAAAGTCTTTGATATAGTCAAGAGGTCAATCAAGTTGATCAATGGTCAAGTTTATTTATTTATTATTGTTACAATTTGTATTTAATTTTTTTTTCTCAAGAAATTAATAAAGATTAAAAATATTTTGAAGAAGGATATGGTTTGTCTATGTTAAGATTTGTATAAGCAGTAGGGACCAGCACAGAGTTGTAAGTTGGGTTAAGATGGTTATGATAAGTGATAAAAGAGGACTGAGTAATCTGGCAAGAATGGGAGAAATACTTGGAGAATAAATTGGAAAGAAGTTGTTAACTGCTAACATTTCTGAGCAGGCCCTGATAGGATGGCAGGAGTAGCTGGGATTGCATCACAAACTGTTGAAGCAAAGTCGGCATATGCAACCTGGTAAATAATTCATTAAATTATTTGTGAAAATATTAACATATCTTTGTTCTTATCTTTCTGATAATTACAACAACTAAAATTATTTTAGTTGAAATTCGCCCATTTCTTATACCGAAATTGAGTATTTACACAAATGGTAAATTTAAAAAATGTATAATACGCCATGCAATTAAAACAAATAAGAAAATTGAAAATATTTACTTTTGGGTACATATTTAACTTAACAAAATATTTTTACACCTGTTTAAATCCATTGCTGACGTCAATCCATTTTTAGACTAAATGTTCTTAAATATCAATATACTTAGCCAAGGCTATTGCGAATTGCGATTTTATCAATTTAAAATTGCTGGTGGAATTTATTACATTTGCCACAGAATATAAGATGCTGTGGCTAACGTTTCCGCTTAATTTCCTTGATTTCCTAATGAAATTCGTATTTTAAATTGTTCAAAGTATAAAATGTCGGCTGCCAGATGTCACTAGGTGGAGACTACTCTGAGATTGACGAATTTTATTCTTAAGGCGTATGAACAATAACTATTGAGTAATCAACAGAAATTCAATTTCGATATGCCGCACATCCTCTAAAAAACTGTCATAACACAAAAAACAGAGTTTTGAGAAAAATGCACTTAAATATTTTTTTTACATTACTAATGCTACTGTGACGCTGAGATTATTCATTAGTAGCTTTAAATCTTATTAATCGATGTAAACCTTATTTAGCTACTTGAGTTTCATTAAAAATACAATCATTCATGACAAGAATTATCATCTTTTTAATTAAAAGTAAAACACGTCCCATAATACGACCTTTTTTTACATTTAGTGTGAAAATATTTTATGTAATAAAACAAAATGTAACTCAAAATCAACAGTTTTATTCAATATCAAACCATTTTAAATTTACATTTTAATTCGAAATTTCGGAATTAAAAAAATGTATTTATTATAAAATAAATAAAACATAACTTTGGTATTTATAATACAGATAACAAGTTTCAGTTAAATTCTTCAATAACAATTTTAATCTTATAAAATAAATAATATTCGGAAATAAAAAAGAAACTATCAAAATCACTTTCACAAGGTCACTATATGGAAATAATATTATAATAATAAAGCTACTCTCAATTCAACATCACTCAGCTTCATTATCGATTATTTTGTTTGATATCAAATCACAAATTTGTGTAGAATATGCCATAAAAGTTTGGGATGTGGTTACTAGCTACCAAACTTAAAAGATCTCACTTCTTATTTTCTTTTATTTTTGGTCTAAACCTGTAAGCTTTTTTAATCGAAATTTTTAGTAAATTACCTCTTTTTCGTGTAATCTCAACTTCGCTGAACTCCTCATCTTTATAGGAATACTTAATAAACACTTTTGTTGGTTCGCCATGAATAACCTTAAAGACCTTTATTTCATTAGTTTTCAAATTTTTAGCATTGAAACCAAAATCTTCTGCTAAATTTCGCATCGAGAAAAAATCTTTGAAACTCATTTCATTTACATTGAATGGTTTACCTTTCTTTCTGGCATTTCGTATTATCACTGCGTATTGGCTGGGAACATAGATGGGACCAGATCTGAGGGTCTTCTTGATAGCTTTCTCGATTGTGGAATGTACAGCATCTCCTTCATTTTGAGTGTGACCGGTTATAAGATATTTGTGGGTTATTGATTTAATTTTGGGGTGCTTCATCAAAGCGAACATATACATAGAAAAAATAAATCTATTTTTTTGTTGTCCGCAGCAATTATCTGACAAAAATACGAATTCAATACCTGAACCATTGTAATCTGCCATTATTTTGTCAATAAAATGTAGTACGCAGGAGCCTATCTGATCAGCTCCTCGGTTAGCTTCACCTTCATGCCACAGGTAACATTCTGTATTGTCAGATCCAAGTTCACTTATAGTGAAATTTAAAGTATTTAGTTTTGATTTGTAGTAGAATACTGAAGTATCTCCTTTTGGAGTTTGGAGAACAGCCTGTAGATCATAAACTGCAACAATATAATCGGTACTCCATTTAGTTTTATCATTCTCTTTTTCAAGTCTAGAGAGATTCTTTTCCTCTAAATGTGACGTGTACTTCTCACGCAACGGTCTTTTTTAGGAATAAAGAAACTTATATTGTACTCCTGATTAAAAATTTTAGAGTACATCTCGTAGTGTGCTACTGGAATCCCTTGCTCTGAACACTATTTCGCGTAGTCTGCGTATAAGTCTGCTACACATTTACCACCATCAATGAACTCCCGACTCGAATTTTTCCTGATGTAGTGACTTTCGATCCGTGGTATAGAATTTATGTGATCTCTTACTGCTTGTTTTATCGACTCATCTACTTTGCGATGATGGCCATGTTTACCTCTTTTGTCTGATTCAACGAAACCTAGTTCTTTCTTATTAAATACTGTTCTTACAACACGATCATTCACATCTAGTGTAGACATGAAAAACTTCTTGCACACCCGCATGTCAACATTATTAACATTTAAAAAGAATGCATTATTATATTTCCGAGGTTTTTCTTTCCCAGAGAAACGAAATTTTGGCACAATAGGTTTGGTAGAGTTGCTTATAAAATTTCTTTGAAGGGTGATATCACCTAGGTCCCAATATTTCGAAAATATATTTTTTCTGAGTTCTTCATCTACCTTTAATGAACATTGCATTTTGCAGTTATTGCCACAAGGTGGTTTCAAAGCTCGTGCTGGAATATTTTTTTTTTGTTTTTGATCTAGAAATATAAGACTGACCAGTATTGCGTAATTTTTTTGCTTTGTTACTCAGCCATCCATCGACTCTTGCAAGACGCTTTTTCCCTTTCTTTATATTTCTGTTGCTCATGTTCAACTATTTCATCTTGGTTTTCGGGTATATTTCTTAACTCTGCTGCAGTGTTTTCTAAACCATTTTCGTTCTGTGTGATTTCTTCTCTTGCTTCGTTATAATCTTCAGCAGGTGACTGGATTGGCTGTTGTACTTTGGCTTGGCAGTTACCTTCTAATACTTGATGGTTATTGATGCTTACAGTCGATTGGTTTGCAATATGGAGAGAAGAGTCGGTAGAACTAGAAGAACTCGATGTTCTTGAAGAACTAGATGATCTGCTGGAAGAACTTGACTTGCAGTTAGGATCCTTCACCGAATCATCGTCATCTTCCGAGAAAGAATCATTAGCGGTTATGATTCTATCTGTCCACTGACTTGCAGGGGGATTATAACTGCAATGGGCTATCGGCTCAGGGTCTTTCCAGGCTTCTAAAGTCACACGAACAACGGGAATTTCTGAAATAAAACAGTTATTTACCTAGGGTTTAATCAACTATTATGAAATACACAACATAATACTACTTAACTTTAAGAAGAAAAGTCAATAAAAATCAAAAATAACTTACCCGAATTATTATTTGCATAATTTTCTTTAATCGAATCTATGCACTTTGAGGCTTCGAGAACTGTACTAATAACTTGGTCTTCTGTAAATAATAACAGTGAAAAATAACTTCTTTACGTAAAAGATAGTAGCACAGAATAAATTATATACAGAAGCCCATCTTCCACTACGATTTTGTACCATGGTAATGAAAAAAATTTTTTTGTTTTGTTTTTACGACAATTTTCTTTTAGAAAAGTACGACAAATATTTTATGAATGAAAGAATAAAACAAAAACTAATAGCAATTTTTAAACACACACTTCATTATTTTGTAAAGGAAAGAAGAGGAATGATATATATAAAATACATATTTAACCAATAAGCGTAAGAAAGGGACCAATTATTTAACCAATAAGCGTAAAAAAGGGGTATATGTTTGTGCATTGTATCGTCTCTTTATTTTTTTGTTTTATGTAATTCTGTAATAAAAATATTTTTTTTTGGTTTGTACAAGAATTTTATGTTATGTATATAAGAGTATGTAGTCTTTAAAACAAAAAATAACAAAACAGTAGTATAAAAAAAATTTATGAATGAAACACAGAAAAAGGTCATTAGTTTGGTAATTTTATTTATGGATTTTTGTATTCGAGTATGATGCATATATACCTACTAGAGGTGGAAAACTATCGACAATTTCAACTATCGATAGTATCGATAGTAACATAAAAAACAATCGATAGAAAACTATCGACAGAAATTAAAAGACTATCGATATACTATCGATACTATCGGATAATAAATTTATAAACTTTATTTAATTACATATAGGTTGACTACAACCAGAAACTATAAAGTCAAGGGAGGTTATTATAATCGGAAAGTTTCCCAGTTTCCCACTTTATTTTCAAAGCAGCCAATCGTTTTTATGTAAGAAAATCAGCATCTCAACATTTTTTGGCTTTCAGACCGTTTGGGTTGGTTGATCACCAATAATTTGACTAGCATATAAAAGGAATGACAACAAGAAAAACGTAACTAAAGTTATACCGCATAATAGCAAAACGCTCTTGTACGAATAAAATATCAATATCGATCTATCCAATTAAGACCATGAAAACGTCAGTTATCATAGTTTTAAGGGAATACGATTTTTGGACTCTACGATGTCGAATTCTTATTATGATAAAGTCTTAAAGTATTATCTCTAAAATTGATAAGGTTATGACTGATTTTATATTCTTAAATTAATGCGTTTTTAACTAAAAATCCAGTTAAAAGAATTCAAAGCCACTTTATAATACTCTTCAGTATAAACGATACAATTAAAGTGATCCGCTTATTCCTAGCAGCGAAAAGAACTAATTAAACCTTATACTGCTCTCCTGAAAAAACAGTGTTTTTCACTTATCATATTCTTACTTGGATAGGTCGATATATCGATAGTATATAAAAAGTATCGATTGTTTTCGATAGTACGAAACTATCGATATATCGATAGTACTATCGATAGATTTCCACCACTAATACCTACAATATAATATACATATGTATATACATTCACATACATATTTTATATTTGAAATCTACTTTATGAAAACTAAACAAATTTTGGAATATGTATATTTTTTTCTGAAAGGTGATCCTTCCACCTTTTCTATTTGGATGTTATTTATCTTGCTTTCGAAATGCTTTCTGAAGCGTTTTTCTAGGTGCAAGAAACAAATGCAATAATAAAAGGGATAATAAGTTTGATTAAAATTTTATTGCGGATGTGCCGCAAAACAAACATTCTTTGTTTCTTTGCTATTTGAAGAAATAAAAAAGATAGAGTAATTATTCGCAGTTTCCTGTTATGAATGTGTTTTTACCAACTTCATTAGAACGGTTAATACATAATTATTTATCAAGATATACAGAAAATAGAGGTAGTATATTCCCGTGTCTCATTTTCGTCTTACAAAAAAGCAGATATTTATATTAAGTTTGGCGGTTTTTTGATTAATTTTTTAAATAAATCAAGAATAATCGTAATTTTTTTTAACAAACCGTATTTACAATTGATAATGCTAGTTTACCGAGACCCTTTTTATGCTTTATATTTTTTTTATGGTCTAAATATTGGAGAAATAATTCCTTCGAGTATATAATGTCTAAGATAAATGGAAAAAAGGGTAGACAAAATTATGTGTACGTAACATAAAACAATTTAATTATTAAATTTTTTTTGGTCATTTACGTACCAATTATTAAAATTTTTATTTTTTTACGTATGTACTCAAATTTTTGCCATCTATTTTCGTTTCGCTTCAAATTATTGGTATCCACGTACCTATTCAAATATTATGTCCATATTCAACGTTAAATATAAATGGAAAAATATATTAAATAAAAATTCAGTTCACAAGTTATAAAACGCCCAGTTAATAGAAAATATAAATTTGAAAAAAAGGAAATTAAATAAAACTATAATTTAAAATTAAATCGCTGGCTTATTTCATTTATTGTCTTATGGTTTTCTCTACAACTAAATCAAAACACCCATTCTCTGTTTAGTGTTCTATATGTGTTCTTATCAGAAGTACAATTGATAGTTTTGTTGCAATAGGAATTATTCAAATTTAGTATATTTAAAATCGAACACTCCCAAATTTTTGAATTAAATAATTAAAATCTAATCTAGCTTTTCTATCCATACAATATAATTAATGACTTTATATAAAAGCAATAATGCTATGTAATAAAAGAATTGAACTATAGTGCAACCAAAAAATTCTTTAAAATTAGCTGATACGTGATCAAATCTTCTGAGTCCATTATCGTATCTCACGATGTTGTTCAAAGTAACTATATTAAAATGTTCCTGATTCACTGAAGGAAATGCCGCTTGAAATTAGAAACCGTTGAATTTCTTATAACATGATCAATATCATTGAAAATGTGAAATATAACTTGGCAACATTGATACAGTTAAACCAGTTTTTGTGCGGTCTTTTGTTATGCGATCGATTTTTTTTTATTGATGAAATTTCGTCATCTTTCTTTACCCCCTCCAATTTTTTTTTTTTTTCTTTTAAAGCAACCATAAAAAAAAGTAAAAAAAAAATTAGAGGGGGTAAAAAAGATCACGAAATTTCATCAATTCGTAATCACAGGCTGCCAATTTTTTCTAGTTGAATCTACCATTATTATCAAAATTCCCTGTGTGAAACTATCGTTGAAAAATTTGTTTAAAAGAAAAGTGAAAATTTAAATTAAGCGAAATTCCAAGTTCATTAAGAATATGAACAACTACGAAAATCGAACTATTTGGACGACTTGTATTGTCCCAGGTTGTGGAAACCAGTCATCCGAAAAACACTTACGCTTTTATAAATTACCTACTAATGAAAAAAAAGCGAACCTGTGGCTTAGAGCTTTAAATTTATTATCTTCGGATTTAAAAAATAAAATAAATTTTGTGTGTGAGTTACATTTTGACCCAATTTATCTAGGACGACATAAATTAACGAAAAATGCTGTACCAACTCCATTTACAAAGGACGTTTCCTCTATGCAGGATCATCCCAGTTCTTCAAGTGCAACGTTAGTTAATCTGACAACTGATATTGACAGTTATGATTTGCCCCAAAATATACCATCTAGTGTGTTGTGTAAAGACGAACCAAAAATGATATCAACAGAAATTCAAACCGATGACATGGATTTAGATACCGAATTTCTCAAGTTTATTGACTCCAATCGCTGCTGTGAGTGTGAGCATCTTGAACATGGAGAATTATACAGTTGTTCGAAATGTAGCAACAATATTCGATTGTGTCAAAAATATAAAAGGAGAACGCGAAACTTGAAGAAACTTTTATATATTTGTCGAAATAATTTGAATAAAATCAGAAAAAATCATAATAAACTGAAACAAAAATTTGAATTAGTGAAGAAAAAAAAGATTGGTGATATAATCAATGAGCAAGATGATGTGAACGATGCAACGAAAAGTGTTTGTAATTTATCGTTAAAAACGTCGTATTATTACACAGAAGCTGATAAAACCTTCGCACAGTGTTTTTTCTATAAGTCCGCCGCAGCTTATAAATATTTAAAAAATGTTTGGAACTTAAGACTTCCATCTGAAAGTTCAATTCACAAATGGTCACCAGTTAAATTTGTATCACCAGGAGTCAATGATATTTTAATGAGGCAATATTTACTAAAATTCGAGAAAATGACCGCAACGGAAAAATTATGTGTTATGTCCTTTGATGAAATTAAAATACGAAAGGACCTAGTAATGAACAGCATCACCACTAAAATTGAAGGTTTTGTCGACAACGGAAAGGAACGAACGAGAGAAGTGGCAGATTCAGCTTTATTTTTTATGTTACGTGGCCTAAATAAAAAATGGAAAGTTCCATTGAATTATTTTTTAGTTTACAATTTGAAAGCAGTACAACTCTATAACATAATTTTGGAAAATATTAAAATGTGCACTGAATGTTTGGGTATTACGGTAGTGTTGATCAATTGCGACCAAGGTGCGATTAATTCAGCTGCTTATAAAAAAATGAACATTAGCATTGATCAACCTTTCATAGAGGTAGAACATAAGAAGATATTCGCACAACATGATCCACCGCATTTGGCTAAGTCCTTACGTAATGCCCTTGAAAAGCATAACATTTTCCATCAAGAGAGAGGAGTGGCAAGTTTCGAAGCTATACGAAAAATGTATCACCATGAAAAACAGAAACCAGTAAAGCTGATGCCGAAAATCACTCAACAACATATGTATCCGAATGATTTCCAAAAAATGAATGTTGGTTTAGCTAAGTCCACAATTAGTTATACAGTGTCTTGTGCTATTAGAACAACTTTAAAAACTTGCCCGGAAATATTTGGAGATGATAAAGAAAAGGCATTGCCAACGGCGGATCTAGTTGAACGATTTAATAACTTAAATGATTGCATCGACACAAAATATTTTAAACCAGGATCACCATATCACCAGCCGCTAGAAGTCAACAACTCTTTGTATGCTTATTTGCGAAATAGTTTTGAGTATTTGGATCAATTAAAAATTATTTCCTCGTCGCAAAATTATTACAAATTTTTAAACGGATACAAATTAACAATTAAGGCCCAAATGCAATTAGCTGAATACTTAGCTAAATTTCATAATGTGGTATCTTTCAAAAGTGGCAATACCGATCAAGATCCACTTGAAAATTTTTTCTCTGTTTTAAGAGGAAAAGGTGGTTTCAACAGTACACCAAGTGCATTTGAGATTGGCGTTCACATGGGAAACATAATGAGCCATTCAATTCTTTTCCAATCATTAAGCAGTAATTGCCTTCCTGATGATTGTGATATTTTAAATATAGACTTGAAGCAGTTCAGTAAAGAGTATAATGAAAGTTTGAAGGATTGTGAACCTAATCATAATCTCTTTGAAATATCAGATCTACCCGTTATAAATTCAAAAGATCCATTAACATCAAATGCCATAATGTATTTTGCCGGCTACTGTGCATTTAAAAAAATTACGTGCGATAAATGCATGCAATTGTTAACAAATTCAGATAAAAGTGTCACCCTAGAAGATACTTTCATTTGTGAAAAAAATTATAGAAAGCAATTGGACAATTTTGGTTCGTTAAAAGCTCCTTCACGTGAATATGCAGAAGTGGCCATATTAGTGACGAATATATTTGAAAAAATTTATATAAACCACTGTTATATTTCAAATATTTGGCTAACACTAACGGATGAATGTTTATTAAAGATTAAAACCAGTTATCCTACGTTTCTTCCCAATAAAGATTCAGACTGCTTCGACCATTTGAAAAATTTAATAAGTTTTTTTCTATTGGTCCTTATAAGGAAAAACTGCAAATGGTCAATACAAAATAAACAATTTGAGCAAAAGAAATATAACACGCAAAAATTAACCTTGAATAAAATAAAAAACAAAACTATAGGAAAACGGAATAATATTGTCAAGAATACAAAAGCTGCAAAAAAATTAAAAATATTGAAAAAATAAAATTTTACTTAAAATAATTGTTTATATTGTTGTTTCTAATTATATATTTTCGACAACATAATGGTTGGTAATTTCTCGATTCTCTTTGTACCTTGTCAACAATTTTGCGCCCCGGTTTCAGAATTTCATATTGTCATAATTTTAACGAATTTCTCTATACTCATGAGGCAACGTTAGTGAAAACGGCATCTGGACTTTTCAAAGAAGCCCTTGATTTGAGAAGCCCCATTTTCCTAGTAAATTCGGGAATTTTCTGAAGTCGAGGTTTTCTTTTAACACTTACAAGAATTAACTTTTTTTCTCATCGAAATTATATAATAAAATAAATATATAATTATATGCGCGATTTGACGATTTTATCGTCCTATCAATACGAAAAAATAAAAATATGAATTTTTCATTTCGTTAATAAATCATTTCGTTCTTTTCGTAATTTGTTGCTGTAATGGTTACCGTTCTGGAGGAGTTTTAGTGATTTTTAAAATTAAAAACACAAAATTTTACTTTTATATTTATTAATTTTTATATTTTATAAGTTTGCTCCTTATAGTGAAATTATTTAGTTTTTTTATTTTGATTTTTTCAAAATCGATTTCGGTATACATATACTTATACCATCATCAGTTGACTGCTCCTTAAACTTTATTTTAAGCAGTGTTGCGAAACGTTACCTGTTCCTAGATAAATTGGGTCAAAATGTAACTCACACACAAAATTTATTTTATTTTTTAAATCCGAAGATAATAAATTTAAAGCTCTAAGCCACAGGTTCGCTTTTTTTTCATTAGTAGGTAATTTATAAAAGCGTAAGTGTTTTTCGGATGACTGGTTTCCACAACCTGGGACAATACAAGTCGTCCAAATAGTTCGATTTTCGTAGTTGTTCATATTCTTAATGAACTTGGAATTTCGCTTAATTTAAATTTTCACTTTTCTTTTAAACAAATTTTTCAACGATAGTTTCACACAGGGAATTTTGATAATAATGGTAGATTCAACTAGAAAAAATTGGCAGCCTGTGATTACGAATTGATGAAATTTCGTGATCTTTTTTACCCCCTCTAATTTTTTTTTTACTTTTTTTTATGGTTGCTTTAAAAGAAAAAAAAAAAAAATTGGAGGGGGTAAAGAAAGATGACGAAATTTCATCAATAAAAAAAAATCGATCGCATAACAAAAGACCGCACAAAAACTGGTTTAACTGTATCAATGTTGCCAAGTTATATTTCACATTTTCAATGATATTGATCATGTTATAAGAAATTCAACGGTTTCTAATTTCAAGCGGCATTTCCTTCAGTGAATCAGGAACATTTTAATATAGTTACTTTGAACAACATCGTGAGATACGATAATGGACTCAGAAGATTTGATCACGTATCAGCTAATTTTAAAGAATTTTTTGGTTGCACTATAGTTCAATTCTTTTATTACATAGCATTATTGCTTTTATATAAAGTCATTAATTATATTGTATGGATAGAAAAGCTAGATTAGATTTTAATTATTTAATTCAAAAATTTGGGAGTGTTCGATTTTAAATATACTAAATTTGAATAATTCCTATTGCAACAAAACTATCAATTGTACTTCTGATAAGAACACATATAGAACACTAAACAGAGAATGGGTGTTTTGATTTAGTTGTAGAGAAAACCATAAGACAATAAATGAAATAAGCCAGCGATTTAATTTTAAATTATAGTTTTATTTAATTTCCTTTTTTTCAAATTTATATTTTCTATTAACTGGGCGTTTAATAACTTGTGAACTGAATTTTTATTTAATATATTTTTCCATTTATATTTAACGTTGAATATGGACATAATATTTGAATAGGTACGTGGATACCAATAATTTGAAGCGAAACGAAAATAGATGGCAAAAATTTGAGTACATACGTAAAAAAATAAAAATTTTAATAATTGGTACGTAAATGACCAAAAAAAATTTAATAATTAAATTGTTTTATGTTACGTACACATAATTTTGTCTACCCTTTTTTCCATTTATCTTAGACATTTTATACTCGAAGGAATTATTTCTCCAATATTTAGACCATAAAAAAAATATAAAGCATAAAAAGGGTCTCGGTAAACTAGCATTATCAATTGTAAATACGGTTTGTTAAAAAAAATTACGATTATTCTTGATTTATTTAAAAAATTAATCAAAAAACCGCCAAACTTAATATAAATATCTGCTTTTTTGTAAGACGAAAATGAGACACGGGAATATACTACCTCTATTTTCTGTATATCTTGATAAATAATTATGTATTAACCGTTCTAATGAAGTTGGTAAAAACACATTCATAACAGGAAACTGCGAATAATTACTCTATCTTTTTTATTTCTTCAAATAGCAAAGAAACAAAGAATGTTTGTTTTGCGGCACATCCGCAATAAAATTTTAATCAAACTTATTATCCCTTTTATTATTGCATTTGTTTCTTGCACCTAGAAAAACGCTTCAGAAAGCATTTCGAAAGCAAGATAAATAACATCCAAATAGAAAAGGTGGAAGGATCACCTTTCAGAAAAAAATATACATATTCCAAAATTTGTTTAGTTTTCATAAAGTAGATTTCAAATATAAAATATGTATGTGAATGTATATACATATGTATATTATATTGTAGGTATATATGCATCATACTCGAATACAAAAATCCATAAATAAAATTACCAAACTAATGACCTTTTTCTGTGTTTCATTCATAAATTTTTTTTATACTACTGTTTTGTTATTTTTTGTTTTAAAGACTACATACTCTTATATACATAACATAAAATTCTTGTACAAACCAAAAAAAAATATTTTTATTACAGAATTACATAAAACAAAAAAATAAAGAGACGATACAATGCACAAACATATACCCCTTTTTTACGCTTATTGGTTAAATAATTGGTCCCTTTCTTACGCTTATTGGTTAAATATGTATTTTATATATATCATTCCTCTTCTTTCCTTTACAAAACAATGAAGTGGGTGTTTAAAAATTGCTATTAGTTTTTGTTTCATTCTTTCATTCATAAAATATTTGTCGTACTTTTCTAAAAGAAAATTGTCGTAAAAACAAAACAAAAAAATTTTTTTCATTACCATGGTACAAAATCGTAGTGGAAGATGGGCTTCTGTATATAATTTATTCTGTGATAGTAGTTAAATAGACAATTTTCATTAAAATCTTACCTGTGCAGTTATTATCATACTTTTTTTTTTCTTCAATATTTTTAAGTACTAGTTGTACTAACTTCTTACCGCGACTTTCTGTAAATCTGTCAGTCATTTTTTGTATCCTAAAATGAAATATCACTTAAAATTATATTCACTGTATTGTCATTAAACCAAAAAAACTCGTATTAACTGTTAAATATCTGTCAAAAAATGGAATTAATGTGGTCTTAATACGTAATGTGATGGAACTACATTCATTTTTAACTTAGTATTAAAAAATGAGAAATGCAAAAAAATAGTCATATTAAATTAACGGCATTTTACTGTTATTCACATGAATGAAATTCCAGGAAATAATAATGAAAAACTGTCACAACATAGGATACAACTATTTTCTCTTCAGAAAAATCGTTAACAAAAGATAAAGTTGGGTAAAATAGAATCATAACCTGGGATATGACTCTATTTCAGATTATAAAATAAAAGAATTTTAAATGTTGATCGTAGAAAACTGTAGTATAATACTATACGACAGTTTTTCACTCTTTTAACTACATTTATTGCAAAAAAACTTACCTAATGTTACAATTATGGCGGTTTTATTGAAATATAGAGCATTAAAAACTTTATGGTGTATTTATCTAAAAACTTACTTTTTCTGTATTATGACAGTTTTTTAGAGGATGTGCGATACGTTGCATATGTTCCGCCTGCGGCTCACCGATTTCATCTTACATGGCCTGCTGCAACAATATGACAAAGAAACGGACGAATTTTTGCCTTTAAACGTTAGTTCAGAAACAGAATGTCTGTTCATCGATACTGTTTTTGACATAAATCTAAGCCAAATTTGCCAGATTCAAAATGATCTAGACCGAAATATCCTCCATTGTAACGCACGGTAAATTCGGATACGAAAAATAATAAAAAAAAAATTTAGAAAATATTACAATTGTTGACTCATATAATAATTAATAAAAAACATTTTGTTATATAATCACAAATACCAAATAAAAAAGAACAAAAAATCCCAAAATATGGAAACAACGCAATTCCCCTTGGTCCAAAGATGTAATGGCTGATCACAGTCCCATATACGATTTTAAGATCTACGGAGAAAAGAAAACATAGCGGTAAACATAAATAATATAATTGACCAACTCTTAAGAAATTAATAAAAAAAAAATAAAATTTAAATTTAGGGTTTATTGAAATTACGCGTTCCACCTTATCTCGGCATGTTTATTTTATTGATGGGCGCCACTCCCGCAGTGTTGTGCCGCGTAATCTACATTGCGTAATTACACGATTGTCTACACGTATGTAGACAATTCAAAAAATGACGTCGGCAATGTAGACAATGTCGACAATGTACACAATGCGGCGACAATACACGGAAACACAATTTTTTGATAACTTCATATTTAAGTGGAATAAATTCAATATGCACGTGCATAGTTTAAAGTGTGATATTTGATTCATTTGGCGCAATCTTATCATTTTAAATGCCAGAATATTGCATCCTGTTATTTAGACTGGTAAAACTGTACCAAATGAATCAAATATACAAAACTCACACTTTAAATAACGTATTGGATTAAATAGATTCCCCAATAAATACAATTTTAACAAATAAAAATAAAAATTACTCGGACATTATTTCCGTGTAACATCATTAAACAAATTTATGTTGTAGTTCACTTCTGTCCGCTGGAGTAGGTACATCGTAGATCGTACCATATTCGTCAATAGTTTTACTCAATTTTAAACGAAAAGAAACTTTTGGTTTGTTTCTTTGGCAAGTTTTCTGAAAACTTTGCTTCTAATTCTTCCTCGATATCTGTACACAATTCATCTTTAATCCTGGGGGAATAATATACGTGTAACAATTCTTTCGATCGCTCGAAAGTTAAACGATTCCTTATTGGCGAATGCACGTGTGCCCAGCCAGAAAATAATATTTCTTCAATTTGTGCTGATGATTTGCCGGAATTTAAAGGAATAGCTTTGCCATTTGCGATATAATGGCCATGTTCCAAAAAACTATCGGTTTATTTATGTCTTTCTCATAGAGCATTTTGAAATATGTATCTTTCCATCCCCACTCCGCTTAATTTTTTAAAGAAATATTGTGTATTTTTTCTAAATGATCCTTTGTAAGTTTGCCAATATCCATATGAGGATGCAAAAAAAATGCTGCCAAGGCATATTCGTTCAAATCCATTTCCTACCGAATATTCAAATTCAATTTAAATTTAATTGGCAATTTAAGATTTAACCACAAATTATCCGCATTGGTTCGAACATCTGTAAACTTTCCTTCACCCGTTCAATGAACTGATCGTCAAAAATGAGTTTTTTTTTTCCTTAACCAATATTCAACATAATTAATTAATCTAGTTAAACAAACAAAAAAGTAAAAATACAATTAAACATTAAATATATAGCTAGGTATCAACAAATATAACTATAGTACATAAGTACATACAAACAAAGCGAAATCAATCATCAAATCAAGTAATGAACAAAGAAATCAGTGGTTTAATTCATATCCAAGAACAAATTCAGTAAATAAGCGACTTTTCATACTCGTTTTAAAGGCTCCAAGTGGCAAACATTTCAATACAGGCTCAAGTTGGTTGAACAGTTTTAATCCGCGGTAAAATAAACTATCTTGAGACAGTTTATACAGATAATTTGGTAAGCGAAAATGCGCAGCACCTCGATTAGAACGTTCCGTTATCTCATAATTAGTAGTTAGTACGTTATTACATTTTATCATACGACACTTTATTTTATATACCAAGAGAATGAATTCATAATCTACCATTTGAGATATTGGCAGTAACCTATTGTTATAAAGTGAAATTGTTGGTGTTCTCATGCTAAGGCAGTTGATGGCTTTAAGGGCTTGATTCTGGTAAATCTGTAGCTCATTCACTTTGGTTTTACCTGCAGATCCCCAAATTTGTAATAGGTATAACTGATTTGAATGAATATATTATGAAAAATAGCAATTTAGTGAAACTGCATGGGGAACAAATTTCCCAACTCGTCGGAAGATAGGGCTATATAGGGAGCTATTTTTTGTTTTATAGAGTTTATATGATGCGTCCACTTTAAGTTGAAGCTAAGATGCAACCCGAGATAGCAAATGTTCTCTACCCTATTGATTTTTTCCGAATCTACAATAATTTCCTCAAGGTCAATAAATATCGATTGTCTAAAAGAGAAAATATTATAAATTTAGTCTTTGATTTATTAAGTCGAAGTTTATTACTGGTAAAGTATTCACTCACAGTTTCCATTTGTAATTTTAAAGTATATCTGTCATTAGCACCATAAATAATTGCCGCATCGTCTGCGAACAATTCAATTTTACCAGAAAGATTCAGAGAAAAAATATCATTTATATAGAGAGTGAATAACAGTTGCCCTAAAATAGAACCTTGTGGTACTCCACACTTTAATAGCAGCTCTTTACGAACGTAGTGTTTGCGATTATTCAAATAATCTTGTAACTGGAAAAGAGCATTTTCATTAATTCCAATACTACTTAATTTATGAATTAAAAGTATATGATCTATGCAATCAAAGGCTTTAGCCAGATCAATGAAAATGCACGAAGTGCACTTTTTAGCTTCTAGACTATTGTATATAATTTCCATTAAATTCAAAATAGCAGAAAGAGTATTGAAATTTTTCTGAAAACCAAACTGGTTAGGATGAATTAATTGGTTTAAATTCAAATAGTTCTCCAGTCTTTGATGGACAGTTTTTTCAAAAATTTTAGAAAACGTAGGAAGGACGGAGATCGGTCTATAATTGTTAATATCCAACTTAGGCCCAGATTTGAATATTGGAGTTACATGTGCAATTTTTAGTTCATCAGGCAATTTGCTGGATAAAAAAATTTCGTTTATAAAATTGCACAAAAGAGGAGTTACTGTAGAATTAAGCCTCTTAATGAGTTTTGTTGATATAGAATCCCAGCCCGATGAACAAGATGACTCCAAGCTAGAAATAATTAACGTAATTTCTTCGGGTGTTGTGGGTTCAAAGTTACAAAATTTGGTGGTTACGCTCTAATAAGGTGGAATATTGTAGTTAATATTGAAACCAAATGACATACCAATATTATTGAAATATTCATTGAATCGGTTTGCAACTTCAATTTGACTTGTAACTAATTTATCATTAATAATTAAATTAATGGGGTCTTGTGCCATAGTATTTCAATTATTTAAGATTTGATTAATAACAGACCACATTTTTTTGGGTGTTCGTAAACTGTCTTCTAATAAATTTGTGTAGTATTTGGTTTTTAGGGTAATTACCATTTCATAAGATTGTTGTTTTAGCTGATTAAACAACGTCTTATTTAACTTTTTTAATTTTAGACTCAGCTGCTACGATCTTCATCCGCTCCAAGTTCTTGATTAGAGAACGGTAAGCCTCTCTGTATGAGCACCATCGTGCTTGTATTCTTTGAGTACCGTATGTAGTCACCTTCTCTATTATTGCTAACTATATTCAATACGTTCTTTGCCAACAAGTTGGCGGTATGGCTATTGCAAGTACTATGCAATAAAACTTGGTTGGTAAGTTTTCCCATTTTGACCATAGTACCTACTTGCATTATCGGAAACAACCGTATATACTGTAGTGTTGTATAGCTGCTTAGCAATGTCTACCGATTGCAGCAAAATTTTGGCTAATCTTGCTCCAGTTTCATTTTCACCTGTTAGGTATCAAGCTTGTAAGAAGGCTTGCTCGTCAATGGCATGATGCAGCATAGATGTATTGCTAGAACTGTTTTTCCAACCATCTATTAATAGCACTGACTCATTAGAAATACTGGCTTTAGCAAATGAAATGCATTTTGGATACGCATTGTCTAATAAAGTTGTTGATAGTGCTTTTCTTCCTGGAAATTTAGTAGCGTAAGCTGGTCTTAACTATTTAATTAATGACTTAATATATTTCGATTCCACCAATCTTAATTAAGGGCAGGTTTCATCCGAATACTAATTTGGCTAATTCCTCATTCAACTCCATCTCTTCTTTTACACTTAATTTGTCAAATTATTTCGCAACTACTGAATTTTCTTTATTGAATTTTTTTAAAGTTCTGTTCTGAATTTATGAGGTTATGAAATTGTACCCAGTCCAATTGTACCAACAATCTAAACAATTATTCTTAGCGTTATTTTCGTATCCCTCCGAAATTATAGCATATATGTAGTTCTTCGTTAAACCTCGAATGTTTTATTTTTGGTCTCCTTGTTCTAGGTTATCATTTCTGGCTATATGGTTGATTTAGGAACTTCAAATATAAGCGTAGTTCGCAGAAGTAATTAAATCTATACACAGGAAAAAACAACAAGAAAAATTTGATTGTCTACGAATTTTCTACATTGTTTACACATTGTCTACATTGTCTATACATTGACTACATTGTCTACGTCAAAAACTATTGTCTACGCTATTGTCGACACGTAAATGTAGACAATCTTAAATTACGTGTAGACGCACAACACTGGCCACTCCTAATTACATAATAGATCAGATACCGTACGTCCTTTAAATCTTCCCGGCTGTTTTGCTTGCTGCATGGACTCAGGCGTGGGTGTTTAGAGGCTGAACCCAATTTCAAAAACCAAATTTAACCTAATTTGAACCAAAAACAAGTAATTTTTATTAAATGATGGATTCCAATGATAAATTGAATAATCTCGTGAAATCATAAAATAAAATGAAAACAAAATTGAAAATCGAAATTTATCACTCAACCACGGAAACCAATCACTCACCCAAAATTCACCGCTATGCACTCCAATTGTAATCACTCGTCTTTCAGCTATAATCGTGTCGAGTACTTTTATTTTTTTGTGACATCTCGATGTTGCAGCAAAATGGAGCCCCAACCATATACTTTTCGACTTATATGTATAAAAAAAATCACCAATTGTTTTCCAAATAAAATCTAACTGTTGTACTGGTACAAACAAAACACTGTCGTGTTTGGTCCAATATATATGTGAATTATTTTTTATTTCTCACAATAACACAAAAAAAAATATTTGATGCATCAATCAGTTATAATCCCAAAATAAAAATAACAAAAAAAACGGTACTTGCAAATCCCGATTTTTCTAAGCAATTCGTGATACAGACGGATGCTTCTGATGTAGGAGTTGGGACGGTATTAACGCAAGGGTAAGGATCGGAGGAAAAAGTTATTTCGTTCTATAGCTACTTAAAAGTTGACAACCCAACAGAGAAAATATCAAAACACCGAGAAAGAATGAAAGAATCAAAGATCAAACACTGCTGAAACACTGTGGTGGATCAACATGGAAGGTAGTCGTACCAACTACTGTACAAATCAAAATTCTTAAGTTATGTCACGATGACCCAATTTCGTCTCATCTAGGTATTTCGAAAACTCTATATCGTATACGTCAAAATTATTTTTGGCCAAACTTACATAAAACCGTCAAGGAATACATCTGCAAATGTGAGGTATGTAAAGCTGTAAAAGATAGTCCTATACCTAAATCACCGATGGGATCTCCGAAAATTCCGTCCTTTCCGTGGTCAGTGGTAGCTATTGATTATCTATGGATCCTTTACCAAGGTCCAAGTTAGGAAATTGTTATGTTTTAGTGGTTCTAGATGTTATGACTGCAAATAAAACGGCAAATAAAATGTCTAAATTTGCCTCGCAATATTTACTTCGACAAGCCAAACGAAATTGTTGTTGTTAATTTTCCAATTTAGGCTTGTGATTTTGTTTAATTAAAAATTCTTGAAGTGTTAACAATATTATATTTATTAAATAAATTTATGTGTTGTCGCTTCCACAGTTGAAGAATAAGAGAGTGATTATAATGTATTTTAGCTTTAAGAAGTAGTTTACAATAGTTTTAATTCATTTAATTTCCAATAGAGGGTTTAAGCTTCTTAATAAGCTTTTAATTCATAAACGTAAAATGTACTAATTTATTCTAATTGAGCTACACAAATACAAACAAACCTCATAAAAGTTAATTCAATTAAATGTCAAATAGTACATATTTGTTTACGATAATACAAAATGGTAAGAAATTTTATAAATTAAATTTTATATAAACTAATTAATTAATTATTTCAGATAACAAGATTTAATGGAATCCATATGCACATGTAATTAATAAAAAGTTAACAAGCTAAGTATTTAAATATTTTTATGTTTAGAAAGTAAAAATTTAACAAGATAAAATTTACTATATTTCAGGCGACAACAAATGAAAAATTCAAGTTCAAGGTTAAGTATTAATAAATTGATGTGTTGTGAATTATTTTAATGATGTTTTGTTTGTGTTTTGCAGATGTAAATACAATTGGTTGGTGTTGCGTTGCAACAGTACTTCTGTTTCCTCTAAGAAATTCGGAGGCTAAAACAACTATACGTATTTTAGAACAACAAGTGTTTCTTGTATTTGGTATACCTACGACACTAATTTCAGATAATAGAAAACAATTTCTGTTTAAATTATTTCAACAATTTTTGGAGGAAAACAGAGTGTACCATTATAAAAATGCAAGATATCATTCTCAGAATAATCCTGCCGAAAGAGTCAACCGAGTGTGGCTTTCATTTATTCGCGCATACTTAAAAGATGATCATCGTACATGGGAACGTGAAATACATAAAATAGGGTGCACCCCTTATTTCTTGAATTTCGGTCGTGAGATTAAACATTTTTCATATTTAAATTCCTTTTTACACATTCTGCCGTAGGCACTTGGCGAAACACACTTAATACACACGTTTTCAAATTTTTTAAAAACACTTGTTAAATATTTCGCAAAATTTCAAAAGGTTTAAAAAATCACTCGATCGATTTCGGCTTGTTAGGCCATCATTATTGTAGATACTCCTGATGATAGCCTAAAATGTTTGATGGATAGCTTAAAAATGTGTGTATTATTTAAATTCCACTAAGGCGTACAATAATAATTCAAATATCGAACCTATCCAATCAAGAGCAAGGTATTTAACAGAGGAGTTTAATAAAATTTGGAAGTTGGTACAAGAAAATTTACTAAAATCATTGGTAGATATTCACAACTTACGATCAAAAGATGTTCAATTTAATGTAGGGGATAAAGTGCGGAAAATAGGAATTTTTAGCTTTCCGACGCTTCTAGACAATTTACTTTGAAATTAGCACAGAAATGGATAAAATGGCGAATAGAACGACAAATTAGCAGCAATACGTATTTATTGGAGGATTTCACTGAAAAAGAACCTGGAAATTTTAATACTAAGGATTTTAAGAGCTGAATTTATTGGTGGAGGGCAAATAGTAAAATTTAATATGTCCGTTAATTTAATTGAAACTTTAATTATTTCTTATTAATTGTTTTTTTTTTTGTTGTTATACCCAAGTATAACAAAGCTGAAAACTTGAATCGGTTTTCCGAGTTTTGAACCAAAAAATCGGAAAATGATGAAATTTGGTTTTCAACTTTCAACACAATCATGTAGCGTTGAAGTGCAAACATAATTTTTTTTTTTCTGTAGACGCCATTGAGAGATTTGTATTTTGTACATACAGAATGCGTAATTGCATTATGTATGGATTTTTGTTAGATTCGTGCTATATAACATTAAATAAAATTAAATAGTGTTAAAAATTGAAGGTAAATATTCCCATATATTTTGCATAAATAATAATTTTTTGTTTAAAAGTGAGATTAGTAAATTTGGTTTATATCAACATTGTTTTTGTAACAATGAAAATGTCATAAGATATAACCAAATTTTTCCATATGAAGTTTATATGGAAATAGTGTATTTAATTTACATTTTTATTTGTTAAAGTTGTAATAATTAGCAAATTTAATTAATCCATAATGTGGTTTAAAGAATAATTTTACAGAAATTACAGAAATTTGATGTTTATAAGTTAAAAAGTGGTAACTCTGGTGTTTAGTATAGCTCCAAAAATATTTAATGTTCGTAAATATTCATAGTGTATTTAGCATTAAATTTCTGCAATTTGTAAGCACGAATTTCTGGCATTTAAAATTATAAAACTGCTTCAAATGAATCAAGTATACAAAAATCACCATTTAAGTTTTATCCTGAATTAATTAAATTTTCCAATCATTACAATTACGACAAAAAAAATTTAATATGTCGCAAATAAAGCGAAGACCAATAACTCTATTTTTAATTTCAGATTGTGCATTGCAGAACTCCCCATGGTCGTCAAAAAAGAGAGAAGTGTCGTCCACTTCCATACATTTAAGATTTTTGTATTGTATGTAACTATAATTAACTATGTAAAAATGTAACTATGTATATGAATATGTAAATATGGATATATACATATATATTGAAATTCAAAAGAGGAATTTTGCCGCCAAAATTTAAATTTTAAGCCCCGCCCATTCTTTGTGCGACATAACCTAACTTTTTTTGTCATCATTTTCCGATTTTTGTGGCCAACTTTCATAGGAAATCTTATAATATGTAAGTCGGACATTATTTCGAAAAAAAGTCGGTGATGAAGTAAGCAGAAAAATCCAAAAATTGTCGGATATAAAAATACTTGGGTAGTTTCTACTAATTTAGTTTGCTGATTTTTTTTGTTTAGTTGTTATGTTAATTACTCAGATATGAATCAGTTAAAATAAACTGGGACGGATAATAAGAGTTGACAATAAGTTAAATGAAATATTTGAATTTTTGAATCAATAATTTTTGATTACAATTATATCCGAAGTGATACATATACTGACACAATGAAAAAAATATTGAAAATTTTATTAATGAACATCAATCATTAACCCAAATTCATCGTATTAATGTACAAATCATCGTACAGATGTAAAAACCCAAAAAAAAAGAAATGTTGTTCATAAAAATTTAGTACGTTAATATTACGAATTCTATAAATACCGAAATTGTAAATAACCGAATATTATAAATGTAAAGACTTATTTTTATAACCCAGATTTTAAGTCTGATTACAGAAATGTTTAACTAAAATTGTTGTTTACCTCTCCGCCTTAAACGTTTACGTGGCTAACGTAGAACTACAATGTCGACATTTCCAAATCTTCATTTTATTATGGTGACAAACAATTCTTTAGTGAATATTCAATGGATTCCAAGGTTGTCTTAGTTGCGAGTTGTCTCGATCGTTTTATAAGATCTTAATACTTATATGATTTGAACAAAAACTTGTTCAATTTTAATCGAACAGTTTCAGTTTCTCTCAATTTGTGGAACATCTTTTCAAATAAATGATAGATAAAATTTGCGATTAGAAGATGTTATCGGATTACTTTGCTTCTAATAAAAGTTCTGTTGCATAGAAGTCGAAAGCGACTCATACTGTGCCTGTAGTAAACCTAACAATACTTGTTTACTTATAATGGCTAGTGAACGTTGAAATCAAAACGAACGAACACACATTCACCTTATGTCTATTGAAAGAAGTTGTGATTAATTAATAACAATTTTGTACTTCAAAATTTGATTCTAATGCTGTGTGCTTGACACCGAATTTTTTGACTAAATTGTTGACTTTTCTAAATTGTCGACTAGTTCGTACCAGTAGTTCATAGATGGCATAAGGGTCAATTAGACAGGCTGTGCCTGACTTTTCATTATTCTAAATTATGACTTTTGGAACGTCAACCGAATGTTATTATTATTACTGTTTGACTGAAATAACTAGGAATACTGCTTGAATGTTCGTTCCTTTTCATTTTGGCTCGCGCGCAAGTTGATTTACCAAGTTAATTTGGTTTTTTTTTGGAATTTTTCAATATTTCGTACACAAAATTATTTACAAAATATTAAATTAGTTTATTGGCGCTATAAGAAAATCTAAAGACTTGCAAAGTCGTTGATGAGTTCGATAAAACCGGACAGAATACTTTAGCGTTGGTACACTAAAGATGATCTCTCTTTTGACCCAAAAGTTTCTCCAATCCGTGTTGCCTACAGACGATCTGACACCATATAATTCCTAACAGAAAGTTGAAATTAAAATCTTATGTACAAAAATATATAAACTTTAATTAAATATGACAACAATTTTAATTTTCTTGAATAATTTGATTAATTTTGATAATTTTTGAAAAATCTCGGAATGAACGAAACCTTCTCTAATTTAAGTGAAACTATTTCTAAAATGAATGAAAATTATTCCGAATTGAATAAACCCTTTTACGAAAAGAAGGAAACTAATTTCGAGTGGAATGAAACTTTTTCCAAATTAAATGAAACCAAATTAAATAAATTTAAAAGCAAACATTGTGTCACTAAAACTTATAAATTATAACAGTAGTTAAATAAAAAAACGTACTGGTTATCTTGTAACAGCAAGGAGTGTCATCTTCGTGTCTAAGATGAAATTGGCTCAATCTGATGCTGTGCCTGTTTCAATTCTGTATTTGATTACGCCTTCTAGATTCGGATTCTCTTAGTTCTTAATAAGTTTCTTGCATGTCCTTCGATATTTGTGAAGGCCGTGTCCTATCGGACGGATATTTGCAGATTAAAACCACCCTTTTCCAATTAAAGGTTAAATAATTAAAATGATTTTAAATTGGGAAAACATTAATTTAACCTGCTGAACTGAACATAAACTGAGAGAATCGGATTTGTCCCTTAAAACTGACGTTCAGTTGCTACCTGAACAGTATTTTAATTTTCTTTAGTATCCAAAAATGAATCGATTAAAAATTAAATATTTTGATTCAAAATATAGTTAAAAACAAAATAATAAACCAAAATACACTCGAACCAAAACTAACTTTAAAGTAACGTCACTCATACACAGCTCGGGTATGGTTCGTCATAAAATCCTTTATGAGCTCCAGACTGAATTGAATAAGCAGAATTTGTAGGTGCTTCACGTGACATTCAATATTATTTTATGGTAAATATTTATCGATTTATTTTGTCATAAAATTATCCAGGTAAAGGATTTTACCTAAGCAGCACAAGCCCGTTTAAATATTTCTTCCTCCGTTTTACCCGATCCTAAGGGTTGAAAGAATCACAGCTACACACACAGACTACTCAAATCTCATCTCAGTTTTAATAAATTCTTAATGAATGAGTTTTTTATTTAACAAATAATAAAACAAACTTTAGTGATTTATGTACTTACTGGTTTTAAACTTATTTAATTAGGTTTCATTTCTTTCGGGAAAGGTTTCAATTAATTCAAAATCGTTTATTTTAATTCGGAACAAGTTTCATTTATTTGAGGAATAGTTTCGCTGATAGATTAACCGTCGTAAGGTTTCTTGATTCAGAACGCAATCACAGAGAGCTCAATGGAATATTATTTGCATAAATCTGGTAAGTCCCTTCATCCTAAAATTGTTCATTTGCTGGCCGTTTTACTAATCGTAATACAATTTCAAGCCACGATCACGGCACTGACAGTAAGACAATATTAATCAAATCAATATTTTAAAATAAAAATTGAATAAAAACCGTCAAATTCAAATACATATATACAATAAAAACTCGTATCGTACGTATAACCATTAATTGGTATCGGTACCAACTTGTGGCACTAATTAAATTCGTTGATAATGAAAAGTACTTAATCCAATCACTCTCTCAATAAAAATGACAACTAAATTGAAAAGCAACCTCGCGAGGAGACTTTTCGTTAGCCGTCTGGTGGTTAATAGCATAATGTAGCATAATTTAGTTTAGTCAGAAATTTAGTCGAAAAAATCGGTGACAGGCACACAGCATAAGATGTATTTTTTAATTCCAGGAATTTAATTATCTAACCTGGAAATTTTAATTCGATAAAACATTCATAAATCATATATTGGAAATTTTTGCATAATACTAAATATCCAGAAATAAATATAGCACATAGTAAACAAACAATTTCCAACAATAGGTAACCTAAAATAAGTGAATTATTCTTTGCTTGCTATTTCCTTACATTTGGTTTGCCAAAAGCATTAATTGTATTCTTTGCATTTTTCTGTCGAATTCAAACGTCAATTCAATAGTTTGTGCGTGATCAGATAACTCGGGTTCCACTATTCAAAATTTAATTATCGATCATGCGGTGCAATAACTTTAATCAATAGGTTCGATAATTGGTGTATATACAAAACTATTTGGTTTAACTTCGTTATAAATTTATTTAAGCTTAACAATTTGATCTGGTTGACAAAATGGTTGGTGAAGAAGTGATGATAAGCAAAAATTGAACAGTACAAGAAAGTTATATGAATCACTAATTTATACTACAAAACAATGTTTACATGCATTAATATACTAATTGTAATTTGTGTGATGCAGTTAATATACTAATTATACTTAATTCTACTGTGCGCATCCAAATTTATACTTAAGCACTAAAAGTTTAACAATCTTTGGAATAGCTGATCGAACGTCATCATTATACGTATATAAACAAAATGTCAAATGTAAGTAATAATAACAATAGTAAATAAACTTTAAAATAAATTTACTAATTTTAATTAATTTCAGGATTCAATTACGTGTAATAAAATATTCCAAGTGCAAGTGAATTAAGATAAGTTAATTAACAAATTTTCATTGCATTTAAATTAATAAAATTGTGTATTCTTTTCAGATTATGAAAATATTTGACCAAACAACGTCGTCGTATTCAGCTATTTTGGATTACCAGTTTGTTGTATATTGTTAGCAAGTAAGTAACTATATAAATTTAAATATTAATTAAACTATAATAAGATTTTTGTGTTGTTTCAGGTAACTTCAGCATATGGTTGTTAACAGTGCGTATTGTGCGAATATTTCGTTAATATGTCTTTTATTGAAGAATACACAAGTCAAGATGCATCGATAATAATGAATTTAGAACTTATGCTTTAATCGCGATTCCAAATTATGCTACTCCTGTAAATGATCCAAACATGTCCACTTACTAAATATTCTAACAAGTAATTAATATACATATTATTTGTTGACTGTTCATAATTATTGATAATCTTTTTAATTTTGTTCATTAGAGAAGAGAACATTGACATGGAGATTTCATCTTATGAAAGAAATATTAAAAAATTGTAAATAGGCTGAAATAATTAAGTTTGAATATAACTTATCGTGTTGGAGATCAAGAACTGAATACCCGTTATATATTTCGAACGAGATTTATTTACCGGCGATTCGTCATACTCTTTTATTTCAACGGAAACTACGAATGAATTAATAACAAAATTAGAATATTTCCAAAAATATAATAAATTGGAACCAATCCACAGAAGTATGATTATAAATATTGTAGCAATGTGCTTTGAAGCAAACAGTATGCACCAAGATCTATCAACGAGCTACAGAATCGAAAAAGAAATTACGGAACGGTTTCCCGAGGAAAAAAGATAATTTTATCGTATCAAATACTGTAATTTAAAAAGACAAATCAATTCATTGAAACTTCAACTAATTCCAGTGGCCAAAGCTCAAAAAATTAATAATTTTATTAAGTTGTGATGAATGTATTGGTATAATCAGAAAATTCCTTGTTACGATTTCTTTTCATTTTCTTTTCCTTTAGCAATAGATATGGAAGCGGACGCCGAAGCTTGTATTAAGAGACTTGAGTATGATAACAGTATGATAACAGTTTATGGTAAGCTTGCAGTGATTACCGAGTACATCAGATCCAAAACGAGCTAAACTCACTATAGAGGAAATACTGAACAAATGGCCGGAATTTACAAAAACCAATCGGTTATCACTTGGTATGATATGCGAATCTTAAATATCGCGATTGCTCTTTCATTTTAAAAGGAATTCGAAATTACTAAGAAACATATTTTTATAATACCCATTTCTTAAAAAAAAAAAAAAAAAAAAAAACTTTACCATACCTGTCTGTGTATATTTTGTACTTTTTCCTTTAGAATGATATGTAAATATTTCAAGACCGTTCATCCACCTTGTTCTGATATAATGACACACTGGGAGATAAACTTAAAAAAAAAATTGAGATTTTTAAAATCAGAAAACAGAGTTAAATCTGCGGAAATAAAACTAATTCTACATGAAATTGAAGATAGAGATTTTCATAAAGGTAAATTTCACAATAACTAAAAACTATAAAAGTCAATTTAATTTTAATTATTTTAGTTTTATTTATTATGATTTTTCTACAGACAATGCAGGCCTGCTACTCTTTTGGTGCCTTCATGGGTTCCTTGTACCCACACACAAAAAGTTGTGAAAAGAAACAAGACGGGGAAAAAACTTGGGACTAAAATTACAAATAAAGAATCGATGGTATTCATGGGAAATACTCAGAAGGCTGAGGATCATAATATATGTACAATACATTTTTTGAAAGAAAAACAGGAGTTTATCCAGCCATTTATTATTGCTATTGGGGATCTCAAAAACGTCGACAAATATTTTATTTACCTGGATGATATTAAATTACCATTCAATAGTTTTTTAAGAGCCCTAGATATTTGTTATACATTTTTTTTTATTTAATTTAAAATACTCCGTAGAGGGTGCATTTTCTTGGAATTTTGTTTATTCATATTTTTATAAATCTTCTAGTATCATAAAAACTAAATCATCGAAAGTCAGTTTTATTCTTGAAGAACTTAGTTCAATGTAAATATTTTATAAAATTTACAAAGCTAGATTTGTTGTTGCGTGTCGATAATTTTTATTGTTAAATTTAAAATAGCGAATTATAATATAATAGTTCAAAATTTTTTGTAAATCATTTTATGATTTTATTAGTAAAATATTTTCTTTTTATTATTTAAATAATTGTCACAAAAAGAAAGTATATTTTACTAATAAAATCGTAAAATAATACAAAAAACTTTTTGAATTTTTAATTGTTATGTTTTATTTGTATAATTAAAAGTTAATAATTACATTACTATAATTAAAGTGGATTTCTTAATAAATGAATTCAAATAATAATTAATTATGTATAATTTAATTTTCTTGCTCGTTCCATTAAATCCCGCTATGCGTTATTTTTAATATGAATAACTACGTTAATATTACGTATCCTGGTTTATTATTTACGATATCGATCATTAATTTTATGAATTAAATCATTACTATTGCACAACATTTGCTTAAAATGTATGAATAATTTCATAAATATATACGAACTTTACATCAATGGAATGAACTTTTAGGTTCCTTACATGAACCCATTTATTGATATTATTAAATGTTTCGTTATTCAACTAACTACTAACTACTTATTCAAGTTCAACAACTTGTTATGTTGTAATAATACGATTTAATTCATCCAAAACAGAATCTATTTGCATTAATATTATAATTTCTTTCACAACTTTTTATTTTTATTTATTATTTATTACTCTTAACCATTAATACAAAATTACAAAAAACATAGTGACCAAAAAAAAATGTTTACATAAATATACATTGGATTTCTGGGACACATAGTTACTTCAAAAGGTGTCAAGCCAAACCCAACAAAAATTGAAGCTATTCAAAATTTCAAAATACCAATAACACCTAAAGAAATCAAAAGTTTCTTAGGCTTAATCGGTTACCACCGAAAATTTATAAAAAATTTTGCCAAAATAACAAAACCTCTCACGTCGTGTTGAAGAAGATGATCAAGAATACATCGACTGTTTTGAAAAATGCAAACTATTATTAACTAATGATCCAATTTTAAGGTATCCCAATTTCTCGGAACCCTTTGTTTTAACGACAGATGCAACCAATTACGCATTAGGTGCCGATACTAAGCCAAAATTACGACGGAAAAGATCTGCCCGTATCATACGCATCTCCAGGGCCGCGCTAACCCCGTGTTCGAGTATGCCACAAACACGGGCGGCCAAATTCTAGGGGCGGCCGGATTTGAATTGCCATAATAACTAAAAATATTTTCTTCATGCTTGAATCAAAATATTCTACCTAACTGTATAAATTTAAAATTTGCTTAAAAGAATAAAAGACAAACGAAACATAGCTAGATATTAAAATTTGAGTACATAATGTATTTACAAATTAGTATTACATACAAATACCAATATCGTGAAGAAAACAACAACAAAAACTTATTTTTTTTCTGAAAAAACACTAAAAACAACGGCGGAAACAACCTGTAATGGAGAGTTAAGGAGAAGTTAACACAATATAAAAAATGTTAATCTCTTTTTATTTATTTGCTGGTTTGCTGACCTGCTGAGTTGATCTTGATATTGGTTTGTCATTGGGAAGAGAAATACGTAACACGTCGAAAGAAGAAAAGGAAAAGTGTAAATAGCTATCTACGCTCTTTATTTATATAATTATGTGTTACGTCTACTGTGTCTGTGCTATATGCCTGTCTCAAATTTTTAGTCTCATTTATTTTTCATAAACTTTCGTCGATCGCTCTGAGTAAAGTCACAATCACAACTGGGATAACATTATATGTATACTTTTACACGTGTACTATAATTAGGGGATTTACTGAATTATTCTTAGTTATGTTTTATAGCGGATAGTATTTAATTATTAAAAAAAAAAAAAAAAAAAAAAAAAAAAAATATGCATTTAATTCAATTGTTTTAAGTGCAATAAATTTTTAAATAAAAGTTTAATAAACATTAGTGTTAAATTTAAGATTAGATACATATCTAACATCCTTTACTGTACATATTTTGTATTATTTACATTATACAACACATACATTGATAATTGTACTTAAATTAAATAGACAAGTGCATCGTTACGTGAAATTACCGATCATGTAAGTAAATTGTTTACATATTACATATTTATTTATAATAGTTTGTAATGGAGAATATGTTTATAGAATTAGCCATCAGCCATGCCTAAAAACAGCCAAACTTACAGAAAATCGAAACGGTCCTCCGGTGCGGAATATCGTAAAACAAAAAAATTTAAAGACGAAAATAATAAAAAATCAGAAGGTGCTATTTTAAAATACGTTAAACATCTTGAAGAACCCTCGGCATCTTCAAATATTAATAGTGAAAGTGATAGTGAATGTGATTCAGGATCCAACATACAAAATTATAAAGATGGAGAGAACATCAGACAGATTGTAGTACTGAAAAGGGCTTTGTCGAAATTCAAATAAAGGAAATTGAAGTTAACGAAATAAGTGATGATCCGGGTAAGTGGCCGTTAAGTCTTTCTAATACTAAAATTCAACTGCTTATTCAAAATGATCCGGCACAAGTACGAAATATTAATTATCCTGTTGATCACAATGGAAAAAAAATTTCCGAATCTTATTATAAGCGCATCTTATCTAATGGGGAAAAAAATCTCTAGAAACTGGTTACGGTATTCTGAATCATTAAATAATGTTTTCTGCTTTCCCTGTAAATTTTTTGGTTTTCCTAACAATTTATTAGCTACAACTGGATTTTCAGATTGGCAACATTTGTCACAATATCTATCAAGACATGAAAAAAGTGAAACTCATATCAAAAATTTTAGTAAATGGATGGATCTTAGAAAAGCGTTTCAAAATAATACCACGATAGATCACTACGAGCAAGAAATTTTTAATCATGAAAAAATGCATTGGTATGAAGTAATAAAACGTATAATATATATAATTTAGATTCTAGCGCGACAAAATTTAGCCCTAAGAGGAACAAGTAATACTTTGTTTGAGGCAAATAATGGAAATTTTTTGAAAGCCGTGGAAATGATTGCCAAATTTGATCCTTCGATTTCGCAACACCTTCGAAAAATTCAAAATTCTAAAAATACTCAGACATTTATGCCGACATATCTAGGTGACAAAATCCAGAATGAGATTATTTCGTTAATTGCTACCCAAATTAAGAATCATATATTATTTATGGCAAAAAAATGTAAATACTACTCTATAATATTAGACTGTACGCCTGACGTAAGCCATACCGAGCAGCTAACAATTATAATTAGATTCGTAAATTTAAATGAAAACACCAAAAAAGTGGATATTAAAGAACATTTTTTAGGATTTTGCCCAATAACAAATTCGACGGGGGGAAGGATTGTGTAATTTTATATTAAACAAACTAAGTGAATTAGGCCTTGATATTGATGACATGCGCGGGCAAGGGTATGATAATAGGGCTAATATGCGGGGCAAGCATAACGGATTGCAAAAGAAGATTTTAAACAAAAATCCCCGTGCTTTTTTTGTACCATGTGCTGCACATACACTTAACTTAGTGGTGAATGATGCTGCCAAAATTAACTTTGAAACAGTCGATTTCTTTAATATAATTTAAGAATTGTTTGTATTTTTTTCTTCGTCAACACAACGTTGGGACATATTAAAAAACCATGTTACGAAATTATTGATAAAACCGTTAAGCGATACACGATGGGAAAGTCGCATAGATGCAATAAGACCATTAAAGCAAGGAATTGGCGAAATTTATGATGCACTATTTGACATAATCGAAGATAAAAATAAAGATAATAATTCACGACATCAGGCGAAATGTTTAGCAACGAAATTAAAATCTTTTAAATTTTTATGTTCAGTGGTAATCTGGTATGATATTTTAAATAACGTTAACGTAGTTAGTAAAATAATGCAAAGTTCACAACTAAACATAAATTCCTGTATAGAGAAGTTAAATAATTTAACTAAATACCTGGAGGACAAGCGATCTGATGATGGGTTTTGAAAATTTTTAAATGAAGCCAAACATTTAGCCGAAATTTTGGGTGCCGAAACTAAATTTCCCGATATCTCTCTTATAAGACGACGTAAAAAAAAAAATTCAGTTTGATTATGAAAGCCCTGATGAAACGGTGCACGATGCACAGTTAAATTTTAAAATTAATTTTTATTTTTCAATTTTGGATACGACAATAAATTCATTAAAAGACAGGTTTGATTTATTAAACTCACATTGTGACGCATTCAGCTTTCTGTATGACTTAAAAAACTTAAAGCTTCTAAGCGATGATGATATTTCCAAATGTTGCAAAGATTTAGAAATTAAATTATCGGACGAAATTAAGAATGAAAAGGATATCGATGCCGTTGAAATGATCGACGAATTAAAAGTACTTCGACATATTTTAAAGCCAGATTTATTAGGGCCAGAAATTTTAGAACATATTATTGAAAATAATTTATGTAGTACTTTACCAAACATAGTAGTTGCTCTTAGAATACTCTTTACATTACCGGTAAGTGTAGCTACTGGAGAAAGGTCCTTTTCAAAACTAAAATTAATTAAAAATTTTTATCGAAGCACAATGGGCCAAAACAGATTAGATTAATTGGCATTGGTTTCTATTGAACACGATCTAGCTGAAAATTTATAGATATGCATGATGTGATTAAAAAGTTCGCAGAATTGAAAGCTCGCAAAGTGCAATTTATTTAATATACTCATTTGGTTTTTGTTTTAAATATTTTAATGTTAATTATTAAATAAATATGTGAATTTATATGGGTGAAATATTATTCTAAACGGTAGTTTTTTTTAGAGGTGAAGAAGGGGCGGCTAATTTTTCATATGAACACGGGCGGCCAATGTGCTAGGCGCGGGCCTGCGCATCTCGAACGTTTTCTCAGACGGAGACAAACTATAGCACAATCGAAAAGGAGTGCTTAGCAATCGTCTGGGCATGCAAGTATTTTTGACCATATTTATATGGCCAAAAATGTAAAATATATACGGATCACAAACTCTTAGTCAGGCTATTCAATGCAAAGGACTCCACGTCAAAGATCGTACGCTGGCGTCTCAGACTAGAGGAATACAATTATGAAATCGCTTATAAAAAAGGAGCTTCAAACACAAATGCCGATGCACTATCAAGGTAGATTCAATAACCCCCGTAGGTAAAGTTAATGATAACAGTGAGTTGGACACTCAAAATAAATCTGTTGATCAAATACAACTAAAACACAAAAATAAGAAATTAAATAAAACATATTAAGATGAAATCTCCATATTATATAATATCGATATAAGCACCGGAAATAATGCCAAACCAAAGGAAAATAAAATTCCTGAAACAAATTCAGCTATAAATGAATTCTTCAATCAATTAATTCTTAGGTTGGACCCAGCACACCCACTTATGAATGAATCATGCGAAGTATTATACGATAAATACCAACGCAACACCATCAAAAAGTCCTTCTTCACGGAGATAAACTTAAAAATAATACTGAAGAGCTATACCAGTCAGAAGTACCTCACCGCGTTGCAAACAGATGATGCAACATTCCAGCTGATACTGCAAGAGTTCATAAAAGATCCCAACATGAAAATTGTGCGATCAACTACAACAAAGATAGATGTACCATTCAGCCGATAAACAAACCACCATAATAAAAAATACACATCTACCTTACCATCGCGGAATAAAAGAAAATTATGAAAAAATTAAGCGTAATTTCTATTTCCCAAACATGAGCAGCTACTCACTAAAAATATTCACCAATGTGAAATCTGCAACATGAATAAATACGAACGGCAACCAGTGAATGTCAAATTCAAACTATCTCAGACCCCACAAGGTCCCTTGGAAATCATACATGCCGATACATTCGCTCTCCAAAGCAAAAATTTCATGGACAAATCATGGACAAATTTTCCAAATTTACCTCTATCTTCGAACTTTCTGATCGCAATCTGATTTACAGTTTTTTTCAAGAGAAGGAATCCCCAAAACACTAATTCTCGATTCAGCAACAGAATTTACATCGGAAACATTTAAGAATTTCGCTAAAATGATGAAAATAAATTTGCACATTATAACCGCAAAATCATCAACCCGAAATTCTCCTATTGAACGCGTTCATTCAACGCTCACTGAGCTATCACGAATCAGATACGTTCAAAACCCCAACAAATCTATTACACATGTAATGGACGAAGCGGTTTTCGCTTATTACAACTCCATCCATTCCTCAACAAATTTAAGTCCTTTCGAGTTACACAGAGGATATGTCCTCCTCAAAAAATTCCAGAAAATATATCTGAGCAAGGGGAACAATACCTCCAAGACATCAAAACTAAGTATCAGGAAATCTCTTCCTACATAGCCCAACTCAACGAGTCATCCAAATTAAAAAAATATTCAAGCCCTAAATCAGAACCGATCTGATCCCAAAATCTTTTCCGGCAATGATGTAATATATGAAAAATCAACCAATCGTGATAAACTCACACTTAAATACATTAAACATGCCATTCAGCAAGACAACGACATAACAGTTAAAACTAACAAACGTCCTGTCCATAAAAATGTCCACTCGTAACTATGGGTTAGACATTAAAAATACTTTCTCTACTTCACAGGCTAACGCATCAACAAACAATAGAAGTTTACGATCTCACATTCAGTAAAGGAGTAATAGCAGAGCCTTCTAGAGTATAGAGCCATAATCATTATGACGTATTTTTTAGAAGCTTTTTTAGTGGTATAACTTTTCACTGATTTCCATAGGAATCCATAGTAAAAATGGTGTTTTTCTGCTTCAAAGTTTTGAATGAAAAACGCCCAAATATTATAAAAAAGAATAACAAAACTATTCTAAATATCTTGAACAAAAACATATATGAATCTTGTGTAGTAGTACTAATTATTAACCGCCGAAATAATAAAATAAAAATATGTCTTAAATTTATTTATCAAATAGTAACAGTGTACCTTGGAAAAACAGTAAGGGCGTTTCCTCTATTATTTATTTTGCGTTGAATGAATTGTAGTTACTTTAATATTGCATAAGGTAAAACATTGCAGTAAGCTAATATTTAAATGAAATATATTTTCTTACATTGGGAGGTGTCATTAATTTTCTTGTTTGATATTTAATAATGCCACAAATTATATTATAATATCTTGAAAAAATGTGTATGCGCATGACTTTTAAAAGATTATAAAATGGAAAAAAAAGCCCTAAATATTATTATTATTATAATATCGTAACATAGATGTCTCTTAAAAAAGCTTTTTTTTATAAATAATTTGAAAAATTTATCAGCCGTTTTTAATTTTTGTGACAAAGAAAATCAAATATACCATAGCTAGCTAAAGATTTTCACAAATTTATTGAAAATACGAAAAATTTAATAAATACGAAATATACAATAAATTATTTGTGAAATACATATTATTAATTATTTGTGGATATAAATTATTTGTAAAATATTTTAAAAAAGTGTATAAAAAAGTGAAAAAAATTTTGTGTTTTTTTTTTTTCAATTTATATTTTGCAATTTAATTTTAAGTGCCTGCGAGAGAGTCATCTTAAAAAAAAGGTAAATGTAAATAATTTTTGGTTATTTTTTTAAGATTAGAATTAAAAATGAATATCTTGTGTTAAAACACCATACCATCACGATGACTGTATGGGGCTATCCCACTATAATTCCTGTTACAAGTGGGTCCTTTGTGGATGAGCCCATCTGACAGATAAGGGTTAATAGTATATAATTTTATTGATTTTTAAAGAAAATGAGATTTTGTTCATAAGTCAAATTGGCGCGTGCCCTTAGAGATTTGTATTCGAGAATAAAAATTGTCTATAAACGTAGTGAAAGTTAAGGTTACGAAGCTTCATGGAAAATGCAAACAAGGTTAAATCAATTCTGTATCGCTTGTTTTATTGTCATGTGGTCAATGTGAAGATCAAATGAAGAGCTAATTTCTACATGAAGAACCCGAATTACAGAAGTATCTAACAAAATGGGGGTTACGGCGAGCCATTTATTAAAAAATAAATTTAAAATGTGTAAAATTTAAATTATAGTTTTAATTAAAAAATTACCTTTGTTCAACTTTTTTGTAAATACTACTTAGGGCACGAATGATTAATCGGTTTCCGAGAAAAACGAAAATCGATTAATTGTTCATTTTTAAACCGATTAATCTTTTACGTTATACGTTATTTAAAATTAATTTCTAAACTATGGCGAGTTAGGATAGAACTTTGCTGTTTATTAACATATTATGATGAAATTGGACATTAGTGTTGGAAAAGGGATCTAGAAAGGATTTTTAAAGGAATTTTTGAAATGTGACCAATTAGGAAGGAATTTGGCTATTCCTCAACCGATTACGATGAAACTCGGCAAGTAAATATAATGTATATTATATAGGATTCTAAAATGATTTTTAGATGTAGTTCTGGAATAAGGCAAAGTAGGATAGAACTTGACTATTCTTTAACCGATTACCTATGATGAAATTTGGCATATGCGTTGAAAATGGGATTCTTAATTAACAGTTCTGAAATACAGCTTATTAGGTTGGAACTTGGCTATTTTTCTAAACCCTGTACGGCTACTATGAAAACATCATATTATCGCACTAATTTTTTACGTTTGAAGTAATTTTAAACCACTTTTCTTGTCATATTTTCAAGTGAGCAGCAGCTAGTAAACATTTGAAATTACTATTGTCAGAGCAATATGATGTTTTTCAATATAGGGTTTATAAAAAGAATATGAATAAGATTCTTTCGGCTTTTTATAGACGGGGTGGGGGATTTTGATATTTCTACTTTTTTGGTAGATATTATTTTGGCATCTTCATTTTTTCTGATTAACAAGTCGAAATATGTTGTGAATGCCATTATTATTAATATATTGTGTCTATAAAAAGCCGAAAGAATCTTATATGTCAATATAAGAAACCTCAACCTAGCACAGATGCCAGATTCACAAAAACCTTAAGAGACAATATCATAAAACCTTGTCTATTGAGGTTTCTATGAATCATGCAGCTGTTGAGTTTTATCTGCTGAAATCGGTTAATAAATAGCCAAGTTCCATCCTTCTTAGCCATATTCCAAAACTTTATTAAAAATATCATTTTAAAATCCTATTTCCATCGCACAAGTCAAATTACACTAAAATCGGATCATACTTTTTACGTAAATTTTCGATTAATCGATTAATAGTCTTTGATTAATCTGGCAGTCGATTAATCAATTAATTTGTCCATGCCCTAACGAATAAATTATCTTTAAAAGGTCATGGCGGCAAAGTGATGTACTTTGACCAAATAACCATAGGCATGCGATAAGGAATTTATTAATTTTGTTTGCATTTTCTTTCGGTTAGTTTGTATTAATCTTTTTATAATAAAATGACGTTATACATTTTACTGTCCCATCATATATTAATATTTACATACACTTTTCTATATTATATTCTCCATAATATGTTTGAAATAAAATTATTTCTCTATTATGTAGTTGCCATGGCTAAGTGTTGTGTGCCATTGTGCACATCATCTGAACAGGAAAGGCATTTTTTTGGTTTCCCGATTGATCCAATTCTAAAAGCGAAATGGGAAAAAAATATCCCCAGAAAAAATTGGATGGCAACCAAATGGACAAAAATATGCTCATTACATTTTGAACCTCAGTTCATAATTAACAAAGAAAATGAAGGTAAATAATAGCTAATGTAGTTTATCGTGCGGTTATTAAAATTTTTACAAGTATAACAGTACCAATAACTAATTATTTTGCAGATGATCGAAAAAATAAAAGGTGGAGGCTTTGCAAAGACGCGGAGCCATCTTTGTTTCCAAAGCTGCCTTCTTATTTTAAGAAAAAGGTTACGAGTCGACTTACTCCGTCGACTAGAAAACTTCAAAAAGAATTTCTTCAAAATTTAAAAATTCGGAACGAATCGGCGGTGGATGAGATAAAAAATTTAAAGGCAATATATACATCAGATAAATTCAAAATTTTAGATTTTTTAATAAAATATGATCAAAACCGCATAATTTTTTACAAAATTAACTGGAATGACCACAATCCATTGGTTGACGTTAGCTTTTCAATAGACAATTCTTTCCAAATTAAAATTTTTTACAATAATACGTTACAAAAAAACACATATTTTAAAGATATTTTGGGTTTAAATTTAAAATGTGATAAATTTTCTAAATTAAATAATTTAATTAAATATTTAAATTCAATGGATACTTCCACTAAAAGTTTCGACGATCATAAGACTTTATGCCTGTCTAGCCTCGAAGCTTTATTAGAGTTTGAAATTATTACTGAAGACATGAAAAAGAAGTTAACGTTTCTTCAAGACCAATTACAATTAGTATTTTTAAGTACACCTCGCTACACACCGGACTTACTCGTTTTTGCTTCTTTGATGGTCTTCTCATATCCTTCAGCTTACAATTTTCTTCGTAATTCAGAATACTTAACTTTACCACACCCAATATACTTAAAGTCATTTATTTATTTATTTATTTATTTAAATTATTACCTACAGTAAATATTTATACAATTGGTAAGTAAACATACAAAAAACAAAATTTAACAATTACTGGAGAGACATTTAAACAATTCGTTTTTAAACGAACTTCTTGTCATATTAAAGTCGAAAACATCGTAAAACGAATTAAAAAGCCGCGACATTCTCAAGACTGGTTCCGAAAGTGCAAAGTTCGTGGAGACAGGATCAATATGTAGCAAAGGGCGACCGCGCAAACAGCGCATGGGAGCGTAGATATTGAAACGAGCAAGTAATTCGTCACAATCTATTCGGGAAGTCAGAACATCGTGAACAAATATAGCAGATGCAACGTCTCGTCGGTGATCCAAACGTTGTAGTTTTAATAAATTACAACGATCAATATAAGGCGGGAGAATGTATTGATGCGCTCTCTCAGTGGGTAATCCCCGGAGGGCATACAGAACAAATTGCTTCTGAACACTCTCAATTCTATCTGAATGGCACTTATAAAATGGGGACCAGATCTGAGAAGCGTATTCTAGAACTGAACGAACAAAGCATATATATAGAGTTTTCAGTGTGCGCGGGTCGCAAAAGTCCTTACAATTGCGCTTAATGAAACCTAGCATAATGTAAGCTTTCGTAATGATACAATCAATGTGTTTAGTAAAAGATAGATCAGAAGAAAACATTATACCTAAGTCGGACATGAACTCAACTCTGTCAACAGCAATATTATATAAAAAATATTGCTGGAATATTGGCGATCGCATCCGAGAGAATGATAAAATCCTGCATTTACCCACATTCAGCAACAATTTGTTATTGATCGACCAACTGCAAAATTTAATCAAGTCAGCTTGCAGTTTCACACAATCAGCAACCTCATTAATTGGAGCAAATATTTTCATATCATCTGCGTAAAGCAGACAATGTGCAAATTCAAAACACTCAACAACATCATTTACAAATAATGAAAATAAAAGCGGACCAATGTGACTTCCTTGAGGAACTCCTGAGGTAACACGAAATGAACGAGAGCTAAAATCGTTAACCTTAACAAATTGGTAACGATCAGACAGATATGAATGCAACCACTTAATAGGGATGAACTGACAATCTAGTTTATCCAGCTTATCGATAAGAATCGAATGGTCAATTTTATCGAAAGCCTTTGAAAAATCGGTGTATACTACATCTACTTGTTGCCTATGTTCTAGTCTACTATATAAATGTCCACAAAAAGAGACTAGATTAGTCGCCGTAGACCTACCCGGATAAAATCCGTGTTGAGCAGGAGAAATAAACCTTTTTACATGAAAAAACAAAAATTTCTGTACCATGGATTCGAATAGTTTTGGTATAGCAGAAAGAATAGCGATTCCGCGATAGTTGATGACTTCACTTCTTTTGCCAGATTTGAAAATCGGACGGATGAAAGATAATTTACGATCTGGCGTAAGTTACAAATATTTAACTCAAAAATTTTTAAAACTTCAACCTCACGAGAAATACGTTAATCTTTTAATAGATGAAATTCACGTAAAACCCGCCATGACCTATAAAGGCTTTAAAATTGATGGCATTGCGGATAACTATCCAAACACTTACAACAATTGCCCTACTCTCGCAAAATGTATGCAAGCTTTCATGGTTTCGTCTTTACTATCCAAAAATAAAGATATTGTCGCGCTGTACCCTGTTGTTAAAATGGATTCCGAATTTTTGTATTCTAAAATGAAGGAAGTTTTGGATGTTTTGCATGAAGTAGGATTTGAAGTTGTAAGTGTAATTTCTGATAATAACCAAATTAATAGTGCCGCCTTTAAAAAATTTTCAGTCCCTTCATCCGAAATCGTCCCACAATTTATAAACTCGCCGTATTTATCAAATAAAAAAATATTTTTTTTTTTGATACCGTACACCTTTTAAAATCAATTCGTAACAATTGGTTAAACAACAAAGGGCGTTCCTTCGATTTTCTAGATTTTGATTACCCATCTCCTCAATTACATTCCGCCAAACTCCAACATTTGGAGTCCATTTATAAACATGAAGACAAATTACCGGTGAAGTACGCACCGGTTCTTGCTCCAAAAGTTTTATACCCAAATTCTTTTGAGAGGCAAAATGTTTCTCTTGCCATCCGAATTTTTGATGACAAAAATATTAGTGCCATTAAATTTTATAAAGAACTTTTAGGATCCGATTCAATTGGTACAGCGGAATTTATTAAAATCATCCGCCAGTGGTGGACCACGGTTAATGTGAAAAATCCTCTTAAAGGGTTTCACAAAAGAGAGCCTTTGGCTATCCCTTTTTCAGCTAATAACAGCAACAGTGTAGATTTCCTTAAAACATTTTCCCATTGGTTAAGATATTGGAACAGTATTCAAACTAACAATAAATTATCCACAAGAACTCGTGCAGCCTTATTGCACACCAGCGAGACCTTTCAGCATGTCGCATGCTACTTAATTAATGTTCTAGATTTTAAGTATGTTCTATTCGGAAAATTTCAGACAGATAATCTCGAGGCTAGATTCGGACAATATCGTCAAATGAGCGGCTGTTGCTATAATGTAACAGTCCAACAAATTCTGCAATCTGAAAGGAAATTAAAATTAATAAGTTTATTGAAATTAACTAAATCTAAAAATGAATTATTTAATGTTAGAAATGATTACAATTTTTCGGATGTAGCTTCAGATTTCGTAGACCAGTTAGAATTAACTAAATTAATTAATCATTCTGAAGGTATTTTGGTTGAGCCTGAAATTCTTTCGGTAATGGTGTATATTTCAGGATATGTTTCAAAGAAGGTAAACCTAAAAATAAATTGCGATATTTGCTCACAGAAGCTTTCAACAAATCAAGACCTCTGTTTTGATTTATCTGCAGAAACGTTATTTTATTTAAAAGATTTAGATCGAGGTGGTTTGAAGTACCCTACTGAATTTTCGATATCTTTTGGAATTTGTGTTTTTCAAGTTTTTGAAACTCTAACATCAAAAAATTTTGTAACTTCTTTTTTAAATTCATCTCAGCACCACCATTATTTTTACTCGGTTGTTTTAAATTACGCAGAAAATATATTTTTGAATACAATTTGTCAATCTTGTCAGGTAACTGATTTTGAGTTATTAGGGAAATGCGCTAAAATTTGGTGCAACATTTTTTTAAATAATTATTGTAAAAACAATACCAACGCTATTGCTCAATCGTCTCACCACAATCCTCCAAAAAGAAGAAAATTGAATATTATAACTTCATAAGTACTATAAGTAATTGAATATTATAATTTCATAAGTAGATAATTACAATTTATTTATTTATTTATTATTTATTATCACCAATTTATTATATACTGGTTACATTTATCAAAATTTAATAAAATTATATACATACATAAAATAATTCAAGTATAAATATAAATTAACATAAAAAATTAAAATTTACCAAAGATCTAAAAGTTGCTTCGACATCAATTTCTTAAATGCATCTCTAGACTGATTAAAGTCAAAAGCCGACCGTACTTTATTAAAAGCTGCTGATGAATGATAAATCGGCTCACATTTACCGTAGTTTTTCTTGCAAAGTGGAAGCTTAATTTGGAAATCTTTATCGCGCAGCACACGCAAAGGAGTATATATATCGAGCAAACACAATATTTCTGAACAATCGATTTTTGATACTAGTAAGTCACGAACAAAGTTTGCGCTAATCTCAATCCTACGAATAAAAAGAGGCTCAATGTTTATTAATTTACACCTACCTCGATACGCTGGAAGTATGAAAGCAGGTACGCTTGTATCTCTAGGTAGCCTTCGTAGAGCATACATTAAAAAGCGCTTTTGTACTCTCTCTATGCGATCTGAGTATTTAATATAATACGGACTCCATACGGCAACACCATATTCCAACAATGAACGAACAAACGAGACATATAAAGTTTTAATCACGTAGGGATCCTGAAAATCTTTGGAAAACCTTTTAATAAACCCAAGCATAGAATTCGCTTTAGAAATGCAACCCTCAATATGCTTATGAAACGATAGATTCGGAGTAAAAGTTATACCTAAATCCTTAAACATATTGACACTTTCAATAATACAATCGTCAAAAAAGTAAACATAACTAGCGGGTAAGCGTAATCGGGTAAAACCCATTGTTTTGCATTTAGAGATGTTTAGCATTAAATTATGAGATGTACACCAAGCTTTAAAGTTTGTTAGATCAGATTGAAAGTCAATTGCGTCATTGGAGCAAGAAATAGTTTTGAAAATTTTTATGTCGTCCGCATAGATAAGAATATCGGAGTGACTCAGACAATTTACCACATCATTTATAAAAAGAATAAAGAGCATGGGGCCCAAATGACTACCCTGAGGTACTCCTGAAGAAACATCAATCACTCTTGAAGTGAAACTACCAATTTTAACAATTTGAGTTCTAAATTCCAGATAAGACCTAATCCAATTAATTGGCAAAAAATTACAATCCAAAGAGTCAAGTTTCTGGAGCAGCAATTCATGATCGATCTTGTCAAAAGCCTTGCAGAAATCAGTGTAAACGACCTGTAGAATGTTACCACTTAATAGTGCATTTGAAATACAGTTTGTAAATAAAACTAAGTTAGTAACGGTTGACCTACCAGGAAAAAATCCATGCTGTCTGGGAGAAATAAAAGTCTTAACATGAAACCACAAATGTTCTTTAACTAGTTTCTCAAATAGTTTTGGCAAAACTGAAATAATGCAAATACCTCTATAGTTCTCCACATCGCTACGAGACCCAGATTTGAAGATCGGCTTAATAAGAGAGCGTTTCCATAGGATAGGGAAGTAACCTTCAGCGAGACTTCGATTAAACAGGAAGGAAATATGGCCACAAATTGCATTACTCGTTAATTTCAGAAAAATGGGTGGAATGGAATCGAATCCGGCACTTTGATTAATATCAAGATTTGATAATTCGGATAAAATAGTATCTACTTCCAGACGAAACATTGAAAATGTTGACTTACATGCAAAATTATTAAAATTAGAAATATTAGTTTTTGAATTATATACACTCTCAAAGAAATCGGCAAACAAATCACAAGTATCACGCACGTTATCGCACGAACGATCATTTAAAAACATTGTAGAAGGGTACCCATTCGATTTTCTTTTGTAATTAACAAAGTGCCAAAATTTATTTGGCTTTGATTTAATCGTTGATTCAACTTCCAGAATATAACTGCTATAAAGAAATCGATTTAGATATATATACTTCTTACGCAATACAACGAGCGAGTTGTAATTAACAACATTAGGACGTAATTTATATTTTTTGTGAGCCTTGTCTTTTCTATTTTTTAAATTTATCAGCTCATTATTATACCACGGTTCCTTCTTTGCACATGAAGCTTTCACCTTAGGGATAAATCTCTCAATACCTAGGTTAATGATCCGATAAAATTCGCTCAACATATCGTCGATATTATCACAGGCATAAAAAAACGACCAATCATACTCATCCAGAAATGCATTTAAGGAACTGTAATCGCCCATTTTAAAATTAAAATTCCATGAGTTCACATTTTCTTCGGCCAACTCGCAGCATTCAAATAAAACTGAAATATTCAGCGGGGAGTGGAAAATACTAGACGATCCAGTTAAATCCTCACAAGCAGCAACTGTCACCTCATGATCAAACGGTACAAAAGCCAGATCCAATACGTTGCCACTATTATTCCTAACATTGTTACATTGTTTTAAATTTGTTTTAAATTTATTTAGGTAGTTTGATTATTTCACTTCCAGAATTTTTCTGTTATGTTCAAATTTGAGACTATCAACGAATAAATGGCACCCAAAAAGAAGAACTTCCATCAACGTTACAATGTAGTGCTGGGGTAGCATTTAATCAAACAATTAAACCACAATGAAATAAATCAACACCAAACTTTATTATTATTTTATGTTTTCTTATAAACCCGGACCTAATAAAGGAAATCTGAATCCGTTCACATCAACTTTCCAAACAGGCGATTCGAACATATCCCGATTACCATAAATCAAGAAATAGTACCGTATGCGAACACAGCTAAGTATCTCGGCATGACCCTGGATGCTAAACTGCGATGGAAAGCACATGTCAAGAAGAAAAGTGAAGAACTAAGAATAATTAAATACAGAAAGATGTATTGGCTGATGGGAAGGAACTCTTCTTTATCAACATACAACAAGCTGCTACTTTATAAGCAAATATTGAAACCGGTTTGGACGTATGGTATTCAACTTTGGGGTTGTACCAAACAGAGCAACGTAAATATCATCTAAAGATTTCAGAATATGGTATTAAGGAACATCGTTGATGCACCTTGGTATGTCAGGAACAATGATCTCCATAGGGACCTTAAAGTGAACCTCATCGTAAATGAAATTCAGGAGAAAGCGCGGAGACATGAAGAGAGGCTCCGGCATCATGTGAACATTGAGGCAACTCAGCTTCTAAGCAACACGAATTTAATACGCAGACTTAAAAGAACCAAACCTTTTGAGTTGGTGTAATTGTTAGCTAAAATAGCATTGTGCTGTGTAAAGCCCACTACAAAGATGTGGTTTAATTCAATTTACCAGACTCTATGGAACGCCAATGGGAAGAAGCCATAGATTAATATTAAGTTAGTAAATTAAGTCAGAAACAAATTGCTCATTAGTCCAGGAGACTAGATTGTAATAACATAAAATAAATAAATAAAATTTATTTTAAACAAAAAAAAAACAAAAAAAAATGTTTTCTTATGTATTGTTATACTTATAGACACATAAGTTAAGAAGGAAATCACTACACAAAACGGTATTTGACAAAACACAATAATTTAAATTCACTTCTTCATTTCACCCTGAGCTGTGACTACACCACATAAGAAAAACAAATACATATTCTGTGGCAAAGGGAGCCAAAAGATCAATTAGCTTTAGTTAATTAATTAATCGATTAATTTAAATTATTTATTATAAAAATTTATTGTATAAGTAGCGGTATTCAGAAAGTCAATCAACGGTAATACAAACAATTGTAGCAAATAATTTTGTATTACCTACTAATATTTCTAAACAAATAATTCTTTAAAATTTAATTGATCTAATTTATTTTATATTAAAGAATTTATGAAAATTATAAATATTTTCCAAACTAAAATAAAAAATAAATACAACAGTAAATAGTTAAATTAATGTAAATATGTAAATTGAAACACGTTTGATGTCTTTAACAAAATATAATTTTAGTATTGTACCATTTAACCCTGGTGCTTCCCGTTGTATATTACTTTTAAAAGTTGACATGAAGCGCTAAAATATAATTTTTACAAATTTAAAATAGCAATAACAAATTATTGAATAAAGTATAATCGCCGATACCCATTGAGAACGAGCGACGAGAACGAATTTTCATTTTCAATAAATTTGGTAAATAGTGAAAAATTGTTAAAATAGTGAAAACTGTATCTCTAAAATTAACGATAGATAAAATATTGTGCATTTACTAAGTATAAAAAATAAAATTGTTTACAGTTTTAATACAAAATTTTAATTAATCTTCGATAATTTTGAAAAGACGATAATTTAAAATTGTGTTTTATGTTAAAATTTTACTTTTTATTTTTAGTAAATGCACGATATTTTAGTTATCTTTAATTTGAAACTTCGCGTTATTTTAACAATTCTCTTACCAAATTTGGTGAAAAATTAAAATTCGTTCTCGTCGTATTTTCTCATTCAACAAAATTTAAAATTGGGATTTATCCAAAAATTGAGAATTGTTATTTAAGACAAACTCATAAAACTACAAATATTTACTCTAATAGTAAACGCATGAATATATAATGGAATATAGCACAAAATTGTAATTATCCTATTATATCTTCATTTTAAAATGATATTTACCCTGTTATTCCTTTATTAGCCATTATTGTTTTACCTTTAATAAGTCGTGGCTTCTTAGAATTTTTTCATCGCAAGTTTTTTTGTTATTATCTCTATTAAGCCGCAGTCTCATATCAAGTTTTAAATAATTATGTAAAAAAATAAACGATAAATGTCACGCGTTAATGGATATCACAAACCGAAAATTGCTTACATTAAAATAAATTATTATTAAACATTTATATTTCATTTTCATTGAATTTAATTATTAAAGATTTAAGATTTTATTAATTATTTTATTAAGTTTGTTTATTATTAAAAATATAAATTATTTTGAAATGAATTTACTAACCATTTTTCTTTTTTTATGAAACACCCACCAAAACCATCGGACACTGAAGTTCACGAGTTCATACCAGTTTAGAGAAGAAAATTGCGTAGACTGAGAAACTACGAAGACTGAGAAGAAATAATAACTACCTAAGTAGTCATTTTATATTATTTTAAGTTTTTATTATTACATTAATACTACATTATTTAAAGTATTTCATATTTTCATTTAAAATTTGAATTTTTATGATTTTGATTATGTTACATAATAATTTATAATTTTTTTAAAATGTTTTTACGTCTAAAGGAAGTCAAATATATTGGCTGCCATTATGGCTTTTCCTTAAATAAAAATTAATTAAAAATGAAAAACGTTTATTGGCTCTTTTGCTTATCATCTAAAAAAAAAAAATTTGAGCAAACCGCTGAAAAATCTTCTTTTCCTTTATATGTACTACTTTGCTTTAAATAATTTTTCCCATTTTGATTTGCCCATCATGATTTCATCTACGATTTTTGTGACGTTTCCACCTCAAGGTCGATATATTTATAATCCGTTCTAAATTTAAAATTGTAAAGAATTTGTATTAATTCCCCTTTTACGTAATTTACCAATCAAATGAAAATACTTACTTTTTGCCTATAATTTAAGCGTTCGCAATGCTAAACCAAAATTTTCTGTGCTAGTCTCAATATCTCGTCGGCCACCCAGCACCCATTCAAGTTGCATACACATTTTGGATCCAAATTTTTAAGCAGCATCACGCTAAATCAAAATTATCCGGAATCTCTCTTAGATTAGGGCCAAATGGTAAACAGTAAATCACACGTTTTATAAATCGAAAAATGTTGTAAAATCAGTACGTTCAACATTAAGTGGTGCTACACAAAGCGCATCAATGTCTGCCCCTTTACATATAAATATAAAAATTGTTTGCTTATGGTTTTTAGGCGAGGTTCTGAATCCAATATATTTATGTGATTTCGTAAATTCAACATTAAGATATGTTACAAATGCTTGCACATAATCATTACACCGCTAGCAGTCAAGACAAATTGACAAGCAAACTTGAAAATACCGATTTTTTCTGTATACAAATTAGTGTCGATTTACGAAATTCATCCATATTGAAGCCGGCCATTATCCCACCAATTAATTTTATAATTTTTATATTGACGAAATGAAATACACATTTTGGATCCAAAATCCATCCACTTTTGTTGGTATTTTAATGAATCGACACATCTCGTACCCACTTTTTAACTTTTCGTATGTGATGATTGATAATTTTAAATTTTAAGAAGGTTTTGAATTTTGATGAACCTCATTATTGTTTTGATTTTTTTTTTTTTGTGAAACGAAAATTTTGACAGCAGCGGAAAGCTTTGCTGCCATCTATTGGCGAGTATAGAAGTAGATTAATATGTTTTTTAACGTGTAAGCAAGCTTTCATTAAATTTAATGGAGATTGTTGTTGTTGTAAAAATGTTTTATTAAATAAATCAATTATTAAAAGAAAATGAAAATCATTTTCTTAAGTGATGTTCAAGTATGTTGAATTTCAAACATTTCTACTAATTATTTCATAGTCCGTAATAAAGATTTTATGAATTTTTATTTAAAAATCGTTCATTAAAAAAAAAGTGATTTCCCATATGTTTTATGCGTTTTACTATGGAAAGTTTGATTTTTTCATCGTTTCTAATTCCTTTATAAAAGCTCAGATTTTTAGATTATGGCTCTATATAATACAGGGTGCTCTGGTAATAGGACTAAATCTAGGAAATGCGAGAGTTATCACATCTTACTCAAGACTATTTCATATTATAGAACTAGTTTGAGAATTTAATCACCAACCGAAAAATAAAAGATACGGTAGGATTAAATATCGTCAAACGAAAATTTAATCAGTTAACACGTTCCGTAACAAACATTTTACACAATATCCCTCAACGGAATAAACGCGGAATATTCAACCCTCTGGGTACATTTATATAAAATCAATTACAGGTAACTTAGACAACAACGATTACGAATCAATACAGAACTCGATCAGAAAAGCTGACGACGGACAATACGAACTACCAAACAAATTTAACGAACAGATAAAAATAAACTCATTGGTAATTAAGTGGTTCGAAGAGATCTCTCTCCTTCTACTCGAAGACAATGTTCTAATTCTATCAGAACAAGTAAATGAAATCCATCAGATCATTTCTTTTGCGAAAATCAACATTATATCCAGACATATACTTGACAATACAGAAATGAGATACTTAACTGATGAACTAAATAAAAGTAATATTAACGTAAAATCCGAAGAACAAATTTACTCTCTATTACAACTTAAGGCATATTACAATAAAACGGATCTTATAATTTTAATTGAGTTATTCATTGAGCAATTCATTCAAGCCATGTATGATTATTACAAAATTAAAACATATCCAATTAATAACTACCAACTAAAACAATTTACTAACACAATCATATCCAACCCACACCAATACATGTTAATAAATCAACCCTGTCAAGTAATCGAACAAATTTATTACAGCCAAAAAGAGCAAATATACCTGCAGTAACGATAGCTGTATCCCGAATATTCTCAATAATCAGAACGCAAACTGCAACGCAATCCAAACCATTGAAAGGGACAATATCGAGCTAATCCACAACGGAATAACAATATCGACAACATGTAACCTCAATAATGCAATTATTAAAGGAATAAAAATGTTACACTTTTAAAACTGTTCAATCAAATTCGCCGAGTGCATAAAATACAAATAATCCAGCCATTTGACAACATACTCATCAACCTAACCAAATAAGACATATTGGACATCCCAATGCTAACCAAATTGAATATAAAAAATATGGAAAAAATTCGACAACATCAGCATAAAACTACAATTTACGCACACACCAAAGCGACATCAACGCTAGTCACAATAATTTTTATAATACTAATACAGAAAATCAAAACGAAATTCATATGGAAGCCGACATTTTAGAGTTTGAACAATTTAAAATACGAATTTCATTAAGAAATCAGGGAAATTAAGCGAAAACGTTAGCCACATCACCTTATATTCTGTGACAAATGTAATAAATTCCAACAGCAATTTTAAATTGATAAAATCGCAATTCGCAATAGCCTTGGTTAAGTATATTGATATTTAAGAACATTTAGTCTAAAAATGGATTGACGTCAGCAATGGATTTAAACAGGTGTAAAAATATTTTGTTAAGTTAAATATGTACCCAAAAGTAAATACAAATACGAGTACATATACGTTTTGCAAATTTCCAGTTTTCTTTTTTGTTTTAATTGCATGGCGTCTTATAAATTTTTTAAATTAACCATTTGTGTAAATACTCAATTTCGGTATAAGAAATGGGCGAATTTCAACTAAAACAATTTTAGTTGTTGTAAATATCAGAAAGATAAGAACAAAGATATGTTAATATTTTCACAAATAATTTAATGAATTATTTACCAGGTTGCACATGCCGACTTTGCTTCAACAGTTTGTGATGCAATCCCAGCTACTCCTACCATCCTATCAGGGCCTCCTCAGAAATGTTAGCAGTTAACAACTTTCCAATTTATTCTCCCATTCTTGCCAGATTACTCAGTCCTCTTTTATCACTTATCATAACCATCTTAACCCAACTTACAACTATGTGCTGGTCCCTACTGCTTATACAAATCTTAACATAGACAAACCATATCCTTCTTCAGATTATTTTTAAGCTTTAATAATTTCTTGAAAAAAAAAAAAAAAATTGTAACAATAATAAATAAATAAACTTGACTATTGACCAACTTGATTGACCTCTTGAATATATCAAAAACTCTCATAAAAATTACATTGCTTAAAGTGTACGAGAATCAAAATGTATCCCAATCTTTTTATTCGAGCGACAAAAACCCATCCCAGGAATTTTATTTAATATACGATGTCTTCGACCATGTTAAAAATGGGGAAAGAAGGGCAGAGGTATAGAGAATTCTAGTGGTTACTTCTGGGCCTATTATGGACCCGGTTTACTTGTTAAAACTTGCCCTATATTTATAAATGCATTGCCATCTCATATACTTAAAAATGGAAGAAAATTAAAACACTTGTTCTGGTCAATATTATTGAGACTCTAGCAAGTACAGAAGTGAAAATTTCATAGCGTAGTTCAAATAACCATCAAATACTATCGTTGTAGTCTTTTTACCATAATGCTTCAAAACATAATATGAAATGACCTATATCTACAACATATCTAGAATTTGTTGGAAAATTATTTCCGTTGATACTTCCCTTTCAAATATGGATTTGATCCTTGATATTTTCATTCCGTTGTAGATGCTGTTGAGGGGTTCCGTTGAGTACCATCTTTAAATAAAGATGACAATGTTCAAGCGAATATAAATATTTGCAACTGGAGTAACTTTATATTTGTTTGGGTATACAACGAGGTTAGGTCTCGTGATTTTGTGTTTTGTTCTGATTTTGTAACGTTTTGATTATCAGTAGATAAATTTAAAGAATTAATCCGGTTACCAGTAGATACATTTACCTCTATATTATGATTTTCTATATCCATTTGGTTTACAACATGCGTGATCCGTAGTAGTGGTTTTTTGAGCTGATATGACATTAATAAACTATTCCGCTTAAGGCATCAATGTTATTTGTTGTCATTTGTTTTAACAACTCAACTTTGGTAACATTTTTGGTGGATTTAGAACCACCAAAATTTTTGCCTTGTGGCCTATTAGACGTCTTCTGAAACTATATACACTATTGTGCTATACTGCATTATTGTTAGAAACTAGCACTTGCTCTATCACAATATTGGTTAAATACAAAGTTAATTTAAATTTATTTATTATTTTATGATTATTTGTGATTTTTGATCTTCTTCTTGGAGTCACTTGTAATTCCACTAAATCAGCTTATTTATTAAACTCGAAAAGATAGGCGATTAGCTAAACCAAACTTGATACACTGCTGCTAAACTCGAACAAATTACTAAATCGAACTTATTGAAACGCAATCTTTCAACGCTGTAATGTGTTGCGTACAAACATTTTTTATGTAAATCAAGTAGATTAAATTTACGAAAAAAACAGCACATTTATAGCTACATAGTACTTACATTTTTCTCTCGCCATTTCAATAAATTTGCCCGAAATAAAATTTTGTCGCCAAACGATTCGACGGTAGGAGAAGCTCATTTAAATATTTCATAATTTCTAAATAGCGAAAAAAATTCCAGGAATAAAGATGCCGCGCCGTTTTTCGGTTCACTCAAAGTCACATATTCCGTCATAAAATCAACGTGGAGAGTTACATCGTCACTATAATCACTTGGGTTTTCATAAGGATTCGCCCCCCATTGTAATTAATTTAACTGTTTTGATTTAAATAACCGTTTAGAAACCACTTTGATCACGAGAACCAAAACAAACTCAGTTAACGGGAGATTTCTTCCCGTTTTTAATTTTTTTTTTTTACTGAAGAACAGAGAATAGAACAAAAAATTAAAAACTAATTGACATTACTAGCCAAAAATAGATTTTTAAATTTTAAAAACATCGTATTTAAAATTATGTTTTAAAACAATAAAATAATCTGCTTAAAAACTAATCTTAAAGAAACAAATCTTTTAAGAATAAATAAAATGCTTTTAAAATCGGAAACAAGCCCAAAATACAAGCCCAAATTTTTCTGAGTGAATTATTTACTCCTTCATAAGCCAGCCAAAAGTGACTAATAAACCAGCAAGATTTTTGTTGGAGATTTAATCGTTGGATTTTAAAATTACAGATATGTGGGTTTATTATCATACATCAGAAAGAGGCCAAAATGTTGAGGCAAATTTATTTTCTATAGATATAAATAGAGATATGTTTCATTACAATGAATATGAAAGAGTACGTAGAGCAGAAGAAGACCTTTTAAAGATTGTGGCGATTTTATTATTGGCCAAAAATGTCAAATCATGCTAATATTTTATTGTGATTTGTTTATGTGCGAAACAATCGACAACTATATGATTACGTCATGTAGGCTTCCACACCTCGGTAAATTTGCGATATCAAACCGTCCATAGCCAGTTTCTTCAACTGGATGATAAGTCGCAGTTTAGATCGGGTGAACATAAAACGATTGAAAAAAATGTAACTCGATAGTTATTGTTCATACGCCTTAAGAATAAAATTCATTAATCTCAATGTAGTCTCCGCAGCCGAAATTTCATACTTTGAACAATTTAAAATACGAATTTCATTAAGAAATCAAGGAAATTAAGCGGAAACGTTAGCCAAATCATCTTATATTCTGTAGCAAATGTAATAAATTCCAACAGCAATTTTAAATTGATAAAATCGCACTTCTCAATAACCTTGTTTTAGTATATTGTGATATTTAAGAATATTTAGTCTAAAAATGGATTGACGTCAGCATTGGATTTAAACAGTTGTAAAAATATTTTTGTTAAGTTAAATATGTACCCAAAAATAAATACAAATACGAGTACAAATACGTTTTGCAAATTTCCAATTTTCTTATTTGTTTTAATTATGTAGCGTATTACATATTTCTCGAATGTACAAGTTGTGTAAATATTAAATCATTCGGTTCACAACCAAACTTTAAGTTTATCAGTTTTTATAATTAAACCAATTTTAAGATGAAAATTAAAAGCGGAATTGCTATAAGTATCAAAAAGATAAAATATTATTTAACAGGTTGCGCATGCCGGTCTTTTGTCAACCGCTGGTAGTAATGACGTTCCTGCTATTCCAGCCAATTTACACGTTATCCCTACCGTCGATCCTGTCGATGTCATTACTGCTGGTACCGATGCTGCTATAGGTGTAATGGCTGCTGGTACCAATGTCGTTAACGGTGTCACTGCCGCTGCTTCTAATTTAGCTAAAAGGGTCACTGACATACTTAACAAACTTCTCCAAGTTGTAACCAGTCTTCTAAATAATGTAATATTGGAAAACTCTTTTGCCAAACCTTCAAACTCTACTCAGAGGTGTTAGCTACCAAGCAACCGCTACTGCTGCAGATGTTACTCTAACACCATAGCAACTGTTATTCCAAAAGTAACGCAATCTATAACCAGCCTTTTTAGCACTTTACTTGGACGCATTTCTCCTTTGTTTGCCGGTATTCTCAATTCTTTTTAGCACCTATCATGCAAATCTAAAATCAACTCTTAGCTAACATGGAACACCTGTATCATTCTTTAAAATATTTTTAATCTTTACTAACATCTTGGAAAGCTATCATCTAAGCATCATCGTCCAAGTTCTGAAAAAATAGTTAGTTCTAGATTATATAAATTAATTGTTGTTTTGGGATTTTGACCTATCCTATGGATTCGAGGTTGTCCTTTGCCATTCTGCATTCAAATTTCATAAGATTAGAAGTATACAGCATGCTTAAGGTGAAGTGATTAGTATAAAGAATCAGTTGTGGTGCTAATTTGATTGATCTTCAATTAGATGGTTTACGAAAGATGTTTATGGTCCTCAATTAAAACAGGTCAAATCTTTGTTGTTCGCCTTTTAAAATTTAGCTTTGTTGAAACCTTTTAGTAATGTTACGCTTTCTAAACCAAACAATAATGAATGCGCGTTTTTATGAATGTTATAGCATTTTAGTAGGTGCTGGATAATTTTATAGAGTGCTGTTGGCATTGCCCATACTTAAGTCTTTGTATTTGAAGGGTTTTCCGGTAATTCTTTTGTGTTGTTCGGTTACGTGTGCCATAGCAGTGACATATTATATAGCAAACAGACTGTGACATAGGTGCTGTACTACCAAAGGCTCAGTCGAAATATTGGAATATTTACCAGATCATGAGCAGTAATGCACACTCACAATTATTTGGTTAATGAGAAATACCATTATTAAGGTGACAATATTCCACTTGGTATATTTCGACTAGCGAACAATTTAACTTTGGTACCTGGTGAATTGAAGTACCAATTGATTTTGTACAAATCAAAATTGTTCTGAAATTATATGTAGCTGAATTTCTCTTGTCGAGTCGTCCGTCGTATTGATTAATTAACTGACCAAAGGAAGGCGCTGGAGAGATAGCATCACAATCAGTACTCCAAGGTACAATAGGCAAGTTGAAATCACCAAGGACCAAAAATTGACAGTCAACAGGAAAATCGAATATCAAGTTGGAAAGTTTATTACAAAAAGCTTCATAGTGCTCTAACTTACAGTAACCAGGGAAATAAACTAGACAGACTATCAGAAATTTACCATCAAATGTCTACTAGTGTGAAGTATATGACAAAAAACGTTGACACAAAATGTAACCTTCGTATGGATTGGTAACAATGGAACCTAACAACAGCTAATAAACAAAATATATTTAGGATGCAAAAATAAACTCCCGATCTAAAATTATTTGAAATAACTGTACAAACTTATATGTCCACCCTTATGCGACCAACTTCCGCTAGTACGTAATTAAACAAAAATTACAAAATCATGATTTTGTGGTCGTTGAGCTCTTCGCCTGAGATTTAGGGCGTTCAATAGCTTGCCCTGGTATCCTGCTGCGGCATACTGCATTCCAGAGCGCGCGCTATTGCCGGCTATCACCAACTCCGCCGCTCTACCACGAATTACGTCCTCAAGTTTGTTTAATTGAGAGCGAAACTCTGCAATTGAGTCATTCGGTGAAAGGTATGCACTAAAGACCGTCGCGCCCCAACTTCTAATCTAAACATTGGGATTTTATCACCTAGAACTTGATTATTTAGTTAAATTATTATTTTTTTTATGTTGCTTTAAATTACCCAAACAATTTATCAATATTTCAACAATTTGTGTATAATTTAAATTGTAAAAATAATTTATTATGATTTAATATTTAAAACAAACGGAGCGCTTTGACACGATAACTTTACATTTTCGCCATCTTAACAATTTCCATTCAAATGGATGATACAATGAAAATAAAATTGTCAATGAGAATGTCAAGTTGAATCAGAATTATTAACCCATGCAACAAAACTCAACATTTACCCGAAGTATCCCGGCAAAATATTAGTATTTGTGAAATCACACGAAGTCAAACAGTGATATTCTAATTCTAGGCATAATAATTACCCCTGCATACTTGTTTTATTGTATTTTAGTTTTCAGATGCCATAACAAACGATATATGCTAATTCGTAAACGGAAGTTGCAAATGTTAGATTGTTCAACATTCGATTTTCGTAGCTAATTTTTAGGAGTTAATCGTGCCACTACAGTTCCCAAAGCTGAAATTTGTATTTCAATTAGTCTTAATATTGATTTAGAAACTGGGTTTAATATTCATTATCGTAAGAGAAATAGACACTAATTGCGCTAAAATAAATTTTAGCTATAATTCGTAATCAAAAAGCTTTTTCTAAAAGTCACAATTGAATTAAAAATTAACTTTACGCAGAGACAAAATATAACCCGCCCTTGCTTCAATTACGAAATCACTGGAATTAAGAATGGAATACGGCTAGCTTGGAAAGCGCCGTAACAGTATATCTGACGGCCGATTAGCCTTATTTAAAAATCACGGAGATTAAGGGTAAAAATTAGCCGCTACGACAAGTAAAATAAATTCGATCAACAATTCAAAATCGATCAAATTTCGATTTTCCATCGTAAATGTATTTAGAGGCTAAACTTATCATTAACCTTGGTTCACTTGAAATTTAAATAACCTCCCACTATAACATGACATTAGAAAGTAAGCAATCGATTTAAACAGGTGCGCAACAATATTTAGTTAAGTAAAAATAAACAAAAACATTTAGTTTTTTAGAAATTCTAAATTTTCTTATTTGTTTTAATTGAATTGCGTATTATTTCTCAAATTTGCCAATTGTGTAAATACTAAATTTTGGTATATAAACTCGGCGAATTTCATCCAAAATCATTCAGTTCACAATCAAGCTCTAAGTTTGTCAGTTGTTCTATATTTAAATTAAAATTAAAATGCAATCCAAAATATTGTTGATTGTACTTCTCGGTGTTGTTGTAAGTATTAAAAAAAAAACAAAAAATAATGAAGGTTTTCATAAATACATAATTTAATAAATTATTTTACAGGTTGCGCATGCCGGTCTTGTTCCAGCCATTCCTGGTATTCCTACTGCTCCGACCGCTTTACCAGCCATTAATACTACTACCGGTCTTCTTCCAAACATTGGTGTTCCTACTGCTCCTACCGTTTTACCAACCACCACGCCGGCTGTTGATCCTGGCACTATCACTAATACTACTACCACTAATAATGTTACCGATGTTGCCACTGGTGCTGCTTCTGAAACCCGGGCTGCTGATCTTGCTGCTTTTACTGATATTATCGCTATTTTTTCCGAACTTTACGCATATATTTTTGTCGAAATAGCCAAACATGCGGTTAGACTTTTACTCCCAATTATCATATTCTTGCTCGAATATTTCGCAAAGAATATTGATTTTATAAAAACACAGTTTCCCGACTTGGCGTATGATTTAGTCATGATTTTTGAAGACCTTCAAATCTACATTCCTCTTTTGGTAAGTCTTTTGCAATCAGCTGCTCCTGCTGCTTAAACCGATCTCTACATGGATAAACTATAACCTGACATTCTTGAAAATATTGTTAATCTTTACTAATCCCTTAAAAAATAATAATAATAATAATAACCAAATATAAATAAATAAATACATATATTATATAATCTGAGCATCTAAAAAAAATTGTTTGATTTATATGAATCTCCAAAACCGTTGGAAAAGTGCTTCTTTCATAAATCTATTTATTGTCATAAAATCAAAAGTGATTCTATTTGTGCACATAGGTGTTATGTTTCGTTTGAATTAGCGTTTGTGTTGCCAAAGATAAGACATACTATATTGTCGGCAATACAACGAAGTCGGCATTACAGTTCGTCGGCATTACAACGAAATGGTTTGCCAAGTACGAGGGATAGGAAAAAACTCTTTGATATTTCTTTTCGAAACAATTTTAATGTTGAACAACGAATTTTCATCATGCAACGTATTGCAAAATTTCAATCTCATTTATACTGAAAAGCGAAGAATACTAAAACTAATTACAACTTTCGTTTTCTATGGCGTAATGATGGACAATTATATTTGCGTGAGATAATAATATTTTTGATAAAATGATATTTATTAGTTTGAATAGATTGATGGATTTTTTGGTTCCTTGGATGCTTTTATCATTTTGTTAACTTATTACTGTTTTTAATATTAATTGGTTTTAAATATAGTTTTTGCTTTCTTATTATGATATTGGCATCTATTCATACATTGTTCATTTTTTTGCTGGAAATTATTAATAAGCGTATTTATGGGGGATAAACCCCCGCAAGAATAACATTAACCCATTAAAAATGGGTTTATTGCCACCAGGTCATAATACATATTAAATTTCTATTTTATTTCGAACAGTTGGCTTTTGTCAATTAAATCAAATTGGCTGTTTTCTTGGGAAAAAAAGAAACCCAAAATAATTCGTATTAATGATGTTGTGAGAAGCTGCACGACGATAAAACTCAATTACGTCCATCGTTTTATATTTGGCGACAATACTTCTTACTCTCCAAGTCATAGTCACGATATTCCTTTTTGGAGGCATAGGCTGCAAATTTTCTAGAAAATTTCAAATTGTTCTATGTTCAGCAGAAACCAATTTGGCGAAGGCATTGTGCCATCCCCCGAGATTATTATTTGTTCTTGGAGTTTCCTCGTCTGTAGCTTAGTGAAGTTAATTGTCTTCAAAGTAATTTAAAATTTGGTGGTCTAGGCGGTAAGTTGCCCGAGGGATTCAAGTTGGCACTTGCTGTTAGCTTCGTAACTTGCAGCTTCCGCAAGTGCTCGTGTTACCTACACTTGGTGACCGCTGGTAACTATATTGCTGATTTTTCGGCTTTTAGGCTAAAACACGGCGCTAAAGGAGTCAACCTTAAACAAATTGCTGGCCTGGGTTAAGGTGTTATTCGTACCGTGTCGATAACTGGCCAGACTGGGCCCCCAGCTTAAAAACTAGCTCAGTCGTTAATGGCGGATCCGGATACCTGGCGCCCTCCGGATCGAGTAGCCTTATCTGTGTATTGCGAATCTCCGCACAGATGGATACTCTTTTCTCCGCTACTCGTCTGACCAAACTTGGGAGAACCAAAATAGCAGCAACAACAAAAAAATGAGCCCGGCTCTCTAACAAGCCTGGGAAATTTAGACAAGGACGTTCGAGTCTTTAGACCTTCCGCTAAGTCTATAATAAAGGCGCGGGATATAAGCTCAAGCGAAGCTGGTGCCTCTACTTAGGTCACCAAACCTGGGCGAACAAATTGAAACCAAGGTAAGAAAGAGGCTGGTTCCTCAAGACCATCGTATGATACTATTGAGGAAGGCCTGGAGGGCCGTAGTTAAATAAAATAATATCTCTCCGGAAGACATGACTGAGAAGGACAAAGCCACGCTTGCGTGGGCGCAATAAGTCACGAACAAAAGTCGGAAAACTCTTCAGCTGACCCACAGCTTAAAAGAGCACGATCACAGGAGGAAAATCCTAAGATCGCCAAGAGGACGAAGCTCCATGCTACCTGTATGAGGCCTGAAAGTCCAATCGGACAATCCATGACCTTCTGCGACTTGTCGGTATGGGGGCTGGCACAGGAATCAGGTGAAACTGACTGCATGCGCATAGGTCACTGCTACTTTACAAGAAGGTAGTGAATCGACTTGGCGAGGTATGGCGGGGAGCCAGCCTTGCTGTTATTGATAGAGAGGAGATACCTTGTAGACAAATAGTCTGGATGTACATCCCTTTGGAGTCTACTAATCCGAAGGTGATACTCCATCTGTTGCAGGCATACAATTGGAAAGTTGCCAAGCTCGCAGAAGCAAAGGCTGACTACAGGTCAGCTGTTATTTTTAACAGGGAGTCACTGAGTGCACTGGAAAAACCCAACGGTTTAATCAACTATGGTTTCAATTCAGTCACATTCAAGGTGTACAAGAAGGACGCGAACAAGCCGGAGGCCCCGCAGTCAGTTTCAGATACTGCCACGGTGCTTGACTGCTCTTCTGGGCGCTCGAAAGTAGCTGACAGTCAAGCGGAAAGTATCTCCGAGGACACGAAGATGACAATGTCCATGGGATCTTTAATGAAGCTCTCAGAGGACTTCTCATCAGGGGAAGACTCTGATATTACTGTAGTGGAGAAGAAACTGTATATATGACATTAACATTTCTGCAAGTAAACCTTCACCACTATATGGCAGCATCAGCTGCTCTCCTTTTAAAAGTTGGAAAAGAAGGGATAGATATTGTCTTGATCCAAGAATCTTGGGTCACTAAAGACCGGATACTTGAACTCAAAGCTCCCTGTTATAGATTAATTTACACGGAAAAAGTAGGTACGGTTCGGTCGTGCATTCTCGTTAAGAATAATATAAGTTGTATTCTGTAATTAATGTGTCTTCGCTAAATTCAATATAAAAAGCACGAAAAATCTTAGAAATAAAAAGAAAATTCACTCCATCCCGAAAAAAAAAATTTAGCTAAATCAGATTTTTAGTCAATATTTTTTCAGGCAAAACAAACATTATTTTAAAGAACATTAGAAATTATAAATATAATGTGAGTTGAAGCATATTATGTCTATGAAAAAGATATTTGGTCGATTTAGGATTTATATCATTTAAAACCAATAAAACCGCCATTACCACATAATGGTGATAAAGGGTTTTCCGAAATAATTTTTCATTCAACGTTTTGGTTGAACAATTTATAAAAAATGCTCATATGTTAACCAATATATCTCAGATCTCAGAGATTTGCAGATATAGCGGTAAGTAGCATGCAAATGACCAGACCTTTGATAAAAAGACCCCTTAGCGGCATTACCATACGATGAGGAACACCTTCCCTCTCTTTCGTCAGACTAACCTGGGACCGTTTAAGAGCTACCCCCTGTCTTATGAGAAACTATCCAAATCCCTCTTTTTACTCCTAAGGACTCTCTCTATGTATCGTGAGTCGAGATCCCACCAAACAGCTCCTCGTATCATAATGTTCACCGACGTTTCAGGCGTCCAAATACCCACCTCAAGCTCCAATTCTGCTTTTCTGTTCTGCCATGCTAGACTCCTGAAGAAAGTGTGCTCTACGTCATCCTCCATACCTGGGCAGTATAGGCATTCTGCCGACCTTACTTTCCTCATTTTAAAAAGGTATGCCCGGAAGTACCCGTCGCCGCTGAGCAATTGGGTTAGATAGTCGCGCTGTCCACCTGCCTGTAATTTCTTGCTCCCATGCGCTCTGCCACAGCTCCAAGGTGCGGCTCCTCCCTTCCAGACTCGCTACTTTTCGTCCAAAATCCGACTTTCGCTCGTATGTATATTTTCACTCCTTTGGCAGGAAATATATAGGGATGCACCCAGTTATTACGATGATAGCTGCCTCGGAAGCTGTGCGATATGCCGATGCCACCCGTAACGCACTCCGTCTTTGCACTTAAACTGACATTAAAAGCCGGCGCTTGCTAGCATTCGGGCCACCAACATTAGCCGTTAGACGACTTAGCGCTGTAACCCTCCTCGCAGCCTTCTCTGCATTTCGCCTGCTCGCTGCGATCTACTCGATAAAGCTCATTTTACAGTCAATGAATATACCCAAGTATTTGACTACTGGCTTAACATTTATGACGTTGCTACCAATCCACATCGGGAGAAATGGCTGGATTCTCCTCTTCGTCAAAATAGCTATCTCGGTTTTATTTAGTGCTAGGGCTAGACCGTGCTCTTCCATTAATCCATTTTTGGTTCGCATTACCTGGTTCAACTTCAGTTGCGCTTGCTTTGTATCGCGCGCAGCAATAATCACCGCCACGTTGTCCGCGTAACCCACCAATCGAGTCTCGTCGGGTGTCTCTATTCGTAGCAGGCCGTCGTAAAAAACATTGGGAGATTGGGTCCCACTGTTGATCCCTGGGCTGCTTCCGCTGTGACCGCCATGCTTCGCTGTCCTTCTTCCGTGTCATACGTGAGGATGCGGTTCCTCATATAGTCATCCAAAGTCCGCGCTAGATAAGCTGGAATTTGGAATTGGTGCTTCATGGCGTCGATTATATCCCTCCATCTCACTGTATTAAAGGCGTTTTTCACGGCCAAGGTCACCAGCAAAACAATGCGCCGCGAATAGTGGTTGTAATCTCTCTTCATTACTTCCGTAACCTCTCTGATTGCGCCGATCGTGGAACGCCCAGTTCTGAAGCCATTTTGCTTAGGCGGGAGATCTACTGCTGCTTGGATCGCCGATATGAATCTCGCTCGGATTAGCTTCCCCAAAATTTTGCCAGCCGTATCCAGCATGCATAAGGGTCGAAAGGGTGAGGTAGTTCGAGGTCTCCATCTCCTTTTCTAATTAGCACCAGCCGGGCCCTCTTCCATCTGAGGCTAGAAACTCCTTCCAAGCGTTGTACATCTCCAGCATTATTTTAGGATCCTGCTGTGCAACGATTTTCAGGATTTCATTTGGAATTCCATCCGGGCCAGGAGCCTTCTTGTTTTTTAAAGACGAAATAGCGTTCTGTAGCTCTGCCTCTGTGAAAAGTGGAACTTCTATATCTTGCCTTCCTGTTATCAGTTCTCTCTCTGGATGACTGGGGAAGAGAGTTCTAACAATATTTTCAGTGGTGGGAACATTCATTACTCGTGTTGGTATCTGGGCTCCTAATTTCTGCGCAACTATTTTGTAGCCCAGTCCCCATGGGTCAATGTCCTCTATAAGCTTCTTCCAGCACCGATTTTTGCTCTCATTTATTTTTCTGCGCAGTAACTTTTTGGCGAGCCTGAATTCTCCGAAAACGCGGCTAGCTTCACCACGATCTCTTATTCGCTGGGCCTCTCGTCGGAGTGCGAAGCATCTCCTTCGTACGTCCGAGATTTCCGCTGTCCACCAATACAGAGACGGTTTGTTGTGCCTTGGTCTCTTTCTTAGCATGGATACCTCACAGGCCGAGACGATAAGACCCATGGTGGATGATACCCGATCTTCAGTCACTGCTCTTCCATCCGTTCCTATTATATTGCTCGCCATTTGCTGCCTGCCATTCATTAGCTCTTCCCTGAACCGCTCAACGTCCATTTTTTGCAGGTTCCATCTACCAGGTTTATCCCGCAAGTCGCTCCTTGTCTGGTCAAACCCCTTTTCCGTGCATAGTATGCAATTTATTTCGGCGGTACACCCTCCTGCCTTGTGCCAGGCCCCGAAACACTTGTAGCACAGATTACTTCGATCTGGGCCTTTACAGTCCTTGGCAATATGGCCATATCCTGAACACCTAAAACACCGTGTAGCAGCTGTCCTTTCCCGCACCCTGCAGCACACCCATCCAATTTTAATCCTCCCTTCTTTTAGGAGCTTGGCTGCCCAGTTGCTGCTCATCCGTATGATGGCCATTTGATGCCCCTGGGGCAACCGAAAAGATTAATTCTCATTTTCTCCGAGTCCGGCATTTCCCTCTTCAGTGCCGCTGCAACTTCTGGCTCCGTTGTATATCCATCTAGGTCGCGGATCTCTATCGACACCCAAGACTGTAGATTTAAGATTTTGGCCTGATCCCCTAACCTTGCTGTTCGGCCCCAGTTTCAGGAGAACGTCCCCTCTTTTGATCTGCCGGATTGACTGAATCTCTGTCCCGGATTCCTCAGGTCTGACCTTAATGCGGATCTAACCTAGAACCTCTGCATAAGCTTTCCCTCCACTGGTCTTATGATCAGCGCTTCATATCACTCCTCCTATCACTCCATTCTGCGTTTTTTTTATGGAAGAGTTTACCCCGGGCTCAGCCGTGGGCTTATTACTTTCCGGTTTCCTATTATCCAACTTCTTGGCTTCTGGATTTCCCCGTCTCCTCTCCATTCTGGGCAACTGTCTTTCTCACGCAACTCCTCCTGAGATGAGGAATGTCCCATCCCTAACCTTCTTCTCTTGCTGATTCTGCTCCTCTGCAGGTCTCTTCTGACTCCCCGATGTATTGGAAATTTTCTTGTTTTTTCTTTAAGGAAGGGTTGGGGGAGTAAATGATATTTCTACTTTTGAGTGGAGTAGATGTATTATGAGTAAATGCTTCTGTATTTCACTGGTTAACAAACCGTAAATATTGGAATGCATCAAAAATAATATATTTGTCTATAAAAAAACCAAAAGAATCATAGTGTTAAAAACAGACAAATTTTCAAAATTTCTAAAAAGTATTTTAAGTAGTTATATATGTAAAGTAAAAAGAGATAGTCCAACTGAATTAAAAAAAGATCGAGCTTTTGAAAGAAAAAAATTGGTCAAAAGCTTTTTTTAATTGATGTACTTTTTCATGTGAATTAAGAATCCGATGAGTCTCACCGGATAATCAATAGGTTATTTTGCATTTTAGGAAAAAATACAAAATTACAAAGTTGTTTTTGTAGAAACTATAGATTTGCTTTAACTTCGTAATCTATTTGCCAGCTGTAATTAGTTTAAGTAAAATAAAAAGAAACAGAAATGCTTTAATAATATAAAAGTATAACTGCGTTATTTAGCATATATATTAGCATGAGTTGATTCAATATTAAATTGGTCTGATCATTTCCCAATGAGCATTTCAACAGTGTTGTGGGAAATTTTCTATCGATACACACAGCGCTGCCGTTTTAAAAATAAAATCAGCTCCAACTTAATTTGCCTATGTAGATAATAGAATTTTTAATTAAAAAAGAAAATTAAACAAGCAAAAGCTTTATAAATCATTGCGCAATGTATTCGTCTATTAGGGCTTTAACATTTTTGTCCTTCAGTTAAACATTTAATTGAACAAAATTGGATAGTCAAATATTATTAGAATGAAACTGTTCTTTCATAAAAAAACAAAGATAGGATATATTATTTTCCTGACTGTTAGCTATTTTTGGTGCAACCGGTCATGTTATTTTAAAATTATAGTTCTATAAACAATTTGCCATTCTCATTATTTGCAGCTTTCACTTCTTCTTGCGTCGCAGAAAATGTTACTTTACCAGAAAACACAATCCAGAATTTACCGCTGAACACTTCTTTAGGTATAGTATATTTTATAAACAAGTTAGACTTGTGATAGAAAAAAATCAACTTTCCCCGTTTTCCAAACACATTTTGTAAGATAATTCATTTTTATTTGCAGTAGGCAATTTGAAAATTGAAAGTTTAAGAAACAAAGTAAAGGAGCTTAAAGCAATATTGCAAAAACACGACCCAAAAAAAGAGGTTCTCTTAAATTTAATTTCAACGAAGGTAGTTCCAAAGGAAAATAAAGAAAATGACGACCATCTTTTCAAAGAATTTCCTTCAAAATTAAAATTTCTAAACTAGAATTATTCAAAATCACTGATTGAATAAAATTTCTTTGAATTTTTATAGGTGCACAAGTTGTCTAAGTTCGGAGGAGCAGACGGTATCAAAACAGCAAGAACCATCGCCAAGTTTCTTTTTACCGACGAGGTATTAGTAGATTATTCCTGGGGTGGTACAGCAAAAAAAAAAATTCCGTTCATTTATTGAAATAAACGAGTTGATAGCCAACACAGTTCGTAAACTATTCAGTAAGTTTACGGCTTGTGACAACGGGAATTTTTTTAAAGAGCACCTAAAGCACGCAAAAAACGAGACTAGGCAGATGTCCAAGGTATGCACAATTGTTATATTATATTAAATAATTTACTAGTTAGAAATGTACATTTTTATACAAGTACCTACTCGTAGATCATTCAGCGTTCTTTTTATTTATATTTTCAGGCATATTTAAAGTTCCGGCCATGATCATTCAAGCATGCGAAGTTATCCCAGCATTTCATCCCAGGAAAAGTAAAAAATTTCATCAGACAACACTATTCTGTTCCATCCCAAGATTTCAATTACCAACACAAATATAAAGCGAAAGCAATAAAAAATGTATTCAAATTATCCAAATAAATCCCATCCCAGTTTCTTACATAATAAATATTTCACATTATGAAAGCGGGGTCATTTGAAAGTCAATAACAGATAATCGTAGAGATGGCCAGATGGATCTGATTATTATACCTAGTAGAATACTCTTAGATGATCATTTATGATCAACCCTTATATTAACGCGATCCTCAGGGAAAAAGTTACCGATTTTACAAAATCGGCTTACACTAAAATTGTGTAGGCGGAAGTTCCATGGCCAGTAACTGATAATCGTAGAGATGGTTAGATGGATCTGATTATTATACCTAGTAGAATACTCTTAGATGATCAGTTATGATTAACCCTTATATTAACGCGACCCTCAGGGAAAAAGTTACCGATTTTACAAAATCGGCTTACGCTAAAATTGTGTAGGTGGAAGTTTGATGGCCAGTAACTGATAATCGTAGAGATGGCTAGATGGATCTGATTATTATACCTAGTAGAATACTCTTAGATGATCATTTATGATCAACCCTTATATTAACGCGACCCTCAGGGAAAAAGTTACCGATTTTACAAAATCGGCTTACACTAAAATTGTGTAGGCGGAAGTTCCATGGCCATTAACTGATAATCGTAGAGATGGCTAGATGGATCTGATTATTATACCTAGTACAATACTCTTAGATGATCTGTTATGATTAACCCTTATATTAACGCGATCCTCAGGGAAAAAGTTACCGATTTTACAAAATCGGCTTACACTGAAATTGTGTAGGTGGAAGTTCCATGGCCAGTAACTGATAATCGTAGAGATGGCCAGATGAATCTGATTATTATACCTAGTAGAATACTCTTAGATGATCATTTATGATTAACCCTTATATTAACGCGACCCTCAGGGAAAAAGTTACCGATTTTACAAAATCGGCTTACGCTAAAATTGTGTAGGTGGACGTTTGATGGCCAGTAACTGATAATCGTAGAGATGGCTAGATGGATCTGATTATTATACCTAGTAGAATACTCTTAGATGATCATTTATGATCAACCCTTATATTAACGCGATCCTCAGGGAAAAAGTTACCGATTTTACAAAATCGGCTTACACAAAAATTGTGTAAGCGGAAGTTCCATGGCCAGTAACTGATAATCGTTGAGATGGCTAGATGGATCTGATTATTATATCTTGTAGAGTATTCTTAGGTGATCATTTATGATCAACCCTTATATTAACGCGACCCTCAGGGAAAAAGTTACCGATTTTACAAAATCGGCTTACGCTAAAATTGTGTAGGTGGAAGTTCCATGGCCAGTAACTGATAACCGTAGAGATGGCTAGATGGATCTGATTATTATACCTAGTACAATACTCTTAGATGATCATTTATGATCAACCCTTATATTAACGCGACCCTCAGGGAAAAAGTTACCGATTTTACAAAATCGGCTTACGCTAAAATTGTGTAGGTGGAAGTTTCATGGCCAGTAACTGATAATCGTAGAGATGGCTAGATGGATCTGATTATTATACCTAGTAGAATACTCTTAGATGATCATTTATGATTAACCCTTATATTAACGCGACCCTCAGGGAAATAGTTACCGATTTTACAAAATCGGCTTACACTAAAATTGTGTAGGCGGAAGTTCCATGGCCAGTAACTGATAATCGTAGAGATGGTTAGATGGATCTGATTATTATACCTAGTAGAATACTCTTAGATGATCATTTATGATCAGCCCTTATATTAACGCGATCCTCAGGGAAAAAGTTACCGATTTTACAATATTGGCTTACACTAAAATTGTGTAGGCGGAAGTTCCATGGCCAGTAACTGATAATCGTAGAGATGGCTAGATGGATCTGATTATTATACCTAGTACAATACTCTTAGATGATCATTTATGATCAGCCCTTATATTAACGCGATCCTCAGGGAAAAAGTTACCGATTTTACAAAATCGGCTTACGCTAAAATTGTGTAGGTGGAAGTTTCATGGCCAGTAACTGATAACCGTAGAGATGGCTAGATGGATCTGATTATTATACCTAGTACAATACTCTTAGATGATCATTTATGATCAACCCTTATATTAACGCGACCCTCAGGGAAAAAGTTACCGATTTTACAAAATCGGCTTACGCTAAAATTGTGTAGGTGGACGTTTGATGGCCAGTAACTGATAATCGTAGAGATGGCTAGATGGATCTGATTATTATACCTAGTAGAATACTCTTAGATGATCATTTATGATCAACCCTTATATTAACGCGACCCTCAGGGGAAAAGTTACCGATTTTACAAAATCGGCTTACACTAAAATTGTGTAGGTGGAATTTTGATGGCCAGTAACTGATAATCGTAGAGATGGCTAGATGGATCTGATTATTATACCTAGTAGAATACTCTTAGATGATCATTTATGATCAACCCTTATATTAACGCGACCCTCAGGGAAAAAGTTACCGATTTTACAAAATCGGCTTACACTAAAATTGTGTAGGCGGAAGTTCCATGGCCAGTAACTGATAATCGTAGAGATGGTTAGATGGATCTGATTATTATACCTAGTAGAATACTCTTAGATGATCAGTTATGATTAACCCTTATATTAACGCGACCCTCAGGGAAAAAGTTACCGATTTTACAAAATCGGCTTACACTAAAATTGTGTAGGCGGAAGTTCCATGGCCAGTAACTGATAATCGTAGAGATGGTTAGATGGATCTGATTATTATACCTAGTTGAATACTCTTAGATGATCAGTTATGATTAACCCTTATATTAACGCGGCCCTCAGGGAAAAAGTTACCGATTTTACAAAATCGGCTTACACTAAAATTGTGTAGGTGGAAGTTTGATGGCCAGTAACTGATAATCGTAGAGATGGCTAGATGGATATGATTATTATACCTAGTACAATACTCTTAGATGATCATTTATGATCAACCCTTATATTAACGCGACCCTCAGGGAAAAAGTTACCGATTTTACAAAATCGGCTTACACTAAAATTGTGTAGGTGGAAGTTTGATGGCCAGTAACTGATAATCGTAGAGATGGCTAGATGGATCTGATTATTATACCTAGTAGAATACTCTTAGATGATCATTTATGATTAACCCTTATATTAACGCGACCCTCAGGGAAAAAGTTACCGATTTTACAAAATCGGCTTACACTAAAATTGTGTAGGCGGAAGTTCCATGGCCAGTAACTGATAATCGTAGAGATGGCTAGATGGATCTGATTATTATATCTTGTAGAGTATTCTTAGGTGATCATTTATGATCAACCCTTATATTAACGCGACCCTCAGGGAAAAAGTTACCGATTTTACAAAATCGGCTTACGCTAAAATTGTGTAGGTGGAAGTTTGATGGCCAGTAACTGATAATCGTAGAGATGGCTAGATGGATCTGATTATTATACCTAGTAGAATACTCTTAGATGATCATTTATGATCAACCCTTATATTAACGCGACCCTCAGGGAAAAAGTTACCGATTTTACAAAATCGGCTTACACTAAAATTGTGTAGGCGGAAGTTCCATGGCCATTAACTGATAATCGTAGAGATGGCTAGATGGATCTGATTATTATACCTAGTACAATACTCTTAGATGATCTGTTATGATTAACCCTTATATTAACGCGATCCTCAGGGAAAAAGTTACCGATTTTACAAAATCGGCTTACACTGAAATTGTGTAGGTGGAAGTTCCATGGCCAGTAACTGATAATCGTAGAGATGGCCAGATGAATCTGATTATTATACCTAGTAGAATACTCTTAGATGATCATTTATGATTAACCCTTATATTAACGCGACCCTCAGGGAAAAAGTTACCGATTTTACAAAATCGGCTTACGCTAAAATTGTGTAGGTGGACGTTTGATGGCCAGTAACTGATAATCGTAGAGATGGCTAGATGGATCTGATTATTATACCTAGTAGAATACTCTTAGATGATCATTTATGATCAACCCTTATATTAACGCGATCCTCAGGGAAAAAGTTACCGATTTTACAAAATCGGCTTACACAAAAATTGTGTAAGCGGAAGTTCCATGGCCAGTAACTGATAATCGTTGAGATGGCTAGATGGATCTGATTATTATATCTTGTAGAGTATTCTTAGGTGATCATTTATGATCAACCCTTATATTAACGCGACCCTCAGGGAAAAAGTTACCGATTTTACAAAATCGGCTTACGCTAAAATTGTGTAGGTGGAAGTTCCATGGCCAGTAACTGATAACCGTAGAGATGGCTAGATGGATCTGATTATTATACCTAGTACAATACTCTTAGATGATCATTTATGATCAACCCTTATATTAACGCGACCCTCAGGGAAAAAGTTACCGATTTTACAAAATCGGCTTACGCTAAAATTGTGTAGGTGGAAGTTTCATGGCCAGTAACTGATAATCGTAGAGATGGCTAGATGGATCTGATTATTATACCTAGTAGAATACTCTTAGATGATCATTTATGATTAACCCTTATATTAACGCGACCCTCAGGGAAATAGTTACCGATTTTACAAAATCGGCTTACACTAAAATTGTGTAGGCGGAAGTTCCATGGCCAGTAACTGATAATCGTAGAGATGGTTAGATGGATCTGATTATTATACCTAGTAGAATACTCTTAGATGATCATTTATGATCAGCCCTTATATTAACGCGATCCTCAGGGAAAAAGTTACCGATTTTACAATATTGGCTTACACTAAAATTGTGTAGGCGGAAGTTCCATGGCCAGTAACTGATAATCGTAGAGATGGCTAGATGGATCTGATTATTATACCTAGTACAATACTCTTAGATGATCATTTATGATCAGCCCTTATATTAACGCGATCCTCAGGGAAAAAGTTACCGATTTTACAAAATCGGCTTACGCTAAAATTGTGTAGGTGGAAGTTTCATGGCCAGTAACTGATAACCGTAGAGATGGCTAGATGGATCTGATTATTATACCTAGTACAATACTCTTAGATGATCATTTATGATCAACCCTTATATTAACGCGACCCTCAGGGAAAAAGTTACCGATTTTACAAAATCGGCTTACGCTAAAATTGTGTAGGTGGACGTTTGATGGCCAGTAACTGATAATCGTAGAGATGGCTAGATGGATCTGATTATTATACCTAGTAGAATACTCTTAGATGATCATTTATGATCAACCCTTATATTAACGCGACCCTCAGGGGAAAAGTTACCGATTTTACAAAATCGGCTTACACTAAAATTGTGTAGGTGGAATTTTGATGGCCAGTAACTGATAATCGTAGAGATGGCTAGATGGATCTGATTATTATACCTAGTAGAATACTCTTAGATGATCATTTATGATCAACCCTTATATTAACGCGACCCTCAGGGAAAAAGTTACCGATTTTACAAAATCGGCTTACACTAAAATTGTGTAGGCGGAAGTTCCATGGCCAGTAACTGATAATCGTAGAGATGGTTAGATGGATCTGATTATTATACCTAGTAGAATACTCTTAGATGATCAGTTATGATTAACCCTTATATTAACGCGACCCTCAGGGAAAAAGTTACCGATTTTACAAAATCGGCTTACACTAAAATTGTGTAGGCGGAAGTTCCATGGCCAGTAACTGATAATCGTAGAGATGGTTAGATGGATCTGATTATTATACCTAGTTGAATACTCTTAGATGATCAGTTATGATTAACCCTTATATTAACGCGGCCCTCAGGGAAAAAGTTACCGATTTTACAAAATCGGCTTACACTAAAATTGTGTAGGTGGAAGTTTGATGGCCAGTAACTGATAATCGTAGAGATGGCTAGATGGATATGATTATTATACCTAGTACAATACTCTTAGATGATCATTTATGATCAACCCTTATATTAACGCGACCCTCAGGGAAAAAGTTACCGATTTTACAAAATCGGCTTACACTAAAATTGTGTAGGTGGAAGTTTGATGGCCAGTAACTGATAATCGTAGAGATGGCTAGATGGATCTGATTATTATACCTAGTAGAATACTCTTAGATGATCATTTATGATTAACCCTTATATTAACGCGACCCTCAGGGAAAAAGTTACCGATTTTACAAAATCGGCTTACACTAAAATTGTGTAGGCGGAAGTTCCATGGCCAGTAACTGATAATCGTAGAGATGGTTAGATGGATCTGATTATTATACCTAGTTGAATACTCTTAGATGATCAGTTATGATTAACCCTTATATTAACGCGGCCCTCAGGGAAAAAGTTACCGATTTTACAAAATCGGCTTACACTAAAATTGTGTAGGTGGAAGTTTGATGGCCAGTAACTGATAATCGTAGAGATGGCTAGATGGATATGATTATTATACCTAGTAGAATACTCTTAGATGATCATTTATGATCAACCCTTATATTAACGCGATCCTCAGGGAAAAAGTTACCGATTTTACAAAATCGGCTTACACTAAAATTGTGTAGGAGGAATTTTGATGACCAGTAACTGATAATCGTAGAGATGGCTAGATGGATCTGATTATTATACCTAGTAGAATACTCTTAGATGATCATTTATGATCAACCCTTATATTAACGCGACCCTCAGGGAAAAAGTTACCGATTTTACAAAATCGGCTTACGCTAAAATTGTGTAGGTGGACGTTTGATGGCCAGTAACTGATAATCGTAGAGATGGCTAGATGGATCTGATTATTATACCTAGTAGAATACTCTTAGATGATCATTTATGATCAACCCTTATATTAACGCGACCCTCAGGGAAAAAGTTACCGATTTTACAAAATCGGCTTACGCTAAAATTGTGTAGGTGGACGTTTGATGGCCAGTAACTGATAATCGTAGAGATGGCTAGATGGATCTGATTATTATATCTTGTAGAGTATTCTTAGGCGATCATTTATGATCAACCCTTATATTAACGCGACCCTCAGGGAAAAAGTTACCGATTTTACAAAATCGGCTTACACTAAAATTGTGTAGGTGGAAGTTTGATGGCCAGTAACTGATAATCGTAGAGATGGCTAGATGGATCTGATTATTATACCTAGTACAATACTCTTAGATGATCATTTATGATCAACCCTTATATTAACGCGATCCTCAGGGAGAAAGTTACCGATTTTACAAAATTGGCTTACACTAAAATTGTGTAGGCGGAAGTTCCATGGCCAGTAACTGATAATCGTAAAGATGGCTAGATGGATCTGATTATTATATCTTGTAGAGTATTCTTAGATGATCATTTATGATCAACCCTTATATTAACGCGACCCTCAGGGAAAAAGTTACCGATTTTACAAAATCGGCTTACACTAAAATTGTGTAGGCGGAAGTTCCATGGCCAGTAACTGATAATCGTAAAGATGGCTAGATGGATCTGATTATTATATCTTGTAGAGTATTCTTAGGTGATCATTTATGATCAACCCTTATATTAACGCGACCCTCAGGGAAAAGATACCGATTTTACAAAATCGGCTTACACTAAAATTGTGTAGGTGGAAGTTTGATGGCCAGTAACTGATAATCGTAGAGATGGCTAGATGGATCTGATTATTATACCTAGTAGAATACTCTTAGATGATCATTTATGATCAACCCTTATATTAACGCGACCCTCAGGGAAAAGATACCGATTTTACAAAATCGGCTTACACTAAAATTGTGTAGGCGGAAGTTCCATGGCCAGTAACTGATAATCGTAGAGATGGTTAGATGGATCTGATTATTATACCTAGTAGAATACTCTTAGATGATCAGTTATGATTAACCCTTATATTAACGCGACCCTCAGGGAAAAAGTTACCGATTTTACAAAATCGGCTTACGCTAAAATTGTGTAGGTGGAAGTTTCATGGCCAGTAACTGATAACCGTAGAGATGGCTAGATGGATCTGATTATTATACCTAGTACAATACTCTTAGATGATCATTTATGATCAACCCTTATATTAACGCGACCCTCAGGGAAAAAGTTACCGATTTTACAAAATCGGCTTACGCTAAAATTGTGTAGGTGGACGTTTGATGGCCAGTAACTGATAATCGTAGAGATGGCTAGATGGATCTGATTATTATACCTAGTAGAATACTCTTAGATGATCATTTATGATCAACCCTTATATTAACGCGACCCTCAGGGGAAAGTTACCGATTTTACAAAATCGGCTTACACTAAAATTGTGTAGGTGGAATTTTGATGGCCAGTAACTGATAATCGTAGAGATGGCTAGATGGATCTGATTATTATACCTAGTAGAATACTCTTAGATGATCATTTATGATCAACCCTTATATTAACGCGACCCTCAGGGAAAAAGTTACCGATTTTACAAAATCGGCTTACACTAAAATTGTGTAGGCGGAAGTTCCATGGCCAGTAACTGATAATCGTAGAGATGGTTAGATGGATCTGATTATTATACCTAGTAGAATACTCTTAGATGATCAGTTATGATTAACCCTTATATTAACGCGACCCTCAGGGAAAAAGTTACCGATTTTACAAAATCGGCTTACACTAAAATTGTGTAGGCGGAAGTTCCATGGCCAGTAACTGATAATCGTAGAGATGGTTAGATGGATCTGATTATTATACCTAGTTGAATACTCTTAGATGATCAGTTATGATTAACCCTTATATTAACGCGGCCCTCAGGGAAAAAGTTACCGATTTTACAAAATCGGCTTACACTAAAATTGTGTAGGTGGAAGTTTGATGGCCAGTAACTGATAATCGTAGAGATGGCTAGATGGATATGATTATTATACCTAGTACAATACTCTTAGATGATCATTTATGATCAACCCTTATATTAACGCGACCCTCAGGGAAAAAGTTACCGATTTTACAAAATCGGCTTACACTAAAATTGTGTAGGTGGAAGTTTGATGGCCAGTAACTGATAATCGTAGAGATGGCTAGATGGATCTGATTATTATACCTAGTAGAATACTCTTAGATGATCATTTATGATTAACCCTTATATTAACGCGACCCTCAGGGAAAAAGTTACCGATTTTACAAAATCGGCTTACACTAAAATTGTGTAGGCGGAAGTTCCATGGCCAGTAACTGATAATCGTAGAGATGGTTAGATGGATCTGATTATTATACCTAGTTGAATACTCTTAGATGATCAGTTATGATTAACCCTTATATTAACGCGGCCCTCAGGGAAAAAGTTACCGATTTTACAAAATCGGCTTACACTAAAATTGTGTAGGTGGAAGTTTGATGGCCAGTAACTGATAATCGTAGAGATGGCTAGATGGATATGATTATTATACCTAGTAGAATACTCTTAGATGATCATTTATGATCAACCCTTATATTAACGCGATCCTCAGGGAAAAAGTTACCGATTTTACAAAATCGGCTTACACTAAAATTGTGTAGGAGGAATTTTGATGACCAGTAACTGATAATCGTAGAGATGGCTAGATGGATCTGATTATTATACCTAGTAGAATACTCTTAGATGATCATTTATGATCAACCCTTATATTAACGCGACCCTCAGGGAAAAAGTTACCGATTTTACAAAATCGGCTTACGCTAAAATTGTGTAGGTGGACGTTTGATGGCCAGTAACTGATAATCGTAGAGATGGCTAGATGGATCTGATTATTATACCTAGTAGAATACTCTTAGATGATCATTTATGATCAACCCTTATATTAACGCGACCCTCAGGGAAAAAGTTACCGATTTTACAAAATCGGCTTACGCTAAAATTGTGTAGGTGGACGTTTGATGGCCAGTAACTGATAATCGTAGAGATGGCTAGATGGATCTGATTATTATATCTTGTAGAGTATTCTTAGGCGATCATTTATGATCAACCCTTATATTAACGCGACCCTCAGGGAAAAAGTTACCGATTTTACAAAATCGGCTTACACTAAAATTGTGTAGGTGGAAGTTTGATGGCCAGTAACTGATAATCGTAGAGATGGCTAGATGGATCTGATTATTATATCTTGTAGAGTATTCTTAGGCGATCATTTATGATCAACCCTTATATTAACGCGACCCTCAGGGAAAAAGTTACCGATTTTACAAAATCGGCTTACGCTAAAATTGTGTAGGTGGAAGTTTCATGGCCAGTAACTGATAACCGTAGAGATGGCTAGATGGATCTGATTATTATACCTAGTACAATACTCTTAGATGATCATTTATGATCAACCCTTATATTAACGCGATCCTCAGGGAAAAAGTTACCGATTTTACAAAATCGGCTTACACTAAAATTGTGTAGGCGGAAGTTCCATGGCCAGTAACTGATAATCGTAGAGATGGTTAGATGGATCTGATTATTATACCTAGTAGAATACTCTTAGATGATCATTTATGATTAACCCTTATATTAACGCGACCCTCAGGGAAAAAGTTACCGATTTTACAAAATCGGCTTACACTAAAATTGTGTAGGTGGAAGTTTGATGGCCAGTAACTGATAATCGTAGAGATGGCTAGATGGATCTGATTATTATACCTAGTACAATACTCTTAGATGATCATTTATGATCAACCCTTATATTAACGCGATCCTCAGGGAAAAAGGTACCGATTTTACAAAATCGGCTTACGCTAAAATTGTGTAGGTGGACGTTTGATGGCCAGTAACTGATAATCGTAGAGATGGCTAGATGGATCTGATTATTATACCTAGTAGAATACTCTTAGATGATCATTTATGATCAACCCTTATATTAACGCGACCCTCAGGGGAAAAGTTACCGATTTTACAAAATCGGCTTACACTAAAATTGTGTAGGTGGAATTTTGATGGCCAGTAACTGATAATCGTAGAGATGGCTAGATGGATCTGATTATTATACCTAGTACAATACTCTTAGATGATCATTTATGATCAACCCTTATATTAACGCGACCCTCAGGGAAAAAGTTACCGATTTTACAAAATCGGCTTACACTAAAATTGTGTAGGTGGAAGTTTGATGGCCAGTAACTGATAATCGTAGAGATGGCTAGATGGATCTGATTATTATACCTAGTACAATACTCTTAGATGATCATTTATGATCAACCCTTATATTAACGCGATCCTCAGGGAAAAAGTTACCGATTTTACAAAATCGGCTTACACTAAAATTGTGTAGGCGGAAGTTCCATGGCCAGTAACTGATAATCGTAGAGATGGCTAGATGGATCTGATTATTATATCTCGTAGAGTATTCTTAGGTGATCATTTATGATCAACCCTTATATTAACGCGACCCTCAGGGAAAAAGTTACCGATTTTACAAAATCGGCTTACGCTAAAATTGTGTAGGTGGAAGTTTCATGGCCAGTAACTGATAACCGTAGAGATGGCTAGATGGATCTGATTATTATACCTAGTACAATACTCTTAGATGATCATTTATGATCAACCCTTATATTAACGCGATCCTCAGGGAAAAAGTTACCGATTTTACAAAATCGGCTTACACTAAAATTGTGTAGGCGGAAGTTCCATGGCCAGTAACTGATAATCGTAGAGATGGCTAGATGGATCTGATTATTATATCTCGTAGAGTATTCTTAGGTGATCATTTATGATCAACCCTTATATTAACGCGACCCTCAGGGAAAAAGTTACCGATTTTACAAAATCGGCTTACACTAAAATTGTGTAGGCGGAAGTTCCATGGCCAGTAACTGATAATCGTAGAGATGGTTAGATGGATCTGATTATTATACCTAGTAGAATACTCTTAGATGATCATTTATGATTAACCCTTATATTAACGCGACCCTCAGGGAAAAAGTTACCGATTTTACAAAATCGGCTTACACTAAAATTGTGTAGGTGGAAGTTTGATGGCCAGTAACTGATAATCGTAGAGATGGCTAGATGGATCTGATTATTATACCTAGTAGAATACTCTTAGATGATCATTTATGATTAACCCTTATATTAACGCGACCCTCAGGGAAAAAGTTACCGATTTTACAAAATCGGCTTACACTAAAATTGTGTAGGCGGAAGTTCCATGGCCAGTAACTGATAATCGTAGAGATGGTTAGATGGATCTGATTATTATACCTAGTTGAATACTCTTAGATGATCAGTTATGATTAACCCTTATATTAACGCGACCCTCAGGGAAAAAGTTACCGATTTTACAAAATCGGCTTACACTAAAATTGTGTAGGTGGAAGTTTGATGGCCAGTAACTGATAATCGTAGAGATGGCTAGATGGATCTGATTATTATACCTAGTACAATACTCTTAGATGATCATTTATGATCAACCCTTATATTAACGCGACCCTCAGGGAAAAAGTTACCGATTTTACAAAATCGGCTTACACTAAAATTGTGTAGGCGGAAGTTCCATGGCCAGTAACTGATAATCGTAGAGATGGCTAGATGGATCTGATTATTATACCTAGTACAATACTCTTAGATGATCATTTATGATCAACCCTTATATTAACGCGACCCTCAGGGAAAAAGTTACCGATTTTACAAAATCGGCTTACACTAAAATTGTGTAGGTGGAAGTTTGATGGCCAGTAACTGATAATCGTAGAGATGGCTAGATGGATCTGATTATTATACCTAGTACAATACTCTTAGATGATCATTTATGATCAACCCTTATATTAACGCGATCCTCAGGGAAAAAGTTACCGATTTTACAAAATCGGCTTACACTAAAATTGTGTAGGCGGAAGTTCCATGGCCAGTAACTGATAATCGTAGAGATGGCTAGATGGATCTGATTATTATATCTTGTAGAGTATTCTTAGGCGATCATTTATGATCAACCCTTATATTAACGCGACCCTCAGGGAAAAAGTTACCGATTTTACAAAATCGGCTTACGCTAAAATTGTGTAGGTGGAAGTTTCATGGCCAGTAACTGATAACCGTAGAGATGGCTAGATGGATCTGATTATTATACCTAGTAGAATACTCTTAGATGATCATTTATGATCAACCCTTATATTAACGCGATCCTCAGGGAAAAAGTTACCGATTTTACAAAATCGGCTTACACTAAAATTGTGTAGGCGGAAGTTCCATGGCCAGTAACTGATAATCGTAGAGATGGTTAGATGGATCTGATTATTATACCTAGTAGAATACTCTTAGATGATCAGTTATGATTAACCCTTATATTAACGCGACCCTCAGGGAAAAAGTTACCGATTTTACAAAATCGGCTTACACTAAAATTGTGTAGGTGGAAGTTTGATGGCCAGTAACTGATAATCGTAGAGATGGCTAGATGGATCTGATTATTATACCTAGTACAATACTCTTAGATGATCATTTATGATCAACCCTTATATTAACGCGATCCTCAGGGAAAAAGGTACCGATTTTACAAAATCGGCTTACGCTAAAATTGTGTAGGTGGACGTTTGATGGCCAGTAACTGATAATCGTAGAGATGGCTAGATGGATCTGATTATTATACCTAGTAGAATACTCTTAGATGATCATTTATGATCAACCCTTATATTAACGCGACCCTCAGGGGAAAAGTTACCGATTTTACAAAATCGGCTTACACTAAAATTGTGTAGGTGGAATTTTGATGGCCAGTAACTGATAATCGTAGAGATGGCTAGATGGATCTGATTATTATACCTAGTACAATACTCTTAGATGATCATTTATGATCAACCCTTATATTAACGCGACCCTCAGGGAAAAAGTTACCGATTTTACAAAATCGGCTTACACTAAAATTGTGTAGGTGGAAGTTTGATGGCCAGTAACTGATAATCGTAGAGATGGCTAGATGGATCTGATTATTATACCTAGTACAATACTCTTAGATGATCATTTATGATCAACCCTTATATTAACGCGATCCTCAGGGAAAAAGTTACCGATTTTACAAAATCGGCTTACACTAAAATTGTGTAGGTGGAAGTTCCATGGCCAGTAACTGATAATCGTAGAGATGGCTAGATGGATCTGATTATTATATCTCGTAGAGTATTCTTAGGTGATCATTTATGATCAACCCTTATATTAACGCGACCCTCAGGGAAAAAGTTACCGATTTTACAAAATCGGCTTACGCTAAAATTGTGTAGGTGGAAGTTTCATGGCCAGTAACTGATAACCGTAGAGATGGCTAGATGGATCTGATTATTATACCTAGTACAATACTCTTAGATGATCATTTATGATCAACCCTTATATTAACGCGATCCTCAGGGAAAAAGTTACCGATTTTACAAAATCGGCTTACACTAAAATTGTGTAGGCGGAAGTTCCATGGCCAGTAACTGATAATCGTAGAGATGGCTAGATGGATCTGATTATTATATCTCGTAGAGTATTCTTAGGTGATCATTTATGATCAACCCTTATATTAACGCGACCCTCAGGGAAAAAGTTACCGATTTTACAAAATCGGCTTACGCTAAAATTGTGTAGGTGGACGTTTGATGGCCAGTAACTGATAATCGTAGAGATGGCTAGATGGATCTGATTATTATACCTAGTAGAATACTCTTAGATGATCATTTATGATCAACCCTTATATTAACGCGACCCTCAGGGGAAAAGTTACCGATTTTACAAAACCGGCTTACACTAAAATTGTGTAGGTGGAATTTTGATGGCCAGTAACTGATAATCGTAGAGATGGCTAGATGGATCTGATTATTATATCTCGTAGAGTATTCTTAGGTGATCATTTATGATCAACCCTTATATTAACGCGACCCTCAGGGAAAAAGTTACCGATTTTACAAAATCGGCTTACGCTAAAATTGTGTAGGCGGAAGTTCCATGGCCAGTAACTGATAATCGTAGAGATGGTTAGATGGATCTGATTATTATACCTAGTTGATACTCTTAGATGATCAGTTATGATTAACTCTTATATTAACGCGACCCTCAGGGAAAAAGTTACCGATTTTACAAAATCGGCTTACACTAAAATTGTGTAGGTGGAAGTTTGATGGCCAGTAACTGATAATCGTAGAGATGGCTAGATGGATCTGATTATTATACCTAGTAGAATACTCTTAGATGATCATTTATGATTAACCCTTATATTAACGCGACCCTCAGGGAAAAAGTTACCGATTTTACAAAATCGGCTTACACTAAAATTGTGTAGGCGGAAGTTCCATGGCCAGTAACTGATAATCGTAGAGATGGTTAGATGGATCTGATTATTATACCTAGTTGAATACTCTTAGATGATCAGTTATGATTAACCCTTATATTAACGCGACCCTCAGGGAAAAAGTTACCGATTTTACAAAATCGGCTTACACTAAAATTGTGTAGGTGGAAGTTTGATGGCCAGTAACTGATAATCGTAGAGATGGCTAGATGGATCTGATTATTATACCTAGTACAATACTCTTAGATGATCATTTATGATCAACCCTTATATTAACGCGATCCTCAGGGAAAAAGTTACCGATTTTACAAAATCGGCTTACGCTAAAATTGTGTAGGTGGAAGTTTCATGGCCAATAACTGATAATCGTAGAGATGGCTAGATGGATCTGATTATTATATCTTGTAGAGTAAGTATTCTTAGTTGATGATTTATGATCAATCCCCATATTAACGGGATTTTCAGAAAAAAAATTATCGATTTTTTCCGCCAATCTGTTTCTATGGTCAAAACGGAGATTTGAAAAGCTTTTGGAGACTGTACGTCAAGAGGCTGGGGTACCTGCCAGACTAATTGACCCAAAATACCTGTTTTGGGCATTGAATTTGAAATAGATTTGAAGGTTAAGTTAGGGGTCAATTTGCGCGTTGAGTTGAAGTTGAGTTGGAGTTGAGTAGGGTTGCATTAGGATGAAGTGAGTAGTTAACAAATTGTTTATATGATGGAAATTGCCTATTTATCAACCGATTATGATGTAATTCGGCATGTGTATTGAAAATGGGATTCTAAAATCAGTTTTGGATGAAGTTCTGGAATAAGGCCAAGTATGATTGTGAGCTCGACATTGTTCGGTTATACGATTTCGTCAATGAATTTGTAACCAATATAAATCCATTGAGATTATCGGTTCGGCATTGTTCGGCTACACGATTTTATCATGGGATTTGCCACTAACGTACTAACGATGATATGATGGTGTGATGATATGATTGTATGAATGTATGATGGTATAATGTGTACGATGATATGAGAGTATGATAGTATTGATGGGCGTTTTCTGTGTCAATGCTTAAAAACACAGACTTTTAGGTTGCAACGCCTCTAGCCACAGGAACTTAAATTATATGAATCTTAATTTTATTCTTCTCTTTATTACTTTTCTTTAGAGAATTGAGAAGTCAATTTTTATGTACTATCAGACTTTCGATATACAGTCAAACCTGTTTTTGTGCGGTAGATAGGGACCGTACAAAAAAAATCGCACAAAAAAAAATATTCGCAAACTCCATAAATCGCTATAATAAATAATTTTGTGCAAAAATTACAAAAAAAATTTTTTTATGCGGTGGATAGGGACCGCATAAAAAAAGTTTCCCTTAGAAAATACATATGTCAAAGTTTTACGAAATAGCGAGAAAATGCTTTCTAAACAAAATAAATAATTAAATTACACGTGGAAACATTTTAAAAAATTTTAATTTCTCATTTTTAAATAAAACGGTAAATTTCCTTTTTTCTTACATATTGTATATTTTCTTAGTTTATGTTCAAGGTTAAAAATCAGTGTGGCTATTACTACGCGTTTCATTAGTTGTGAAATAAACATTTCTTCTAACTAAATTATATTCTTTGTGTGCAAGATAATATGTAATTAAATTACATATTGAAATTTGCTGGAATATGGAATATATGTATAAGAATATTGAGCATGTCTAATGATTAATGAACTTGGCTGATGCATTAGATATGAAAATGGCTGAACAGAATCTCGATATTCATATACCGCATAAAAAAAAATCGCACAAAAAAAATCGCATACAAAAAAAAATCGCACAAAACAAAACGCATAAAAAAAAATTCGCATAAAAAAAGACCGCACAAAAACAGGTTTGACTGTATTAATAAATGCGGGAATACATTATGAGTATTAGGAAATTTTATATTAATAGCAGTATCCATTAAATCATCATACTTTTCCCATCTGTTATTACGGAAGCAGTAAGCAATATAGTGCGATGATACTCTGATATGACTAACAAATCCGATTAGGTTAAATGTATTATTGTAGACTTTCAATGCCGATGGTATGTTTGTGATGCTTACGCTTTCAATTTGTTCAACACTGGTTTCACAATACACAAAAAGTATTGGACCAAAATATATTTCTTTGATGCTCTTTTCGGTTCCACAAGGACAATAGAGAGTATCTGGTTGTTTGATACAATCTTGTATCCTTTGTATACCGAACATATCTAATTGTTCAAGATTAATGGGTAAATATTGGTACCCATCAAATCCAGTAATTTGACAAGACTGACACGTTGATATGGTTTTAATACTGGAATAAGATACTTCCTTCAGAAAATAAGTAGATATTTTTGAAATATTTGTTGTACAATCCCACTGTAATCCGTAAAGCCGTGCTAATAACGTATGCCGATGTGCTTTCGCTGAATCTTCTTTCCATATCAATAATGAATTTATTAGACCGGAAAAATGTTTATCTTTATTTTTAAACTCTGAGGCATTTACGTTTAACAAGCATTGAATAAATGCATCAAATGCACAAGTATTATGATAATGGTCGGTTTTTAGTTTTCCATTCTTTAGAAAACATAAATGGTCGGTTTCTAAATGTTTGAACACTTTTAAGGTTTTAACGCCTTTTGTTCTTTTTGGTGTTTCTAACATTCGTTTTCCAGAACTTAAATATTGAATTATGGCGCCTTTTCTTTCAGTTTCTTCTGAATTATTTAAAGTTTTAATTAATGTTAAATCAAAATAACCTCTACCGGTTTTCGGTTGTCTACGCCACATTTCCTCTTCTTCTAGAATTGCCGCCAAACTTTTTTCTTCCGAATCTTTATTAAATGAATTTGAAAATTTTAACTTTTTATGAATTTCAGGTATTCCAATGGATTTTCGCTTGAGTACAAAATCATTTCGACCATTAATTTCCTTAACAAATCTAAATGGTTTTGCCGGCATTTTTCCCAGTTTCATTGTTCGTCCCATTCGACGTTTTATAACCGAAAAATAGTTCTCGACGTTTCCGTTACTATATATCTTTTCATTAAATACACTTGACCAAAACGGCAAATAGGTTATGTATTATGTAATTTCGCAAATTCCGGGTTGTAAGAAGAATTCACTGGAGTCATTTTATCAATATTAACATCACTTGTTATGGAGTCTGTGACAGATTTGAAATCTCCATAAAATTTGCTCTGTAAATACAATATTTCGTGTAATTGACGGCTAGAATTATTTTCGGTTTCATTATTCCTTTGTTCTTTAAAATCAACTAATTTGTATGGCGAAGATTTAGTTGTGTATTTTAAAATTACATCAAGTGCGTCGCATACTGATTGAGACAGATATTTGCTATTTAACACAATACACATGTTATTAAGCCATATTTGTTCTAAAAGTAAATAATCATTTATTGTATATAAAGACGCTATAATTTCTTTTAAAATTACGTTACTTCTAAATGCATGGCTGAAATTTTGGTTGACATCTGCTGTCATGCAATGCATCAAGTGTGAAACACACAGTCGTACATCCACCAAATTACTTTTAATAGCCGGTGATTCTAACGATTTATGACATACATTACATTCAAATACTGAACGATATCCATTCTGTTGAATGAATCCAAAACGGCATTTATTTGAGCAAAATTAAAGTCGGTCACAATTGTCTTAATAACAGGCCAAGCTTTGAATTGTCTCTCTATCTCAATCCGGATAGCATCCATATTATGGCTTGAACTAATCATATCTGATAGAGGAAAAGGGACATTGGGCTCGTTTTCGTGAATTTTGATGGGTGCGACAAGAGCATAGTATAAAATACATGCTTTGGTTTTGAATGGATTTCTCACTAAACCTCCAGTAACATCCAAATAAGCAACCAAACTGTGTGGATTTTCCTTATGTAGTATTCTCAATATTTCCAATTGAGTTTTACCGTACGTTATTAAAGAAAATGGTTTAATAGAAAACTTTTGTACTAATGTTTCATTTTTTGAAATTTCTTCGATTAAATCAATTAAATCGTTAGAATGATTATCGTCTTCCCTAAGCCCTTCAGAACGTACTTTTCGTAACACATCTAATGATTTTACAAATGTAGTATTTGTTTTAGTTACGAAATCGTCGTCTTCATCTACAACCATCTTCTCAAAAATTTGATCAGGATATTTTTCGCAAATAAGCTTTTGCTTTATAAGTTTCCGCTCTGAGCCTCTAACTTGTCTTGTTTTTAAAATTGAGTGACATGTAGGGACGTTAGTTGAATGTTGCGCTTGTTAATTTGTATTTTTTGCATGTACTTTGGCCACAATATGCTCGAATACAGATGCGCATTTTTCCATAATCGATCGATATTATATTTATTACACATCCAGATTTTTTCGTTAACATATTGGCTACAACTGTTGGAGAAACGATTTTGCCCAACTTTATTTGAGCCGGATCTGAAATTCCTTTCCAATTATCAATAGGTATTTGTAAATCTCCTAATGATTCTGTATAAATATTTGCTTTTTTTTTGATGCCAACCGGCTTTATTTTTTTTGTTGCCCGTCATTGTGTTGATGAGTTTTGTTTTGTTGTTGATCAGTTTGGTTGGTTCAAAATCATCATCGTCGGTTAAGGCTGGTGACACAGAGGGGCTTATAAAATTATTTGCCGTTACCATTTCATTTTCAGAGGTTAATTCTGAAACATTTCCCGCAGACTCATGTGCATTTTTGGTACTTTGCTCAGACGAAGCTAAACAAACAGTTTTCAGATTTAAATCTGATTGAAATGATACAGAAGTATACTTAACTTCATTAGTATGGTAAGCGAATCTATCGCTATCTTCAACCAACTCGTTTAATTCACCACAAGTGTTTTTTGCCTTTTTCCGCCAAAGTAAACAAATATATATTCGATTCTTTAAAAAATTTTGTATGCTTAACCGTTCACAAATAGATTTCATTTTAGAACTGTCAGCACTGGTCAACGATTCACCTGAGATTAATAGCCCTTTTAAAGCCGCTCTCAGTAATATTATTGAAATGCAATTTTTTTTCTTTTTGTAATTCTACTTCAACATCCTGTATAAAATATATAGGATTATAATTACAAAAATGTCAATCAAACTAGAGCCAGCAAAATAGAATATCCCAAGAAGAGAAGAAGTCAATAATAAAAAAACAAAACCAATCTCAAATAAAAATACAATTAAAGTCAAGTCCAAGAGAAAGCAAGGGTTGATAATTTTAAAAAATCACGGTATATAATCAAATAAATTGGATGTCCGGGTCAAAGCAAGAGTCTGCTAAAGTTTAAAAAAAACTTGGAGCAAGTGAATACGAATTATAACACACAAAAAAATTTCTTTATATACTTTTCCGAAAAAAAATTTTATTTTCCTTTTTTAAAAAAACGTTACTTTTGAGTCAACATATAGTTTTTCGGTCTAACTCTTTCCGGGCTAATCGGTAACTTTTTCCCTGAGGGTCGCGTTAATATAAGGGTTAATCATAAATGATCATCTAAGAGTATTCTACTAGGTATAATAATCAGTTCCATCTGGCCATCTCTACGATTATCTGTTATTGACTATCAAATGACCCCGCTTTCATAATGTGAAATATTTATTAAGCAAGAAACTGGGATGGGATTTATTTGGATAATTTGAATACATTTTTTATTGCTTTCGCTTTATATTTGAGTTGGAAAAGGAAATCCTGGGATGGATTTTTTGCTTTCGCTTTATATTTGAATTGAAAATAGAAATCTTGGGATGGAACAGAATAGTGTTGTCTGATGAAATTTTTTACTTTTCCTGGGATGAAATGCTGGGATAACTTCACATGCTTGATCATTCGAGTGATGTCACTTAAGAAAAATGACTTAAATAATAATAATTAATAATTTGTAATACGCGGCATTATGCTCGTAATCCGTTTTGAATTTCAATTTGAACAATAAATGTATATTTGAGTTAAAAAAATTGTTATTATGTAAAATTTCAAATAAATTATAATTTATTGGAAATCAAGGAGCTGCTAAGATATTCAATGTTATTTAAAAAACACATATCGTCGGAGAGAAATGTAAATTGTTAGCCTAATAACAACTATTTCACTCTCCTTATTGTCTATAATATATGCAAAGACTAATTTCTTTCAAAAATTTTCCCTCTTAACATAACTTTTTATAATATTTTACAAACGGCAACCGAATCACAATTTTCTTCTCTTTCGCTTGATATCAAAATTACGTTTGATTATTGTTGTAATAGTTTTCATTTTTTTTGTTGGAACTATCAAGAAAATACGTTAAACGATGTTTTGAATCAAATTAAATTAAATTTAAGTCTGAAAATTATTTTTTTAAATTTTAATTTGCGAGTATATAGATACATATATTACTTTCGTATTTAATGTTTTTCTTCGAATTTTGAAATGATTTTAGATCTGACTTTTTTATTTGACGAGTAGCATCAGTATAATTTATATGGACGCCAATTTAGTATATAAATCTTCTTTATAAAATATATTAATCAAGTTTGGTGTGAGCTTAACATACAAAGTTGGGTAGTAACGAGAAAGAGACGTTGAGTTGTAACGTTTATATAGCGTTCCAACGTAACGTTTAAACACCGTTAGAATGTAACGTTTATACAACGTCTAAACGCAACGTTCCTACTCAGTTTTAACTAAACGAAATCGCAACGTTATTATAAAACCTATTGAGAACTAAAGTTGCAGAATAACTGGGCATTTACAGTTGCAGAAACGTATCCTGGAAGACCGGTAGGAAGTTAGCACGAAATTATCAAAAAGTTTAATCTGGTACTACTGTACTAAAAAATTTATTAAAAAGTAATCCTGGAACTAAACCATTAAAAATTTTAGTGCATTAAATTTAAATAACTATTAAGAAAAACGAAAAGAAATAGATTTTAGCTTAAATTAGTATCAATTTAAAATGTTGTTTTTTCAAACGATGTTTCATACAAAATAACATGGGTAACTTTGACCAATTTTTGAATTTTATTCTAAATTTACCATAGAATTATTTACTACTGCTCAAATTTAACGTCCGTCCGTGTTTCATTGGAAACTATGGAAAACATATTTCTTAAATTTGTTTTTTTCTGTTTCGATTTTCATTTGTTCATTGATTTTGAATATTAATAAAAATTGGTTTAACATTTATTAGTTTCAAAGAATTAGTGAAGAATTTTTAATATTATTTAGTACCTATCCACTATTTATTAGTACTGTGTAGCGATTCACTCATTCACTCGTCTCGCTCACTCATTTCGTTTCATCGCCACAAATCATTTTTATCATGTCCAGATTATTAAACTCCGTGCGTATACATTTCTCTCATGTCTATATTATTAAACTCTGAAAACACGAACTGTCATGTATACAATTAATCGACATAAAAAAACAGATACTCTCGCTCTTATTTTTGGTACGACAACATCAGCCATTTTTTTATGAAATTTTTTTGTGCACGAAAATTATAACTAGTGTGGCAAATTAATTAAAAACGAAATAATAAAGTGACTTATAATTAAAAAAAACAAAATATTAATTATCTTACACGGCGTGTAAAATTATCGCGAATACCAGTGGTGAAGAATATCGATAATTCTTATGTAAAATACTGTGACGGCATCATACATTTATTGTCCGTAATAAACTAGTTGAACGAATTTGCCGTGTTATATTTTTTTCATCCTTGCAAGTGGAATATAAACACTCAGTGATCAGTTAATCGTATGTGGAGTGCCCCGAAAACAATATATCGGTAACATAGGGATTACCAAATTGGTGACCACCAACGTCCGTGTTTACGGTAGTATAGTCAGTTACGCAAGGACTTACAACATCACAGCGAGTCACTTTCATACATTTAATTTTCAAACGCGTTACGAGCGCATATTCATACAAAGTCATACATATAATAGGTGGTTTAATACGGAAATCTGGTACGTTGAGGACGTATCAGATAAAAGGTACGTACCGTTTGATAAATATATCATCCAAACATTAAAACTTATACAAACAAAATTTTCTTTTGTGTTAATTGTGTAACGGTGCAATTGGTGGAACGAAATTCGCCAACGAAACGGTAACCATATAAAGAAACAACAACAACGTGAAGATTAATACAACGGCAACACATGCAACATTAAATCATCGTACAATACACACACACCTATTCAATACGTTGATCAAAAACACACGTGTATAACAGTAAAAGCAGCAAGAGGGACGCAGTTCATACAATACATTACAGTTATTACTGCTTGGTGCGTAATACCGCATCAAGCAGCGAGGTGCGTATCAACTTCGATAAATATTTAAAAAAAAAAAACGAGCCTTACGCATTAAATACGTACAAATCATTATTTTTTTTCTATTCTATAAAAAAATCAAAATCACGCATCGGAATATACGGAGTCATAATATACAGCGTATACAGCTTCAGTACATCTTTATATTGGTCAATTTCATGAAAACTTATATGGAACGAGCAACCTATTAACAATTATTGGGACATTAGACAACAATTATTGTGCATATTTAAATCATCAAATTCAACGATACTCATTGCACGAAATACGTGATAATATCCAGCGAAGAAAAAAAAAAGGAAAACAAGTAACGGATAGTTCAAATTACAAAATTACAAGAGAAAAACAGAAACATAATAATCATCAACATCAGAAACAACATAAACAAAAAAACCGCAAGTTAAACAAGTTTTTTTTTTACATAAACTAATTTTATTTTTATTTGAGTTTTTTTTTTTTTCTCAAAATCATATTACATATTGGTGTTCTCAATTAACGTAAAGATATTTATTAAATTATTACTATATTATTTACTATTTAACATATTTCCAATTCAAATGTAAATTCTCTACCATTGGTTTTGTTCTGATCGTATTCTGAATCCGTTTCACTCATTAGTTTTATTATAGTTCGCTTTATTATTATTGTTACTTGTCAAAAAAAAAAAATTTAACTCTGATTAATTAATTATTACAAATAACGACAGAAGGTCATTGACGAGACGGTCGTGTAGGTTATTTTTCTTTGTGAAAGTTCAATTCAAAGAACTGTCGTCATTTCCTCTTTGTACTTTTACGTTTCTTTCGGATTACATTAAGTTTGTCGCAATCGATTACCGAATATTCTCCCTATAACAGTTATACACTAACAAAATGTCAGATACAGAGCAGGACAACATGACCATGACAGGCCTGGAGACAAAACACGAAGTCGAGGCCAGTTCACGATCGGTTAAACTGCAGCAATTTTGGATGGATAATCCGAAAAATTGGTTTAGCGTGGCAGAACTTCAGTTCGAATTAACTGGCATAAGAAAAGACAAAGAAAAGTTTCTACACGTTCTAGCAGCATTATCTCCACAAGTTAGCGAGTGCATATCGGATATACTGGCAGAGCCACCGACCACTAACATGTGTGATTCACTAAAAGCAACAATAATCACTCGGCTAACACCATCTGATGAGTCTAAATTAGAGGCACTGATAACTGGTCAACATCTCGGCGATAGACGGCCATCGGAAGCACTCCGACATATCAAAAGTTTAGCCGGTAAATCCTTTCCCGAGAAGACCATTAAAACACTATGGGTACGGAAAATGCCGGAAATTATTAAGATAGCACTATTGGCTCAATCGGAATCAAGAACCATGGACGATTTAGCAGAAACGGCAGACAAATTGTATGCCGCAATGAACACGTCACCAAATGTTTCCGCCGTTTCGAGACAGTCGCGAGCGGTTGACCGCACGGTTCCCGGACGCGTCTTGTACCATCAAACAACCCCTACAAACTCACCGAGTAAAACGATCGAAGCACGCCTCTCGAGAATCGAAGCGCAATTAACTAATTTGTTTCAAAGTCGCAGTCAATCGAGAGGCCGATCGTTTTCATCACGTTCCGGATACCGCGGCTATTCTCAAAATCGCAGTCCCAGCATAAATAGCCGACGAGGTAGATGCTGGTACCATCATAGATATGGAAACGCAGCAAGGAAGTGCACCTCGCCATGCAACTTCCATCAGGCTCCTTCCACATCCAGCATGGAAGTAGATGCTCAAAATCAGCAAAAAAACCCATAGTGCAACGGGTAATGACGACGTCGTCACACACCCTTACATCAACCCGATTACACATACATGACAAAATAACTAACTTCACCTTTCTAATAGACACGGGCGCTGACCTTTCGGTCATCCCAGCGCAGTATTGCAGACAATCATTCACTTTATTTAAACGAAACCCCGATCTAGTTCTCTCGGCCGCCAATGGCACAACAATCTACACCTATGGCACAAAATTGCTGCAGGTAGATCTCGGACTTAAAAGAACATTCACCCATGCTTTCATATTAGCTGCTGTGAATCGTCCGATAATTGGCGCCGATTTCTTATCAAAATTTGGCTTACTTGTTGATCTGAGAAACAAACGGCTGGTTGATTCAGCGACTAAGCTGTCAATCAATGCCACACTGGTTTGCGTCGACACACCGACACCGATCCATTTTTCCATCAACAATAGTTACGGCACTCTGCTTAAGCAATTTCCATCACTCACAGCAGAGCCGGACTACAATTTGCCAGTTCGACACAACGTGGTTCATCATATTGTCACGGCAGGCCATCTGCCCGTGTCAAGACCACGTAGACTAGATCCACTCCGTCACAAAGCCGCATTCGCAGAATTCCAACACATGGTGGAATTAGGGATTTGCAGGCCATCTGCATCTTCCGTTTCGTGTCCTCATCACATGGTTAAAAAGAAAGATAACGATTGGCGACCATGTGGGGATTATCGGCGATTAAACATGGTGACAACACCCGATCGCTATCCGATACCCCACATACAAAATTTCTCCATGCATTTGCATGGATGCAAAATTTTTTCAAAAATAGATCTCGTCAGAGCTTATCACCTAATTCCCGTCGCACCTGAAGATGTCCATAAGACGGCAATCACAACACCGTTTGGCCTATTCGAATTCACCCGAATGCCATTCGGTCTACGCAATGCCGCTCAAACATTTCAGAGATTCATAAACGAAGTCGTACGTGGTTTGGACTTCGTTTTCGTCTACATTGACGACATTCTTGTGGCTTCGAAAAATGAGGAACAACACAAACTTCACCTGGAACAACTCTTCCACAGGCTAACAGAGTTTGACGTTCATATCAAGAGTTCAAAATGCGTCTTTGGCGCAACCACTCTTGATTTCCTCAGCCACAAAATCACCCCTAATGGTATTTTGCCGTCCGAAGAACGAATTAACGCCATTAGGGAATTCCCAGCTCCAACATCAATTAAAACAATTCAGCGTTTTATCGGTATGGTAAATTACTACCACCGATTTATACCGAAACTCGCACAGACACTCGCCCCAATTCACAGTCACTTAGCAGCCTTACTCAAAAAGCCCAAAACAGCCAAGAATTTCTCTTGGCCCGACGAATGTCAACATGCATTCACGTCGTTGAAAACTGAATTGGCACAGATAACACTTCTGGTACATCCACTGAGCGACTCAAAGCTCAGCGTTACTACTGATGCATCAAACACTGCCGTTGGGGCAGTTCTGCAACAGTACAATAACGAGTGTTGGGAGCCACTGGGATTTTTCTCTAAGAAACTATCGGATGCCGAAAAGAATTATTCCGCATTCGATCGGGAATTACTCGCAATATATCTGGCAGTCAAACACTTCAGATATTTTGTCGAGGGTCGGGATTTCACCATTTACACCGACCACAAACCTCTGACACGAGCAATTCAATCAAAAACTGAACGCAATCCAAGGCAATCACGCCACTTGGATTATATAAGTCAATTTACGACGGACATCCAACATGTTCACGGACATGACAACGTTGTCGCGGACACACTATCCCGCACTACCGACAACGAAACGGCCTCAGTCGAGACACATTTCGACTTAAACAAAATCGCAAGCACTCAGAAAACTGACCTAGAACTTCAGAATTTATTTTCTGGTTCCGAATGTCACACTAGTTCATCACTGAAACTAGAACTTTTCAAACTGCCAGGCCTCGAAATCGTATGCGAAACATCTACTGGGTACAATCGCCCATACATCGCAGAATCACTGCGTCGAACCATTTTCGACACTCTACATAATATTTCGCATCCTGGTGTCCGTGCAACTCGTAAGTTGATAGCAACTCGTTATTTTTGGCCCAGTATAAACAAAGACGTAGGCAATTGGGCTCAGTCTTGTGTATCGTGCCAACGCTCTAAAATACAACGTCATACCAAATCACCCCATGGACAATTCCAAATTCCACCTGGTCGATTTGAGCATATCCATTTAGATATCGTAGGTCCACTTCCTCCATCTAATGGATACACATATTTACTCACATGTGTCGACCGCTTCACTCGCTGGCCCGAAGCTTATTGCATGACCAATATGTCAGCTGCAACCATTGCCACAACATTTGTTCATAACTACGTATCACGATTCGGTGTACCCCTTAACATCACAACCGATCAAGGGACGCAATTTGAGTCCAAGCTTTTTACCGAATTAACAAAACTCCTTGGCTCACATCGCATACGTACAACGGCTTACCATCCGCAAGCTAATGGCATGGTCGAACGCTTCCACCGGCAACTCAAAGCCGCGCTAATGGCCAGAAACGATACAACTCATTGGAGTTCGGAAATTCCAATCATTTTACTTGGCATCCGAGCAACAGTGAAAGAAGATTTGAAGTGCTCACCAGCGGAACTAGTTTACGGTCAAACCATCAAACTACCCGGTGAGTTCTTTGTCGAAAATCCTCTTTCACCATTTCCAACTTACGACACAGTCATCGACCAACTGCGACACACCATGCAAAACCTTGTACCCAAACCAACCCGTCAATCCAAACAAGATGACATTTTTGTACCAAAATCACTCGACAACTGTGATTTCGTCTTCATTAGAACAGACAAGGTTCGCACGGGATTATCTCCTCCTTATGAAGGTCCTTTTAAAGTCATTCGACGCCTTCGGAAACAATTCGTTGTATCGATTAATGGTAAAAACCACACCGTTTCAATCGATCGACTTAAACCAGCATATGGAATTCTCTGTTCGGCCGATCAAACGTCGAGCCCACGAACACACAAAACCGTCCGTATTGCTACTACTCATTCAATAATTCCTTAAGGAGGGATAATCACTGGCGGGGGAGTCCTGTAGCGATTCACTCATTCACTCGTCTCGCTCACTCATTTCGTTTCATCGCCACAAATCATTTTTATCATGTCCAGATTATTAAACTCCGTGCGTATACATTTCTCTCATGTCTATATTATTAAACTCTGAAAACACGAACTGTCATGTATACAATTAATCGACATAAAAAAACAGATACTCTCGCTCTTATTTTTGGTACGACAACATCAGCCATTTTTTTATGAAATTTTTTTGTGCACGAAAATTATAACTAGTGTGGCAAATTAATTAAAAACGAAATAATAAAGTGACTTATAATTAAAAAAAACAAAATATTAATTATCTTACACGGCGTGTAAAATTATCGCGAATACCAGTGGTGAAGAATATCGATAATTCTTATGTAAAATACTGTGACGGCATCATACATTTATTGTCCGTAATAAACTAGTTGAACGAATTTGCCGTGTTATATTTTTTTCATCCTTGCAAGTGGAATATAAACACTCACTGATCAGTTAATCGTATGTGGAGTGCCCCGAAAACAATATATCGGTAACATAGGGATTACCAAAACTGTTTCGGTTAGTTGGAATAATTTTTAAATGTGGATAATTTAAAAAAGTGATTTTGTTGTTTTTAGAAGTGACAATTAGTGTGTAGTTCTTCGATAATTGGAACTTCTAAATGTTTTATAATTAGTTTTCTGGAAAATTAGTGTTAATCGAATTTATTAGTGTTTAGTGTGTGCATTTATATAAGTAACTTTTTGAAAGAAACGTCAAATTAATACATTGTTTGAATTTCATTATTTGAAATATTGAATTATTGATTTGTTGAAACTTTTAAAGGCACCAAAAATTTAAATTATTTTAAAATGCCTTTGTTCAGTCACGTGAACATACCAACTCACCATGCTGCGCAAGCATGGCCTCAATCGTATAAATAGTCATTCTTGTTATTATTATTGATTAATGAAATTTAACTACAATGGAAAAATGTATATTATGCATTTTTCCTTAATATAACGTTTTTATATTTTTAGTCAGTTCATTGACACCAAATATATAATTTTTTAACATACAAATTGTAATATTAAAATCAGCAATTTTAGTCGATATTAGTTGTTATTAGTATAATTAATGTATGACCATTTTGTATATAAATCAAACATTTGTCTGATTTAATTAAGTTCAAAAATTAATTGACTCAATAAAAACATCGCCCTGACCAACGGTAAGCGATACAAAATTAATAAAAGAATAAAAAACCAACAACGTCTTTTATTCACAATACAAACTTTCGGTAAATCAACGACTATCTTAAATTTACAACTTAAGAAATAAAGTCTGAGATTTACACATGGTCCTTCGAAGCCACTAAAAAAACAGGCACCAATTGAGAAGTACATCGCCAAACAACAACCGGCATCAAAAACACCAACAACCAACTGGAAATTTACGATCTGCAAATTCGAGTCATCAAGCAACCAGCATCTATAGCAAGCCAACAAACAACAGGCAATCTACAGAGTTAACAACCAAGCAGCACCTACAAGTTCAAGCCATCAAACAACAGCGACATACCCAGCAATACACTACCAACAAACGGCGGAACAATGTCGACCTTAGGCAAACAAGAAGAAGTAGGCGGCAAGATAATCCAGATGCACACAAACTACAATAAAGATGGAAATGCTCGGAAAACGAAGACATATCTGGAAACAAAAATAGCAGCTTTAAAAGCATTGTACACAGAATATGTCGCAACGGATGATATCATCCGACAGATGCAGCCACCGTTAGAGCATAATCATTCCTACTTCGATTCACGAAAGAAGATAGCGGAGATTTACGACCTCCTAATCGATGATATGCGAAAACGATTAAACCACGGGCCACCACTAACACCGACACCAACAACATCAGCGGAACACTCGCAAAGTACATCCTTAACAATCTTAAGTACAGATGACAGCAGTAAACCAACACCAAAAGAAAGACAAAGCTCATCTAATAACATTCCAACTTCCGTGACAGCCAACAGGAAAGAGTTCGACCAGATGATGAAGCTACAAAATATAAAGATGAGGGCTCTATATAGAGAGATAAACACAGCTAAAGAGGCATTGACACAAAAAAAATCAAAACAAGCACTAAAACTTGTTTTGAAACATATGGAGAGGATGATGGAACAAATCATGGACCTCGACGATAAAATAAACATAGAAGTTTCAGAAGAAGATGAAATCAATGCAAAATATTTCATGGAGAATTACTTCGATAATATTAAGCAGGCGCATGATGACATTGTGATTGAAATTACAATGGAGATTGAGAATGATCAACAATCAAAACACAATTCAATAGATATCCGACTACCAAATATTGAAATTCCACATTTCTATGGAGAAATCATGAGATGGAAAGGTTTTGCGGATACATTCAAGAAACTCGTGCATACAAACCAAGTGCTTACGGATACCCACAGGATCAACTACTTAAAAAGTCATTTAGGAGGTCCAGCCGCTAAAATAATAAGCCATCTGGAATCAACCGCAGAAAATTATCAGGTAATCAACCAAATATGATGACAGAAACCGCGGCAGGAATCAGAACAATGCATGACACAACAAGTGAAGCCATTCACAACATCAATAATATCTTGAATGGTGAAGACAAATATGATGCCCTGATAATACACATACTTCAGAAGAAATTAGACAACGAATCCATCAGAGCCTATGAGATAACTTTAGACGACCCAAAAAAGATTCAAAATTTGAATCACTTTTTGTTGTTTTTGGAAAAAAGATTCCAATCACTAGAAGCACTAGGAAGTAAACCGAATCGACAACCCTTACCAACCGGCCGATTATAACCACAAAAAGCCATGACAACGCTAGCAGCAACAACAAACAGATGCGTCAATTGTAAAGGATCACATACGATTGAAGCATGCAAATCATTTTTGGAGATGTCAACAATAGATCGCAGCAGAATATGCAACATGAATAATCTATGTCGGATATGTTTAGGAAAACATAATCTCTCAAAAATATGCTTGACAGAAGGCAAATGTCTGGTGTGCAAAGGCAGACACCATACTCTTCTCCACACCAAAGAAAGTGCAACTAACAAAATTGAATGCCGACAAATAAATTCACCTGGACAAAACGCAAAACGTGGGATACCAGTTGTGGAAACACACATGATAGACAGCACAACAACAGCAGCTCAGGTAATACTGAGCACAGCATTAGTTAAAGTTCCAAGCAACGGAGGTAACCCACAACTACTTAGAGTGGTCATTGATCCAGGTTCTCAAGCATCATTCATAACTCATGAGGCAGCTAAAAAACTAAATATACAGAGCAAGAAAACGCATGTAGAATTTAAAGGAGTAGGAGGAGTGACAGCCGGAGTAGCAGAACAACGGATGACATTCAATATTGAGCCGAGATTTCCGTCGAAATTCAAAACACAAATAAGCGCGCTAATAGTAAATCAACTAGTGGGAGATCTACCAGAATACAGTTTTAATGCCTGGAAATGGCCACATATTAGTAATTTGTTATGGGCAGATCCAGAGTACAATAGGCCTAATAAGATCGATATATTATTGGGCGCAGATTACTACCCAGCGATAGTAATGAATGATGTGGTAAAAGGCGAAGCAGGAGAACCCTTGGCACAAAAAACAGAACTAGGATGGATAATATGTGGACCAATAAACTATAATGAGCCACCAAGGGTTCAGTGCATGATAACAAAAACGGAACTTGACAACAGGTTAAAATCATTCTGGGAAATAGAAGAAGTACAACAAGACAGGCTATTAACAGAAGAAGAACAAAACTGCCAGGAACATTATGAGGCAAATTATCACCGTGACGCTGATGGGAGATATACAGTTCGAATCCCATTTAATCATAATCCACCAATACTTGGGGCTTCAAAAACAAGAACATTAGCCAGATACCTGCAGTTGGAGAAGAAATTCGCAGCATCACCAACATATGCCAATGACTACAAAAAATGCATTAACGAATACATTGAACTAGGTCACATGCGACTCTGTGAAATTGAAATGAGTCCATCAGAAGAATACTTCATACCACATCATGCAGTAGTAAAAGAAAGCAGCACAACGACAAAGCTACGTGTTGTTTTCGATGCCTCAGCTAAAACCAGCAATAATAAAAGCCTCAACGATCAACAAATGGTTGGGCCAACACTACAGGAGGAATTGATTTCGATCCTGTTAAGATGGAGGAAACATAGGGTGGTCTACACAGCAGACATCGAGAAAATGTATCGCCAAATACGAATACATAAAGATGACCAAAGGTATCAAAAGATATTATGGAGATCAAACGAGAAAGATCCAATTCGTGAATATCAATTAACAACTGTATCCTTTGGAACAGCTAGTGCCCCATACCTGGCCATCCGCACGTTACAACAGTTGGCCAATGATGAGAAAAAGGAGTTTCCCATAGCAGCCGATATAACTTCACACGATTTCTATGTGGATGATTTACTAAGCGGCAGTGATTCTGTAGAAGAAGCACACACACAGCAACGTCAAATCATTACAATGCTAAGTAAAGGAGGATTTCAACTACGGAAATGGGCTAGTAACAAGCCAGATCTATTACAACAGATACCACTCGAATCACGGGCAATCGGTACAATGGATATCAAACTAGATGACACAATAAAAACTCTGGGCATATCTTGGAACCCTGACACTGATACCTTCGGATTCAAAATAAATATAAAAGAGAAGAAAACTGAAATCGCCACCAAAAGAAAATTATTATCCGAGGTATCACAATTATTTGATCCTTTGGGATGGTTGTCACCAACCATTATAGTAGCAAAAATATTACTCCAACAACTTTGGCTAACAGGATTGTCTTGGGATGCACCATTACCTCAAGACATCTCAATGAGATGGAACAGTTATAAAAATTCATTGCCTGCGCTCGAACAAATAAAAATACCGAGGTGGGTGAACACTTCCAACAATTCGCCCATAGAACTGCATGGATTTTGCGATGCATCTGAACATGCATATGCAGCAGTTATATATTGTTACCAAAGAGATAATATAAATAGTGCACCTCGACCTTATTTACTAATATCAAAAACAAAGGTCGCACCAATAAAATCAAAACTAACAATTCCTAGGCTAGAATTGTGTGGAGCGTTGTTACTTGCGAGGTTGATGGCAAAAGTAACTAAAAGTCTTCGAATTTCCAAAATAACAACTTACGCATGGACTGACTCAATGATAGTGCTCGCTTGGATCAAAGCAGAACCACATCGATTTAAAATATTTGTTGCAAACAGAGTAACAGAGATCCACAGTCTAACCAGCCCAACAACATGGAACTATGTTAAGTCGTCTGAAAATCCAGCTGATTGTGCTTCAAGAGGCATAGAAGCTGACTGTCTCGAAAAACACCAAATATGGTGGAATGGTCCAAGTTGGTTAACAAACACTCCAACAAATTGGCCAGTTCATAATTCTTCTGAAAAATTTGAAAATATTCCAGAGAAAAGGTTAGTAGCACTAGATAAAACAACGGAAATAAAGGACGACGAAAACCCATTTGATCATCTTTACATAAAACATTCAAGTTTAAAGAAGATTCAACGAATAATATCATATTGTAGACGATTTATCAACAAGTTAAAACTAATGAAATACGAAATAAGTAACATTATATCACCTCAAGAAATGCAAGAAGCTCTCCATCAGTTAGTTGGAAGGGCTCAACTAACCCAATATAGGAATGAAATTCATAATTTAAGGAACAACAAACCAATCGACAACAAAAGTAAGTTACTATCACTCTCACCATTTTTAAAAGATGGACTGCTAAGAGTTGGTGGACGATTACAAAACTCAACCGCCTGGTCATATGATGAAAAACATCCCTTGATTCTTCCACAATCACATCCAATTGTTAACCTGATCATCCAAGAAGGCCACAAATCAACGATGCATGGCGGTACTCAGTTAACTTTAGCACACATCCGAACAAAATTTTGGATCATAAATGGTCGAAATGTTGTCAGACAACAAATATCAAAATGTCTGAGATGTCACCGATTCAGTAAAAATATTAAGCATCAACTAATGGGTAATTTACCAGAAGCAAGAATAGCTCCTGCTCGGTCATTTTTAAAGTCAGGAGTTGACTACGCTGGACCTTTCAACGTAAGAGTATCGAAAGTTATAGGCAACAAATCGTATAAAGGCTACCTAGCAATTTTTGTTTGTATGGCAACAAAAGCTGTTCACATTGAGGTGGTCAGTGATTTAACAGCCGAAGCGTTCATGGCGGCATACAAACGTTTTGTGTCTCGTCGAGGAATATGTTCCAATATTTTTTGCGACAATGGTACTAATTTTGTTGGTGCTAGTAAAACAATGGAATTACAAAAAAAAGAGATAGTAGAACAAATAGCTTCAAACATTGTAAATTCTACTACGGAACATGGTACTAAATGGCATTTTATTCCACCGGGAGCACCGCATTTTGGGGGATTATGGGAGGCCGCAGTAAAATCAGTAAAATATCATTTAAAAAGAGTGATAGGCGAAGCAACTTTGACGTTCGAAGAATTAACAACATTAACTTGTCAAATAGAGGCTTGCCTTAATTCAAGGCCAATTTCACCAATGACCAATGATCCAAGTGATCCGACCGTTTTAACTCCAGGTCACTTTTTAATTGGAGATGCTATCATAACCCAGCCTGAAGTCAGAGTTTCAGACAAGAACATGAACTCATTGACTCGATGGAAATTGGTCCAAAAAATGAAAGAGGACTTTTGGAAAAAATGGTCCCAAGAATATTTGCATCAACTACAACAACGAGCAAAATGGACCACGAAGACACCAGATCTGAAGATTGGACAACTTGTTTTAATTCGAGACAACAATGTTCCACCATCCAGATGGATTACTGGACGGGTTGTACAAACTCACCTGGGACAAGACGGAATCGTTCGTGTAGCTACACTCCGCGGCCCCGGAAGGGCCCTTATAAAAAGGCCAGTGACAAAATTAGCACCTCTCCCAATTGAAAACATCATACAAGAACATGGTACAGAATTGGATACCGAGGCCATCACCGTATTGTCAACCACGTTTCGCAACACCATCACCATGAGGAAACGTAAGTCAACAGAAACACATGAAGGGAAAAATCCACCAAGGAAATGGTTGCGAGGGCAAATAGACGATGTGGTAAAAATAGCTGCAGAAAAAGTAAAAACCATTCCTCAACCAAAAAAGAAAAAAAGGACAATTAGACCTTGTTACCAATCCAAATTGATGTTATTAACTATGATTCCATTAATAAGTGTACTCGGCATATGCTCAGCAACTTTAGAGGAGACTACTTTTGATATTACAACTCTAAATTCTACAATGGGAATATATTTTGAAAACATTGGGATAGCTCAGCTCTTCCACCAACAATGGACTATAATATCTTACTTTAATTTATCGGCAATGTTCTTAGAGGCTGAAGTATACAAAGCCGCTGTTGATAGGATGACTCAAACCTGTAGCGAGGATAAGGGATGGTTGCAACTAAGACAACTTTGCAAGCCCGCAATAACACAAATGAAACAACAACTTTCCAATATAAACCTCAACAATGAAATACTCCAACCCACTTACAATCATGTTCGGACGAAGCGAGGTTTAGTGAACGTAGTTGGTACTCTCACAAATCAACTATTTGGAATTCTCGACCAAGACGACGCACAACGGTATGATAACGAAATCACTTCATTAAAAAATGATCAACAGCACATTCATAAATTGCTAAAAGAACAAAATTCAATAATGGAATCAACAACGAATATCATCAAAAGGGACTGGATAGCAGTAAACAATCAACTACAAGAAATAGATAAGCAAACAGTGGCTTTACACAACTTAATAAAAAGAAACGAAAACGAGCATATAGCAGTACAAAGGTTCATGGCTCTATGGATTCACCTATCATTGGAAATGGTAAACTTTTATTCAATGCAACAGCAGCTAATTGACGTCGTCATAGACATTCACCATAGCAAGATAAACACATTTATTCTCAAACCTAATCAACTCAGGGCAGAATTACAAAAATTACATGAAATAATCCCAGCTGATGCCACCATATATAGAGAAAATAACATGATAAGCTTGTACCAGATGATGACGGCTAAAGTTGGACAAATAAAGAACGCGTTAATTTTTGAAATAAAGATGCCGTTATTCAACAACAGAATATATCAGATCTTAAAGCCAATTGCTATCCCAACCAAGCATAAAGATATGTATGCTTATATAGAACCATCAAGTGAACTCTTATTGATAAGTTTGAATAGGGAATCCTATTACTCCATGTCAGAAGACGAGCTCACATCTTGCAAGTCCATGAGATCTTCAGAATATCTCTGCATGATCCACAACGTTATTCATAATATACAAAATAATCCAACATCTTGCGAGATCGATATAATCATGAATAAAGAAGTACAAACAGATGCTTGCCAGATTCGTTTTATGCTACCAAGAAACTTATGGATTCCAACCCACGATCCAAGCGCATGGATTTTTATCTCCGAAAGAAAGCATACAATAAATATCGTATGTAATAAAGAAGTGACAACCACAATCATAAATGGAACGGGAATTATCACGTTACATAGAGCCTGCACTATCACGGATGGAATGACAACTATACATTCAATCGAAAACTTCAACACAAGAATGAAGTCTTTCTATCAACCAACGATAAACCTCAGCAGCCTGCTTATCCGGTCCAAAAATGCCACATACGAAAATACCACCAACAGAACTATGATGAGTCATGAATTCAACAACATTCTCATGGATTTGGATCAACTGTCAACTAATGTTACACACCTAAAAAATTTGGCAGAAAGTGAAAACCAACAATTAAACTATCACGATATTCATCATTACGTTTTACTCTACGGAATCATTGCCACCTTTATCGCACTTATCGTTGCATATCGATGCAAGAAAACAACAGCTACACAGTCATCAGAACAAATTTCAAACGTGCTCCCATTACCTCGCCGGTTCATATCAACTAAAGTCGCCGCGGAGGATGTTCAGTCACGTGAACATACCAACTCACCATGCTGCGCAAGCATGGCCTCAATCGTATAAATAGTCATTCTTGTTATTATTATTGATTAATGAAATTTAACTACAATGGAAAAATGTATATTATGCATTTTTCCTTAATATAACGTTTTTATATTTTTAGTCAGTTCATTGACACCAAATATATAATTTTTTAACATACAAATTGTAATATTAAAATCAGCAATTTTAGTCGATATTAGTTGTTATTAGTATACAGTCGTTGGCCAAAAAACTTGCGCGCCTATTGAAACCACATAAATATTTGTTTTAAAAATCGATTACACTGTTTAAAATTAAAAAAAATATGTGCAGTTTTCTGGCTAGAGTATTATAAGATTGTTGCCCAGTTTCAATGACAGCGGTTGCGGCAGATTTTACTTTGACGCTAATGTCCTTTCCACCCATTTTTTCAAAAACATAGAATTTGGTAATGTTATACAAAATTTCACTTTAACACCACTGTACGTAAGATAAAAATTTTAAATTGACCTCAAAATATGACGAGATATCACGTAAACAAAACATAAAGAAAACGAATTTTTATTGTTGACCACACACTTACAGTCGTGAGCCAAAAATTTTTGCGCGACTCCATCATTTCAACGTTTTTAAATAAAATTACATTTTGTTTTCCCTTCTTCTTTAAGTTTGCTTCAACTTTTCTTTATGCTATCTTCGTGCTCTTGTTTATATGTGTGTTAAATGCCCTATCGCTTGAGCGTGTCTACACGTGATTTTTTTTACAGAGATCGGGGTATGACTCGTTGTTATTTAAAAGTGTAGAGAGTAAATGTGAACCATTAAAAATCTGTTTATATAAAAAAATTCGTTTTCTTTGTGTTTTGTTTACTTGATAATTTGCAATATTTTGAGGTAAGTTTAAAATTTTTCTCTTACGTACATTGGTGTCAAATTGAAATTGTGTATAACATTACCAAATTCTATGTTTTCGAAAAAATGGGTGGAAAGGAAATCAGCGACAAAGTAAAATCTGCCGCAACCGCTGTCATTGAAACTGGGCAACAATCTTATAATACTCTAGCCAGAAAACTGCACATATTTTTTTTAATTTTAAACAGTGTAATCGATTTTTAAAACAAATATTTATGTGGTTTCAATAGGCGCGCAAGTTTTTTGGCCAACGACTGTAATTAATGTATGACCATTTTGTATATAAATCAAACATTTGTCTGATTTAATTAAGTTCAAAAATTAATTGACTCAATAAAAACATCGCCCTGACCAACGGTAAGCGATACAAAATTAATAAAAGAATAAAAAACCAACAACGTCTTTTATTCACAATACAAACTTTCGGTAAATCAACGACTATCTTAAATTTACAACTTAAGAAATAAAGTCTGAGATTTACACAGCCTTTCAAAAAATATTTATTTGATCAAGAATCACTAGATAAAATACTTCAGGTAGTTGTTGAAAATGTAACCGATTTTAAACAAATACAGTTGGGAAGGAAGAATCCGAATTGTTTATTTACAAAAATTTGTGCGCGCTTACATGTCTTGCCGTCTGAAAAACATCGATTAAAAATTACCAACATCTTAAAAAGCTATGAATTTCGAGAACGTGTTCAATCCCTTCATTTACATAAAAAAGATGAGCAATCCGAAATGTCCAACATGAAGAAAACGAACGGTGCTACTACACATAACGAAATTGAAAATGAAGGATAAGGCGACGCACAGTGTTAGATTTTGCTGAAAAAGTGGCCAAAAGTACTGATTTTGTATTTTTTTTTTTGTTTCAAAATTAATTTTTGTTATCATTTTTAGTTAGAATAATGACCAATGCATTCAGCAAAAGTTGAAAAAATTTTATTGTTTTTTATTTAGATGTTATATGGCACCCTAAAGATGACTCATTTTTGAAAATATTTTTTTTTTTTTTTTCATTTAATTTACATGTAACTAAATTACTTGAACACCAAAGGACTGCAATAAGGGATATATCGCTACGCGTCCCAAAGAGTGTTACATCTCAAAATAAGGAATTGTTGGGAATTCAACTTTGAAACTTTGAATTCAACAAAGTTCAAATTGTAATAATTTTTTCCAATAACTCGATGGTGTTGCGTATTCTGGACTTGATACATTTTGATATTTCCTTCAGTTTAATATTTTAAATACAGAATATTTGGAAAAAAACAAGAAAATAGAGGAATGTAACACTTTATTTGAAATTTTTCTGGACAAGTTCAGAGATGTAACACTCTTAAAGAAATAAATCGGTCTAAATTTGTGTCTTCATTGTGTAAATAAATATAACGTTGAGCTACATTTTTCAATATAATTTCAATTTTTTATAACATATGTACCATTATTCCGAGGCATATTATAGTTAAATTAGAATTTTCAATGTGTTTTTCTATGTTGGTTTAATAACATTTACACTTAATTAAAAATATGTATTGCTAATTAAATTATTCATAATTTGTCTACAATTACCTAAATTTATTCCTGATAAATTTAAAGAACAACGAAGAAACGTGTTTCACTTTTGAATAATTTACTTGATATGCCACTTTTCCCGCGTATTTGTGTAAAAAAACAAAAAATCATCTCTTTTTTTTAGAATGAGACAGTTACATCACTTATGCCACTTTAGTACCGCCCATTTGTAACACTTTATTACAAAATTATTTGTTATAAATATTCAAAATATTTAAGTAATAAAGTCACAACTTCTATTGTAACACTTTTGTTGAAATAATTTATATTTATGAAGGAACTAATTTTATCGAATAAAGGGTTGCAAATGAGTTGTAACACTTTATAAGAAAATTTAAACATTATGTGGAAAATAGATAATTGTTATAAATGCAATGTAACACTCTAAAATAAAATTTACATCTTTGTTGATATTATAATTTTGCTGCAAAAGTAATTTATATAATTTGTAACACTTTAACAGATAATTTGATGCTTCATTTAAAATTGTCACATCATAATTTTATTAAATAATTAGAAAAATATTGGAAATTTTATTAATTTTCTTGTTTTAAACCATAATGAAACAACAAACGAATTCTAATTTGCAATAAAAAAAAAATTTAAAAATTGACTTGTGACACTCTTTGGGACGCGTAGCGATATATAAAAGGTGATTTTTTTTAAAGTTTTGTCTATTGTGAAATTAAGCAAAGTCAACTTTTTTCATTTTTATGAATGTAATTAATTTTATTAAGGTATAAAAAAACCCCATTTTTTAACTATTTTCTGTGTTTAGGTAAGCTTACATTTTTTTCTCCATGTTTCTCCACCATGGGACTAAGGGCAAATGAAATATCATTATATTATCTTTCTGCAGGTAATAAATTTAGATCCGTAAAATGCCATAAAAATAAGTTACAATATTTTAACTGTTGCATTGTTCCTAAGAAGTAAATTTATGGTCTTAGGGTTTATGGTACTATGTACCCAAAATCTTATAATTTACCTGCTTCTAATGGATTATATTGTATTTAATAGATCTTGCCTATATAAATGCGAATATTTTCTAACCTGTTTCATTTAAAAAACTGAGTTCGAAAGTGAAAAATGGCTGTATCTGTGAAATATTTGAACGTTTGTGAAATATTATTTGAAAATTCTGATAAAAATCATTTATGAAATGTTCTCGTGACGCGGTATGAATTAAATAAACATCGAAATTATAATTATAATATATTTTGTCGGATACTGTTTCAAAGTTTTATCTACAATATTTAAAAAGATGGAAGAATTCTTCACATTCAAAGATAAACTTTTTATATAAAAATAAACAATGGTTGACAAATGACTTTGATTTAATAAATGCGGCTAATACCAGTGAATTTGAAAGTTAAAGTGAGGATGTAGAAATTCAAGTGATTCTGAAGTTAGGCAGACCTTCTAAACCATTTTCGGATTTAAGTGAACGATCCAAAAGAAGGAAAGTGGTCGAAAAAAGTGCTGTTACTGAAGTCGACGAAGCATCAAAAGTTCTCGTGCATGTATATAATAAAGAAAAATTTAAAGAACATGCAAAAATTGTTAAGAAAATTGCTGATGCCAGTCCAAAAAGAATCAACAGAATAGTGAAAAGTATTCCAACGCCAACTGAAGTAAACAATTTTTCAAATGAAGAAGCCCTTGCTTTATTTCTTGATTTGGGCCTAACAGTGAATAAATATATGCTACTTCGGAAACGCCTTCAAGAGAAAAACGTAAGCGTACTTCCTTCCTATGAAGAATTATCCAAAACAAAGCAAGAAGGCATACCTCTTAATTTGGAAATAACAGAGGTGTCAGCGTCAGTGAAACTTCAGGATATCTCAGATCACACAGCAAAGCGAATAATTATGTCTACGAAATTGGAAGCAAGCAATTTTGAATCAACCGAACTTATTTTATATTCCAAATGGGGATGTGATGGATCATCTGGTCAATGTGTATACAAGCAACCAATTGCAGACGATAAATCAGACGCTAATCTTTTTATGGTATCATTGGTTCCACTTCGATTACAAATTCAGCAATTGTTTAAAGAAGGAGAGCCATCAACATCTTTACGAAGTTTTCATGAGGAATACATTTGGTAAAATCCGCGACCTTCATCAACACGATTTTGTAGACCAATCAAATTTGAATATAAGAAGGAAACAAAAGAAGCAACAATTGCAACTATTAATTCTATTAAAGAGGAAATCAACGATTTGGTACCGACTCTCTTATCAACAGGTGATAAAACCATTAGTATTTTCCACAAACTTAGTTTAACAATGGTTGATGGAAAAATAGTGCAAACAATTACTGACACCGTTTCATCTTCTTCTTGTACGGTATGCAACGCAAAACAATCAGAGTTAAACGATCCTGAAAGAGCATTAATGGAAATTGAAGAAAATTTGGAGTTTGGAATTTCTCCTTTGCATGCCAGAATAAGATTCATGGAGCACGTTTTGAAAATTGCCTATGACTTATCATTTAAAGGAAATATTAGAGGCAATATTGAAAATAATATTAAACGATCTGAAGAGAAGGCACGAATTCAGACAGAATTTAAAAGGGAAACTGGCATGAATATTGACACACCTAAGCAGGGATTTGGAAATACTAATGATCGAAACACCGCCAGAAGATTTTTTGCGGATGCAGAACTGACAGCAAAAATAACTAAAGTTGATTATTAGCTGATTAGGAGGTTTAAAGTAATATTAAATGCATTATCTTCCACAAGAGAAATTGATCCCGATAAATTTCATAAATACGCGAGTGACACCGCAGATATATATATATCAACAATTATGGATCCTGGAGAACGATGTCATCAACTGTGCATAAAGTTCTTCGACATGGATCTTCTATTATTCGGCATCACATCTTTCCATTAGGAGAGTTGTCTGAGGAAGCGCAGGAATCTCGAAATAAGGACTATCGAAATTTTCGGTTTTTAAATACTAGAAAAAATTCAAGGATAAATCAAAACAAAGATTTATTTTCAATACTATTAATATCTTCTGACCCAGTGATATCATCATTACGAATTATAGGAAAAAAAAGAGTTTATGAAAATGAAGATACAGACTTTTTACAGTTATTATTGAATAGAACTGAAAATCTACATAATGATGTAGTAAGTTTATAGAATTAGAACTTATGTAATACGTTTTATGTACTAATATTTCTGATACTACTTAAAAAAAATTAAAAATTATTATATAAATCATTTGTTCTTTTAATTAGATTTTCATCCCCTTTAAAAAGTGTGTTCCACCCCTGGTTTTCTATTTTTTTTTTGGTTTCTCTTAAACTGTGTTCTATCTTCTAAATATCCTCAAAATTTCAAAAATTTTGTTATCGTTCTACCTATCCAGAACAGGTACTGGCTTACTGATCTGAGGTGTATAGTTTTTTATTTATACACTGATCTAATTTTATTACAGAAAATCATTCAGATTAATGTAATTCTTTATTTATTCCGCAATATACATTACTTACTTTTTGGCAAATTATTGATTTCTAAATAATTTTAATTTTATTCAGAAACAAAACTGTTTCTCATAGAATTTTGAGTGTTTTCAAATTTCTTAACCCAAGAAGAACACATGCGCCACCATTTTAGTACGTTTTTTAATATCGCAATCTTAATATGACAGCCGTAGGTTAGTAGACGACAAATCGCGACCAAGTTGGGTTGAAAATTTTTATTTTGTTCATTTTAATATTTTTAAAATTTTAATACATTTAAGAGAAGAATAGTACAGAAAAAATACAATTGGAACAAGACGAATGAAAGGCCGAGATCGGGACGAAAGAGGCAGATTGGTGAAACGTAACAATTTACTAGCGGGATCGGGAAAGAAAAGAAACAATTTACTAGTGGGATCATCAAAATATATGCTTAATCTAATGAAGAATGATGTCCAAGTGGCTCTCGACCAGATTATACTAAAATACGACGATTTTTTTCCAAAGCGTGCCTTAAATCTTATTACAACAAAACAATTTCTCTTGACTCTGTTTTGTAAACAACCACAGAAAATTAGCTCAAGAGATTTAAAAAAGTACATGGCCAGTGTATGGCAAGCAAGAAAATTTTTAAAAAATAAAAAAATTCGAGATGCTTATAAATTTGAACAATAAATAAAAATTAATAAAATAAATATATTTAATTTTTTTATGGGATTAAAAATCGCCAAAAACGCTCCAAAATTGTTGGGGAGCATTTCGAACATGGAAGCATTTTTTGGTTTCTCTTAAACTATATTCTATCTTCTATATATCCTCAAAATTTCAAAAATGTATCTTCACTAATAGCCAAGTTTCATAATTTTGACCGCTTTTTCAACAAAATCTGACACTGTTTTATTAGAAAATCAAAGAAAAAGAAGACGATATCGTGAATCGAACTCGAGACCTTCAAAACTTCATAGCGCATCGCTTTTACACATGAGCTATTGCAGTATGCTTGTTAATCTATATATATAAAAATGAATTCCTGTTTGTTTGTTCCGAATGGGCGTCTCAACCGCTCAACCGATCGCCATGAAATTTTTACCATGTACAAGTTGCATATCCAGAACCAACCTTACGATATTTTGGAAGGGGCTGGACCCCGGGGTCTAGGGGCTGCGGTACAAATTTTTTCGAAAATTTTAATTTTCTTTAAAATTTTCCACGAAAAGGAGCTTATGGGCTGGTTATATGAAATTACTGACATGTTCGAATCCGAGGGGCCCAGCCCTGGATCAAAAATTAATTTTTACACAAATATTTGATTATTTCAAAATTACTTCTTAGTCTCTCAACCGATCGCCATGAAATTTTTACAATGTATATGTTGCATGTTCAGGACCGAGCCCACAATACTTTTGAAGGGGCTGGACCCCGGGGTCTAGGGGCTGTGGTACAATTTTTTTTCTCAAATTTCAATTTTTTTAAGATTTTTTGACGGGAATGACTTTAGGAAAGGGGTTATATGAAATTAGTGACATGCTCCAATCCGGAAGTCTGCCCTGGATCAAGAATTCATTTTTACATGTACATATAGATACAATTATTTAAATGTTCCGAAATAGCGCCTTAGCCGCAAATTTATACACCAAAAAGGATATCTAGCGTGCGATTGTTATACACAAATCATACCTCTACTATAATTGATTTAATTATTCAAATTAATTTTATTTATTTAAATTTAAGACAATCTTTCATCACTTTAACTGAAGACAAATCTCTGAACACTTATATTATCCATGCTAATTATCCATTTTTACTTGTTTGACATGTACTGTTTAGTGATATCCTATTTATCATATCCTGTTTTGAAATGTACCATAGTCAGCGAGTTCTAATGTCCACATAACTTCAGAAATAATTAACATTCTATTTTAATCCACTATTGCAACCGGCGGCTTTTAATGAAAATAGTAGTTTCATACTAAACGCCAATAGTTTATTACTTTATTTAGTTTATTACTTAAATAATCATGATTGTTTCATAAAATCAATTCTAGGAAAGGTACTAAAAAATATTGTACGTATAAACTGATTTACTTTGAAAAGTACTAGCGTTTTATATTTGAAAATAGCATCTTCTACAAGAAACATCCTTGGATTCAAATTATTGTACGTGTAAAATTGCCTTAGTTTGAAAAAACTTCTTTTGTTTTTCGAAATGTCATTTTCAACCACAGTTCGCGGTAAAACGTATCGAAGTGGGCGTAGTTTTAATCGTTTCGAATAAATTAATATTAATTTGTGTTTCGGATGCCGTTGTTCTCGATTAGTTAGCTATATTGTAATAAAATAATTGTTGGTGATTATTTTCCAGGTATTAAATATTATTTCAAGTGAATATACATTCTTATTAGATTTAAGTTTTCAGTTTATAAACGTGTTAATCTATGATTACTTTTTGATTGTAGATAACATTTGATTTTGCTTAAAAAAAATTCCGTAAAAACATTTTCAAACACAGTTCGCGTTGAAACGTATCGAAGGGAACATTAAAATCGTTTTGATAAATTAATACTAATTTCTGTTTTGAATGCCCGTCATTCCTGATTAATTAGCTACACGTTTCAGTTTTGCTTAAAAATGCCACCGATAAAAAGATCAATTGGGCAGGTAACTGCAAATTCGAAGAAGATTAGAGCCGCAAGGGTGGCTGAATCAAGCGAACAGCGCGAAACACGACTTGCAAACGTTCGAAGTAGGATGTCTTCTTCAAGAGCTGATGAAACAACTGAACAGCGTGAAACACGACTTGAAAATGTACGAAGCAGGATGTCTTCTTCAAGAGCTGATGAAACAACTGAACAGCGTGAAACACGACTTGAAAATGTACGAAACAGGATGTTTTCTTCAAGAGCTGATGAAACAACTGAACAGCGTGAAATACGACTTGAAAATGTACGAAGCAGGATGTCTTCTTCTAGAGCTACTGAAACCATTGAACATCGTGAGGCCCGACTGGAAGTCGATCGGTTACGATATGGACGATTAATAGAAACTTTTAGAGATGATTTAAAGTTAGCAGCATTCAATTACGAGAAAGACTATGATTACAATGTTTCAATTGGGCAAATGGGAAACATTTGTTTGTATTGTCATGCTTTAAAGTTTCACAATGAATCGCCTGGAATGTGTTGTTCAAATGGAAAAGTGAATTTGCCTCCTCTGGATGATCCACCTGAACCTCTTCTAGCTTACGTCTCCGGAACTACTGAGTTATCCAGACATTACGTGAGATTACATATACCTCCCGTGCAACGCCGGGTAACTCAGCTAGTATGTATATAAAAATGAATTCCTGTTTGTCTGTTCCGAATGGGCGCCTCAGCCGCTGAACCGATCGCCATGAAATTTTTACCATGTACAAGTTGCATATCTAGAACCAACCTTACGATATTTTGGAAGGGGCTGGACCCCGGGGTCCAGGGGCTGCGGTACAAATTTTTTCGAAAATTTTAATTTTCTTTAAATTTTTCCACGAAAATGAGTTTATGGGGCTGGTTATATGAAATTACTGACATGTTCGAATCCGAGGGGCCCAGCCCTGGATCAAAAATTAATTTTTACACAAATATTTGATTATTTCAAAATTACTTCTCAGTCTCTCAACCGATCGCCATGAAATGTTTACCATGCAAATGTTGCATGTTCAGGACCAGTCTTACGATATTGTGAAAGGGGCTGGGCCTCGGGGTCTAGGGGCCATGGTACAAATTTTTTCAAAAATTTAAATTTTTTTACGAGAATGAGTTTTGGAAAGGGGTTATATGAAATAAGAGACATGTTCGAATTCAGGGGGTCCGCCCCTGGATCAAAAATTCATTTTTACATGTAAAGATACAATTATTTGATTGTTCTGAAATAACGCCTTAGCCGCTTTACCGATCGCCATGAAATTTTTACCATGTATGTGTTGTATGTTCAGGACCAAGCCCACGATACTTTTGAAGGGGCTGGACCCCAGGGTCTAGGGGCTGTGGTACACATTTTTTCTCAAATTTCAATTTTTTTGATTTTTTGACGGTAATGACTTTAGGAAAGGGGATATATGAAACTAGTGACATGCTTCAATCCGGAAGTCTGCCCTGGATCAAGAATTCATTTTTACATTGTATAGATACAATTATTTAAATGTTCCGAAATAGCGCCTTAGCCGCAAATTTTTACACCAAAAAGGATATCTAGCGTGCGATTGTTATACACAAATCATCATCATAATTTTATTAATTTAAATTTAAGACAATCTTTCATCACTTTAACTGAAGACAAATCTCTGAACACTTATATTATCCATTCTAACTTACTGGTTTGACATGTACTGTTTAGTGATATCCTATTTATCATATCCTGTTTTGAAATGTACCATAGTCAGCGAGTTCTAATTTCCACATAACTTCAGAAATAATTAACATTCTATTTTAATCCACTATTGCAACCGGCGGATTTTAATGAAAATAGTAGTTTCATACTAAACGCCAATAGTTTATTACTATATTTAGTTTATTACTTAAATAATCAATGATTGTTTCATAAAATCAATTCTAGGAAAGGTACTAAAAAATATTGTACGTATAAACTGATTTACTTTGAAAAGTACTACTTAGCGTTTTATATTTGAAAATAGCATCTTTTACAAGAAACATCCTTGGATTTAAATTATTGTACGTGTAAAATTGCCTTAGTTTCAAAAAACTTCTTTTGTTTTTCGAAATGCAATTTTCAACCACAGTTCGCGGTAAAACGTATCGAAGGGAACATTAAAATCGTTTTGATAAATTAATACTAATTTCTGTTTTGAATGCCCGTCATTCCTGATTAGTTAGCTACACGTTTCATTTTTGCTTAAAAATGCCATCGAAAAAAGATCAATTGGTAACTGCAAAGTCGAAGAAAATTAGAGCCGCAAGGGTGGCTGAATCAAGCGAACAGCGTGAAGCACGACTTGAAAATGATCGAAGCAGTACGTCTTCTTCTAGAGCTAATGAAACAACTGAACAGCGTGAAACACGACTTACAAACGTTCGAAGCAGTACATCTTCTTCTAGAGCTACTGAAACCATTGAACATCGTGAGGCCCGGCTGGAAGTCGATCGATTACGATATGGACGATTAATAGAAACTTTTAGAGGTGATTTAAAGTTAGCAGCATTCAATTACGAGAAAGACTATGATTACAGTTCAAATGGAAAAGTGAATTTGCCTCCTCTGGATGATCCACCTAAACCTCTTCTAGCTTACGTCTCCGGAACTACTGAGTTATCCAGACATTTTCTACAAAATATTCGAAAATACAACTCATGCTTTCAAATACAGCGATGTAAAGAGAGAATTCTTGCATAACAATCAAGGTATTTGAATTATATACCTCCCGTGCAACGCCGGGTAACTCAGCTAGTCTATATATATAAAAATGAATTCCTGTTTGTTTGTTCCGAATGGGCGTCTCAGCCGCTCAACCGATCGCCATGAAATTTTTACCATGTACAAGTTGCATATCCAGAACCAACCTTACGTTATTTTGGAAGGGGCTGGACCCCGGGGTCTAGGGGCTGCGGTACAAATTTTTTCGAAAATTTTAGTTTTCTTTAAATTTTTCCACGAAAATGAGTTTATGGGGCTGGTTATATGAAATTGCTGACATGTTTGAATCCGAGGGGCCCAGCCCTGGATCAAAAATTAATTTAAATATTTGATTATTTCAAAATTACTTCTCAGTCGCTCAACCGATCGCCATGAAATGTTTACCATGCAAATGTTGCATGTTCAGGACCAATCTTACGATATTGTGAAAGGGGCTGGACCCCGAGGTCTAGGGCCATGGTACAAATTTTTTCAAAAATTTAAATTTTTTTACGAGATTGAGTTTTGGAAAGGGGTTATATGAAATAAGAGACATGTTCGAATTCGGGGGGTCCGCCCCTGGATCAAAAATTCATTTAAAGATACAATTATTTGATTGTTCTGAAATAACGCCTTAGCCGCTTTACCGATCGCCATGAAATTTTTACCATGTATATGTTGCATGTTCAGGAACAAGCCCACGATACTTTTAAAGGGGCTGGACCCCGGGGTCTAGGGGCTGTGGTACAAATTTTTTCTCAAATTTCAATTTTTTTAAGATTTTTTGACGGGAATGACTTTAGGAAAGGGGTTATATGAAATTAGTGACATGCTCCAATCCGGAAGTCTGCCCTGGATCAAGAATTCATTTTTACATGTACATATAGATACAATTATTTAAATGTTCCGAAATAGCGCCTTAGCCGCAAATTTATACACCAAAAAGGATATCTATAGTATATATCATATATATATATATATATATATATATATATATATATATATATATATATATATATATATATATATATATATATATATATATATATATATATATATATATATATATATATATATATATATATATATATATATATATATATATATATATATATATATATATATATTACGAAGAGCGAAATTATCAAGAATTTTACAACTTCAGTTTCGATCTGAATGAGAAACACGAAAAATTTAATTATTTTCCAGTCAATCTCATCAGGCTATAGCGACTGAATTGTTAATTACATGATTGATTATTTTCTATATATAGAAAGCAACATGTACTTTAAGCATTAGCGAATTGTACGCAATACATTTTAAATTCTTCATAATTTCAATTTTGGTTCTTTTATTTGACGCATAAATACGATATTTGAGTTTGAATTTAAAGTTCTTCTGGTAAATAACCAGATAATCATTACGATTTTACGATTTGTTACGAAGAGCGAAATTATCAATAATTTTACAACTTCAGTTTCGATCTGAATGAGAAACACGAAAAATTATTATATATGTATATATATATATATATATCATAGTTTTATTAATTTAAATTTAAGACAGTCTTTCATCACTTTAACTGAAGACAAATCTCTGAACACTTATATTATCCATACTAATAATCCATTTTTACTGGTGTACTGTTTAGTGATATCCTATTTATCAAATCCTGTTTTGAAATGTACCATAGTCAGCGCGTTCTAATTTCCACATAACTTCAGAAATAATTAACATTCTATTTTAATGAAAATAGTAGTTTCATACTAAACGCCAATAGTTTATTACTTTATTTAGTTTATTACTTAAATAATCAATGATTGTTTCATAAAATCAATTCTAGGAAAGGTACTAAAAAATATTGTACGTATAAACTGATTTACTTTGAAAAGTACTAGCGTTATATATTTGAAAATAGCATCTTCTACAAGAAACATACTTGGTTTCAAATTATTGTACGTGTAAAATTGCCTTAGTTTGAAAAAACTTCTTTTGTTTTTCGAAATGTCATTTTCAACCACAGTTCGCGGTAAAACGTATCGAAGTGGACGTAGTTTTAATCGTTTTGAATAAATTAATATTAATTTGTGTTTCGGATCCCGTTGTTCTCGATTAGTTAGCTATATTGCAATAAAATAATTGTTGGTGATTATTTTCCAGGTATTAAATATTATTTCAAGTGAATATACATTCTTATTAGATTCAAGTTTTCAGTTTATAAACGTGTTAGTCTATGATTACTTTTTGATTGTAGATAACATTTGATTTTGCTTAAAAAAAATTCCGTAAAGACATTTTCAAACACAGTTCGCGGTGAAACGTATCGAAGGGAACATTAAAATCGTTTTGATAAATTAATACTAATTTCTGTTTTGAATGTCCGTCATTCCTGATTAATTAGCTACACGTTTCATTTTTGCTTAAAAATGCCACGGAAAAAAGATCAATGGGGCAGGTAACTGCAAAGTCGAAGAAGATTAGAGCCGCAAGGGTGGTTGAATCAAGCGAACAGCGTGAAGCACGACTTGAAAATGATCGAAGCAGTACGTCTTCTTCTAGAGCTAATGAAACAACTGATCAGTGTGAAACACGACTTGCAAACGTTCGAAGCAGTACATCTTCTTCTAGAGCTAATAAAACAACTAAACAGCGCGAAACACGACTTGCAAACGTTCGAAGCAGGATGTTTTCTTCAAGAGCTGATGAAACAACTGAACAGCGTGAAACACGACTTGAAAATGTTCGAAGCAGGATGTCTTCTTCTAGAGCTACTGAAACCATTGAACATCGTGAGGCCCGGCTCAAGTTAGCAGCATTCAATTATGAGAAAGACTATGATTACAATGTTTTAATTGGGCAAATGGAAAACATTTGTTTGTATTGTCATGCTTTAAAGTTTCTCAATGAATCGCCTGGAATGTGTTGTTCAAATGGAAAAGTGAATTTGCCTTCTCTGGATGATCCACCTGAACCTCTTCTAGCTTACGTCTCCGGAACTACTGAGTTATCCAGACATTTTCTACAAAATATTCGAAAATGCAACTCATGCTTTCAAATACAGCGATGTAAAGAGAGAATTCTTGCATAACAATCAAGGTATTTGAATTATTTACCTCCCGTGCAACGCCGGGTAACTCAGCTAGTTGTTTATAAAATGGAAATTTATAGCTTAAGAAAATGTTGAACATTCTTGTTATATAAATAAAAGCCATCAGTGAAATGTGTTATTCCAGGCAGCTCAAATGGTCCTTTTAACACAAAAATTCATTTAAACAAAAAATGCATGAAAGTTGCAAACTTTATAAACAAAAATGATTCAATTAATGAATAGTGATAAGGAAACAGCTGCCGAAAGAATTGTTCGTCAATATGACGTTGCTTACGAAACGCGTACAATTACAAAATTACGAACAGAAGAATATAAAATACGCAATTATTGAAAATGAAGACGATTGACACATTTTAATAATATTGCATATTGGTTCAAACATCTGTAAACTTTCCTTCACCCGTTCAATGAACTGATCGTCAAAAATGAGTTTAATAACGTCTTATTTAACTTTTTTAATTTTAGAATCAGCTGCTACGATCTTCATCTGCTCCAAGTTCTTGATTAGAGACCGGTAAGCATTTCTGTATGAGCACCATCGTGGTTGTATTCTTTGAGTAAAGTATGTAGTCATCTTCTCTGTTATTGCTATATTCAATACATTCTTTGCCAACAACTTGGCGGTATGACTATTGCAAGTACTATGCAATAAAACATAGTTAGTAAGTTTTCCCTTTTGACCATAGTACCTACTTGCATTATCCGAAACAACCGTATATACTGTAGTGTTGTATAGCTGCTTAGCAATGTCTATCGATTGCAGCAAAATTTCGGCTAATCTTGCTCCTGTTTCACTTTCACCTATTAGGTAGCATATATGTGTTGCTATTAATGACTTAATATGTTCGATTCCACCAATCTTAATTAAGGGCAGGTTTCATCCGAATACTAATTTGGCTAATTCCTCATTCAACTCCATCTCTTCTTTTACACTTAATTTGTCAAATTATTTTGCAACTGCTGAATTTTCTTTATTGAATTTTTTTAAAGTTCTGTTCTGAATTTATGAGGTTATGAAATTGTACCCAGTCCAATTGTACCAACAATCTAAACAATTTTTCTTAGGGTTATTTTCGTATCCCTCCGAAATTATAGCATATATGTAGTTCTTCGTTAAACCTAGAATGCTTTATTTTTGGTCTCCTTGTTCTAGGTTATCATTTCTGGCTATATGGTTGATTTAGGAACTTCAAATATAAGCGTAGTTCGCAGAAGTAATTAAATCTATACATAGGAAAAAAACAACAAGAAAAATTTGATTATCTACGAATTTTCTACATTGTTTACACATTGTCTACATTGTCTATACATTGACTACATTGTCTACGTCAAAAACTATTGTCTACGCTATTGTCGACACTTAAATGTAGACAATCTTAAATTACGTGTAGACGCACAACACTGGCCACTCCTAATTACATAGTAGATCCGATACCGTACGCCCTTTAAATCTTCCCGGCTGTTTTGCTTGCTGCATGGACTCAGGCGTGGGTGTTTAGAGGCTGAACCCAATTTCAAAAACCAAATTTAACCTAATTTGAACCAAAAACAAGTAATTTTTATTAAATGATGGATTCCAATGATAAATTGAATAATCTCGTGAAATCATAAAATAAAATGAAAACAAAATTGAAAATCGAAATTTATCACTCAACCACGGAAACCAATCACTCACCCAAAATTCACCGCTATGCACTCCAATTGTAATCACTCGTCTTTCAGCTATAATCGTGTCGAGTCCTTTTATTTTTTTGTAAAATCTCGATGTTGCAGCAAAATTGAGGCCCAACCATGTGCTTTTCGACCTATATAAAAAAAAATCATCAATTCATTTCCAAATAAAAAAAAAAATCTAATTGTTGTACTGGTACAAACAAAACACTATCGTATTTGGTTCAATTATTTTTGTTTCTCACAATCACAAACCACCGAGAAAGAATGCTTAGCAGTGATTAGAGATGTGCGGGTAGTAACTATTCGTTATTTAATACTCGTTACTTTTAACTACCCGAAGTAACGATTCCTTCGGTTAAAAAATATTCGTTACTTTATACCTACTAAAATGAAAACAAAACAAAACAAAAAAAAAATTAGTTCGGTTTATTGAGTTGCAACGAACGTATATAATCAGTTATGGCTCTTTTTCTCCTCTAGTTATGTCTCGTTTCCTCCTTACCTTTGTGTTTTTACATACAAAACACAAAACGCAAAATGTTTAACAAATTATATGGAGTAGTGATTACTTTGTACCGAATAAAAAGTAACGAGTATTACGAGGAGTGGTGATGGTTAGTTGATTTTGAAATCCAAAATCGGTCCAACCATTCTCGAGTTATGATTTTTTTCCTGAAATGAACTAGCTCTTTGAAAAACAACAACAACAAATACCCGTAAAATGTAAAGGTTTACTTAGGGCCAGCAAGGCGGACCGGGCTCAGCTAGTACTTTATATTAACAAAGTACATTATAATAATTTCAAAATAATTAATTTTCTAGCGTTCACTTACATTATAAATGCTCAAGAATTTTAAATAAAACTTAACCAAAAAAAAAATGTGTGTAGAGTGTAGCTCTACGTGCAACAGAAGTGAAACTTTTTAAGTTGTAAATAATTATTATCATTTATCGTCTAATGGTCCATCGGGCAGTGTCAAGGGCAGCGAAGAGGGTAATGGGAATGGAAGCCAGAGGGCGGAGGTCCCAAGGATAGGAAGAACCTCTTTGCGGAGCGACCGTGTACCACGGTAAGTAGAACAGAACAGGAAGAGTTACTGCATAAGGGCAAGAACATTATCAACAAGATGAAGGACACAACTTTTAAGTAACAAAATATTTCCAGCAATATTAAGGTAGGGCTGATGGAATTAGAGGAAGTTTTTAGCGCTATTGCGTACGCTATAATAGCGTAGAGGAGATCCGAAACTCATCTATCTGAAGGTAGAGGGCTGCATCAACTTAATAGAACCCCCAATACGGGATGAGACGAGGAAATCCAGAAGCCAAGAAGTTGGATAAAAGGAAACCGGAAAGTATTAAGCCCACGGCTGAGCCCGGGGAAAACTCAACCATAAAAAACGCAGAATGGAAGGAGGAGTGGTAAACGTCGTAGGTTTCGGCCTGAAGCGCTTCTAGGTGAGATCCACAGTAAGGTCAGACCTAAGGAGTCTGGGACAGAGATTCAGTCAATCCGGCAGACCAAAATAAGGGACGCGCACCGCCGAATTAAATTTCATGCTATGCACGGAAAAGTTGTTTGATCAGGCGGAGCTCGAACACTTCCCAGGATCTGGCAAGTGTCAGGTGTACCGCGAGGCGCTACAGGTAGCATAGGACAGGCTATGATCAGAATCTTACAAGGAAATATGAATAGGAGCTGGACTGCTGGTCACCTCTTGCAACAGATGGCAGTAGAGAAAGAGGCCGAGCTGCTCATCTTAAGTGAGCAGTATCTGAATAAGGAGACGACTGGGTCGTATTCAGATCTACTAGACACAGCGGCCATATGGATACTTAAGGGGAGTGTGCATGATGAACACTATGGTGCAGGGAGGGGCTTCGTAACAGCAAGCATAACCTACTTTAGCTGTTATTTTACCCCTAATGAAAGCATCACAGAGTTTGTAGCGAAGTTGGAGGCATTTGAGCATTGCAAGATGAGATCCTCAGGATGACGGGATATCCGGTGATAGCTGGTAATTTCAATGCAAGAGCACTTGAGTGGGGAATGCCAAACGCTGACACGAGAGGAAGATTGATCCTGGAGATGGCTGCCAGAACAGGACTCATGTCACTGAACAGCGGCTCTGCTACAACGTTTCGGAGGCCGCGCTACACGGGGACGACCCTCAATATCACCTTTGCATCGGAGGCCCTAGTGCTATACATACATCCTCAACTGGAGGGTAATGGAGGATTACTGCGGCAGTGATCACCAGTACATTGCTTTTGAAGTTGGCAGGAGACAACGGAGCGACTTGCGGGATAAACCTGGTAGATGGAACCAGCAAAAAATGGACGTTGAGCGGTTCAGGGAATAGCTACAGAATGGCAAGCAGCAAATGGCGAGCAATATAATAGGAACGGATGGAACAGCAGTGACTGAAGTTCGAGTATCGTCCACCATGGATCTTATCGTCTCGGCCTGCGAGGTACCCATGCCAAGGAAAAGATCAAGGTACAACAAACCGTCTGTGTGTTGGTGGACAGCGGAAATCTCGGACGTACGAAGGAGATGCTTCGTACTCTGACGAGAGGCCCAGCGAATAAGAGTTCGTGGTGAAGCTAGCCGCGTTTTCGGAGAATTTAGGCTCGCCAAAAAGCTACTGCGCAGAAAAATAAATGAGAGCAAAAATCGGTGCTGGAAGAAGTTTATAGAAGACATTGACGAAGACCCATGGGGACTGGGCTACAAAATAGTTGTGCAGAAATTAGGAGCCCAGATACCAACACGAGTAATGGATGTTCGCACCACTGAAAATATTGTTAGAACTCTCTTCCCCAGTCATCCAGAGAGAGAACTGATAACAGGAAGGCAAGAAATAGATGTTCCACTTTTCACAGAGGCAGAGCTACAGAATGCTATTTCGTCTTCAAAAAACAAGAAGGCTCCTGGCCCGGATGGAATTCCAAATGAAATCCTGAAAATCGTTGGACAGCAGGATCCTAAAATAATGCTGGAGATGTACAACGCTTGCCTGGTGGAAGGAGTTTTTAGCCTCAGATGGAAGAGGGCACGGCTGGTGCTAATTAGAAAAGGAGATGGAGACCTCGAACTACCTCACCCTTTCGACCCTTATGCATGCTGGATACGGCTGGCAAAATTTTGGAGAAGCTAATCCGAGCGAGACTCATATCGGCGATCCAAGCAGCAGGAGATCTCCCGCCTAGGCAATATGGCTTCAGAGCTGGGCGTTCCACGATCGGCGCAATCAGAGAGGCTACGGAAGTAATGAAGAGAGATTACAACCACTATTCGGGGCGCATTGTTTTGCTGGTGGCCTTGGCCGTGAAAAACGCCTTTAATACAGTGAGATGGATTCCAAATCTAAATTCCAGCTTATCTAGCGCGGACTTTGGATGACTATATGAGGAACCGCATCCTCACGTATGACACGGAAGAAGGAGAGCGAAGCATGGCGGTCACAGCAGAAGCAGCCCAGGGATCAACAGTGGGACCCAATCTCCCAATGTTTTTTACGACGGCCTGCTACAAATAGAGACACCCGACGAGACTCGCTTGGTGGGTTACGCGGACAACGTGGCGGTGATTATTGCTGCGCGCGATACAAAGCAAGCGCAACTGAAGTTGAACCAGGTAATGCGAACCAAAAATGGATTAATGGAAGAGCACGGTCTAGCCCTAGCACTCAGTAGAGGTGGAAAACTATCGACAATTTCAACTATCGATAGTATCGATAGTAACATAAAAAACAATCGATAGAAAACTATCGACAGAAATTAAAAGACTATCGATATACTATCGATACTATCGGATAATAAATTTATAAACTTTATTCAATTAGGTACATATAGGTTGACTATAACCAGAAACTATAAAGTCAAGGGAGGTTATTATAATCGGAAAGTTTCCCAATTTCCCACTTTGTTTTAAAAGCAACCAATCGTTTTTATGTAAGAAAATCAGCATCTCAACATTTTTTGGCTTTCAGACCGTTTGGGTTGGTTGATCACCAATAATTTGACTAGCATATAAAAGGAATGACAAAAAGAAAAACGTAACTAAAGTTACATCGCATAATAGCAAATCGCTCTTGTACGAATAAAATATCAATATCAACCTATCCAATTAAGGCCATGAAAACGTCAGTTGTCATAGTTTTATTTAAGGGAATACGATTTTTGGATCTACGATGTCGAATTCTTATTATGATAAAATCTTGAAGTATTATCTCTAAAACTGATAAGGTTATGACTGATTTTATATTCTTAAATTAATGCGTTTTTAATTAAAAATTCAGTTAAAAGAATTCAAAGCCACTTTATAATACTCTTCAGTATAAACGATGCAATTAACGTTTCTTAAACGACACAATTAAAGTGATCCGCTTATTCCTAGCAGTGAAAAGAACTAATTAAACCTTTATACTGCTATCCTGAAAAAACGGTATTTTACACTTATCATATTCTTACTTGAATAGGTCGATATATCGATAGTATATAAAAAGTATCGATTGTTTTCGATAGTACGAAACTATCGATATATCGATAGTACTATCGATAGATTTCCACCACTAGCACTCAGTAAAACCGAGATAGCGTTCAACCAAAACGTTGAATGAAAAATTATTTCGGAAAACCCTTTATCACCATTATGTGGTAATGGCGGTTTTATTGGTTTTAAATGATAGAAATCCTAAATCGACCAAATGTCTTTTTCATAGACATATATGCTTCAACCTCACATTACTTTTATAATTTATAATGTTCTTTAAAATAATGTTTGTTTTGCCTGAAAAAATATTGACTAAAAATCTGTTTTAGCTAAATTTTTTTTTCGGGATGGAGTGAATTTTCTTTTATTTCTATGATTTTTCGTTCTTTTTATATTGAATTTAGCGAAGACACATTAATTACAGAATACAACTTATATTATTCTTAACGAGAATGCACGACCGAACCCTACCTACTTTTTCCGTGTAAATTAATCTATAACAGGGAGCTTTGAGTTCAAGTATCCGGTCTTTAGTGACCCAAGATTCTTGGATCAAGACAATATCTGTCCCTTCTTTTCCAATTTTTAAAAGGAGAGCAGCTGATGCTGCCATAGAGTGGTGACGGTTTACTTGCAGAAATGTCAATGTCATCTATACAGTTTCTTCTCCACCACAGTAATATCAGAGTCTTCCCCTGATGAGAAGTCCTCTGAGAGCTTCATTAAAGATCCCATGGACATTGACATCTTCGTGTCCTCGGAGATACTTTCCGCTTGACTGTCAGCTACTTTCGCGCGCCCAGAAGAGCGCTCAAGCACCGTGGCAGTATCTGAAACTGACTGCGGGGCCTCCGGCTTGTTCGCGTCCTTCTTGTACACCTTGAATGTGACTGAATTGAAACCATAGTTGATTAAACCGTTGGGTTTTTCCAGTGCAGTCAGTGGCTCCCTGTTAAAAATAACAGCTGACCTGTAGTCAGCCTTTGCCTCTGCGAGCTTGGCAACTTTCCAGTTGTGTGCCTGCAACAGATGGATTATCACCTTCGGATTAGTAGGCTCCAAAGGGTTGTGCATCCTGACTATTTGTCTCCAGGGTATCTCCTCTCTATCAATAACAGCAAGGCTGGCTCCCGGCCATACCTCGCCAAGTCGATTCACTACCTTCTTGTAAAGTACCAGTGACCTCTGCACATGCAGTCAGTTTCACCTGATTCCTGTGCCAGCCCCCATCCCGACAAGTCGGAGAAGGTCCTGGATTGTCCGATAGGACTTTCAGGCCTCATACAGGTAGCATGGAGCTTCGTCCTCTTGGCGATCTTAGGATTTTCCTCCTGTGATCGTGCTTTTTTAAGCTGTGGGTCAGCTGAAGAGTTTTCCGACTTTTGTTCGTGACTTATTGCGCCCACGCAAGCGTGGCTTTGTCCTTCTCAGTCATGTCTTCCGGAGAGATGTTATTTTATTTAACTACGGCCCACCAGGCCTTCCTCATAGTATCATACGATGGTCTTGAGGAACCAGCCTCTTTCGTACCTTGGTTTCAATTTGTTCGCCCAGGTTTGGTGACCCAAGTGGAGGCACCAGCTTCGCTTGAGCTTATATCCCGCGCCTTTATTGTAGACTTAGCGGAAGGCGTAAAGACTCGAACCTCCTTGTCTAAATTTCCCAGACTTGTTAGAGAGCCGGGCTCATTTGTTTGTTGTTGTTGCTTTTTTGGTTCTCCCAAGTTTGGTCAGACGAGTATCGGGGAAAAGAGTATCCATCTGTGCGGAGATTCACAATACACAGATAAGGCTACTCAATCCGAAGGCGCCAGGTATCCGGATCCACCGTTAGCGACTGAGCTAGTTTTTAAGCTGGGGGCCCAGTCTGGCCGGTTATCGACACGGTACGAATAACATCTTAACCCAGGCCAGCAATTTGTTTAAGGTTGACTCCTTTAGCGCCGCGTTTTAGCCTAAAAGTCGAAAAATCAACAATCTAGTTACCAGCGGTCACCAAGTGTAGGTAACACGAGCACTTGCGGAAGCTGCAAGTTACGAAGCTAACAGCAAGTGCCAACTTGAATCCCTCGGGCAACTTACCGCCTAGACCACCAAATTTTAAATTACTTTGAAGACAATTAGCTTCACCAAGCTACAGACGAGGAAACTCCAAGAACAAATAATAATCTCGAGGGATGGCACAATGCCTTCGCCAAATTGGTTTCTGCTGAACATCGAACAATTTGAAATTTTCTAGAAAATTTGCAGCATGAACAATCCAAAGATTAATTGGTTTTGCAACAAATATTTTCTGGAATGCCTATGCCTCCAAAAAGCAATATCGTGACTATGACTTGGAGAGTAAGAAGTATTGTCGCCGAATATAAAACGATGGACGTAATTGAGTTTTTTCGTCGTGCAGCTTCTCACAACATTATTAATACGAATTATTTTGGGTTTAGTTTTCGCCCAAGAAAACAGCCAATTTGATTTAATTGGCAAAAGCCAACTGTTCGAAATAAAATAGAAATTTAATATGTATTATGACCTGGTGGCAATAAATCCATTTTTAATGGGTTAATGTTATTCTTGCGGGGGGTTTATCCCCCATAAATACGCTTATTAATAATTTCCAGCAAAAAAATGAACAATGTATGAATAGATGCCAATATCATAATAAGAAAGCAAAAACTATATTTAAAACCAATTAATATTAAAAACAGTAATAAGTTAACAAAATGATAAAAGCATACGAGGAACCAAAAAATCCATCAATCTATTCAAACTAATAAATATCATTTTATCAAAAATATTATTATCTCACGCAAATATAATTATCCATCATTACGCCATAGAAAACGAAAGTTGTAATTAGTTTTAGTATTTTTCGCTTTTCAGTATAAATGAGATTGAAATTTTGCAATACGTTGCATGATGAAAATTCGTTTTTCAACATTAAAATTGTTTCGAAAAGAAATATCAAAGAGTTTTTTCCTATCCCTCTTACTTGGCAAACCATTTCGTTGTAATGCCGATGAACTGTAATGCCGACTTCGTTGTATTGCCGACAATATAGTATGTCTTATCTTTGGCAACACAAACGCTAATTCAAACGAAACATAACACCTATGTGCACAAATAGAATCACTTTTGATTTTATGACAATAAATAGATTTATGAAAGAAGCACTTTTCCAACAGATTTGGAGATTCATGTAAATCAAACAATTTTTTTTAGATGCTCAGATTATATAATATATGTATTTATTTATTTATATTTGGTTATTATTATTATTATTATTTTTTAAGGGATTAGTAAAGATTAACAATATTTTCAAGAATGTCAGGTTATAGTTTATCCATATAGAGAACGGTTTAAGCAGCAGGAGCAGCTGATTGCAAAAGACTTATCAAAACAGGAATGTAGATTTGAAGGTCTTCAAGAATCATGACTAAATCATACGCCAAGTCGGGGAGCTCTCTTATTATATAAGCAATATTATTTGCGATATATTGGAGAAACATTAGGAAAATTGGGAGTAAAAGTCTAACCGCATGTTTGGCCGCTTCGACAAAAAGATATGCGTAAAGTTCGGAAAAAATAGCGATAATATCAGTAAAAGCAGCAAGATCAGCAGCCCGGGTTTCAGAAGCAGCACCAGTGGCAACATCGGTAACATTATTAGTGGTAGTAGTATTAGTGATAGTGCCAGGATCAACAGCCGGCGAGGTGGTTGGTAAAACGGTCGGAATAACACCACCAACAATGTTTGGAACAAGACCGGCATGCGCAACCTGTTAAATAAATTTATTAAATTATGTATTTATGAAAACCTTCATTATTTTTTATGTTTTTTTAATACTTACAACAGCACCGAGAAGTACAATCAACAAAATTTTGAATTGCATTTTAATTTTGATTTAAATATAGAACAACTGACAAACTTAGAGCTTGATTGTGAACTGAATGATTTTGGATGAAATTCGCCGAGTTTATATACCAAAATTTAGTATTTACACAATTGGCAAATTTGAGAAATAATACGCAATTCAATTAAAACAAATAAGAAAATTTAGAATTTCTAAAAAACTAAATGTTTTTGTTTATTTTTACTTAACTAAATATTGTTGCGCATCTGTTTAAATCGATTGCTTACTTTCTAATGTCATGTTATAGTGGGAGGTTATTTAAATTTCAAGTGAACCAAGGTTAATGATAAGTTTAGCCTCTAAATAAATTTACGACGGAAAATCGAAATTTGATCGAATTTATTTTACTTGTCGTAGCGGCTAATTTTTACCCTTAATCTCCGTGATTTTTAAATAAGGCTAATCGGCCGTCAGATATACTGTTACGGCGCTTTCGAAGCTAGCCGTATTCCATTCTTAATTCCAGTGATTTCATAATTGAAGCAAGGGCGGGTTATATTTTGTCTCTGCGTAAAGTTAATTTTTAATTCAATTGTGAGTTTTAGAAAGAGCTTTTTGATTACGAATTATAGCTAAAATTTATTTTAGCGCAATAAGTGTCTATTTCTCTTACGATAATGAATAATAAACCCAGTTTCTAAATCAATATTAAACCTAATTGAAATACATATTTCAGCTTTGGGAACTGTAGTGGCACGATTAACTCATAAAAATTCGCTTCGAAAATCGAATGTTGAAAAATCTAACATTTGCAACTTCCGTTTACGAATTAGCATATATCGTTTATTATGGCATCTGAAAACGTAATTCGTGGTTCAGCGGCGGAGTTGGTGATAGCCGGCAATAGCGCGCGCTCTGGAATGCAGTATGCCGCAGCAGGATACCAGGGCAAGCTATTGAACGCCCTAAATCTCAGGCGAAGAGCTCAACGACCACAAAATCATGATTTTGTAATTTTTGTTTAATTACGTACTAGCGGAAGTTGGTCGCATAAGGGTGGACATATAAGTTTGTACAGTTATTTCAAATAATTTTAGATCGGGAGTTTATTTTTGCATCCTAAATATATTTTGTTTATTAGCTGTTGTTATAGGTTCCATTGTTACCAACCCATACGAAGTTTACATTTTGTGTCAACGTTTTTTGTCATATACTTCACACTAGTAGACATTTGATGGTAAATTTCTGATAGTCTGTCTAGTTTATTTCCCTAGTTACTGTAAGTTAGAGCACTATGAAGCTTTTTGTAATAAACTTTCCAACTTGATATTCGATTTTCCTGTTGACTGTCAATTTTTGGTTCTTGGTGATTTCAACTTGCCTATTGTACCTTGGAGTACTGATTGTGATGCTATCTCTCCAGCGCCTTCCTTTGGTCAGTTAATTAATCAATACGACGGACGACTCGACAAGAGAAATTCAGCTACATATAATTTCAGAACAATTTTGATTTGTACAAAATCAATTGGCACTTCAATTCACCAGTACAGCGATTTTGGTCGCAAAATGAGGATTCATTTGAGGATTACCGGAAGGCAATAGTATTGGTAAATTGTATTGGTGTTGAATGTGCATTTTTTCTTTCAATTTTTCGTTTAATGTGATGCAAATAAGAGAGATAAAATGACGCGAGTAATAGGGATAACATGATACAAATAAGAGGAATAAGCTCAGAAGAGAACGATTGATGTATTAAATACTGAGGAGACTGAGATAGAACAACAAATTTCGAAATAAAAAAAAAAATTAAAAATATTACGAAGCGAGAGACTCAAAATAAAAAATATTAACCAAAAAAAAAACAAAAAAGTTAGAAAACAAAATGATTTTGCTTATTTGGTTTAGTATTGTGTTGCAACTCATGATGGTCGGTTGCTCCTATACGATTTTTCTAGCATATACACGCAGAATATATAAATTATGTATAAATTAAAAATCATTTATTAAATTGTTTTATGTTTTTGCTTTTCACGGTAAAAATTTCGCGAAATTAATTAATTTTTGTCGTTAGAATTAATTGTTTGTAACTTAATTTAAGGAGCCAATTTGTTTAAATTATACCTAAATTGTTATTAGTTATAATTTTTTTTTATGAAAATCCACAAATAATTAATTAAAACAAAAATTATAAATTATATTATATGACAATTAAATAAAAATCAAAAATACGATAATTTACGTTTAACTATAAAACTTACCATTCTGCTTGAACAATAAACAACAATAGACACACAAATATTTATGAATTCCCCATGTCAGAAGAAAGGGAAAAATAACTCAAGGCGAGCGTAAGCACCAAAAATTTGAACCGATTCACCCGATTGGTTTATTTTTGATACTTACCACGAGGAAACGCATGAGAAAATACACTAATACAATAAAAAATATTTTACAGCACACAATAGCAAAATGTATATTATACATTGTGTACATATACAAAATTCTCAATCCTCAATCCTCATTTTGCGACCAAAATCGCTGCACAGGTACCAAAGTTAAATTGTTCGCTAGTCGAAATATACCAAGTGGAATATTGGCACCTTAATAATGGTATTTCTCATTAACCAAATAATTGTGAGTGTGCATTGCTGCTCGTGATCTGGTAAATATGCCAACATTTCGACTGAGCCTTTGGTAGTACAGCAAGTTAATAAAATGTTATTCCTGCGTGAAACAAAATTCACAGCACCTATGTCACAGTTAGTTTGCTATATAATATGTCACTGTTACGGCACACGTAACCAAACAACACAAAAGAATTACCGGAAAACCCTTCAAATACAAAGACTTAAGTATGGGCAATGCCAACAGCACTCTATAAAATTATCCAGCACCTACTAAAATGCTATAATATTCATAAAAACGCGCATTCATTATTGTTTGGTTTAGAAAGCGTAACATTACTAAACGTTTGCAACAAAGCTAAATTTTAAAAGGCGAACAACAAAGAGTTGACCTGTTTTAATTGAGGACAATAAACATCTTTAGTGAACCATCTAATTGAAGATCAATAAAATCAGCACCACTACTGATTCTTTATACTAATCACTTCACCTTAAGCATGCTGTATACTTCTAATCTTATGAAATTTGACTGCAGAATGGCAAAGGGCAACCTCGAATCATAGGGCAGGTCAAAATCCCAAAATAACAATTAATCTATATAATCTAGAACTAACTATTTTTTCAGAACTTGAACGATAATGCTTAGATGATAGCTTTCCAAGAAGTTAGTAAAGATTAAAAATATTTTAAAGAATGATACAGGTGTTCCATGTTAGCTAAGAGTTGATTTAAGATTTGCATGATAGGTGCTAAAAGAGAATTGAAAAAATACCGGCAACCAAAGGAGAAATGCATCCAAATAAAGTGCTAAAAGGGCTGGTTATAGATTGCGTTACTTTTGGAATAACAGTTGCTATGGTGTTAGAGTAACATCTGCAGCAGTACCGGTTGCGCCGGTAGCTAACACCTCTGAGTAGAGTTTGAAGGTTTGGCAAAAGAGTTTTCCAATATTACATTTTTGTAAAGTGCGTCAGTGACCTTTTTAGCTAAATTAGAAGCAGCGGCAGTGACACCGTTAACGAGATTGGTACCAGCAGCCATTACACCTATAGCAGCATCGATACCAGCAGTAATGACATCGAAAGGATCGACGGTAGGTATGAAGTGTAAATTGGCAGGAATAGCAGGAACGTCATTACTACCAGCGGTTTACAAAAGACCGACATGCGCAACCTGTTAAATAATATTTTATCTTTTTGATACTTATAGCAATTCCGCTTTTAAATTTCATCTTAAAATTGGTTTAGTTAGAAAAACTGATAAACTTAAAGTTTGGTTGTGAACCGAATGATTTAATATTTACACAACTTGTACATTCGAGAAATATGTAATACGCTACACAATTAAAACAAATAAGAAAATTGGAAATTTGCAAAACGTATATGTACTCGTATTTGTATTTACTTTTGGGTACATGTTTAACTTAACAAAATATTTTTGTGTACACCTGTTTAAATCCATTGCTAACGTCAATCCATTTTAAGACTAAATATTCTTAAATATCAATGTACTTAACCAAGGCTATTGCGAATTGCGATTTTATCAATTTAAAATTGCTGGTGGAATTTATTACATTTGTCACAGAATATAAGGTGATGTGGCTAACGTTTTCGCTTAATTTCCTATATATGAAGGCGTATGAACAATAACTATCGAGTTACATTTTTTTTAATCGTTTTATGTTCACCCGATCTAAACTGCGGCTTATCACCCAGTTGAAGAAACTGGCTATGGACGGTTTGATATTGGAAGCCTACATGACGATTGTTTCGCACATAAACAAATCACAATAAAATATTAGCATGATTTGACATTTTTGGCCAATAATAAAATCGCCACAATCTTTAAAAGGTCTTCTTCTGCTCTACTTACTCTTTCATATTCATTGTAATGAAACATATCTCTATTTATGTCTATAGAATCACTTAAACTTTTACTCTACCAACTTATTTATGCGAATTTGTCTCAACAGTTTCATCATGGGCGAGAATTTTGGCCTCTTTCTGATGTATGATAATAAAACCACATATCTGTAATTTTAAAATTCAACGATTAAATCTCCAACAAAAATCTTGCTGGTTTCCTAGTCACTTTTGGCTGACTTATAGTTATGAAAGAGTAAATAATTCCGTACTCAGAAAAATTTGGGCTTGTATTTTGGGCTTGTTTCCGATTTTAAAAACATTTTATTTATTCTTAAAAGATTCCTTTCTTTAAGATTAATTTTTAAGGAGATTATTTTATTGTTTTAAAACATAATTTTAAATACGATGTTTTTAAAATTTAAAAATCTATTTTTGGCTAGTAATGTCAATTTTTTTTTTAATTTTTTGTTCTATTCTCTGTTCTTCAGTAAAAAAAAAATTGAAAATGGGAAGAAATATCCCGTTAACTGAGTGTGTTTTGGTTCTCGTGATCAAAGTGGTTTCTAAACGGGTATTTAAATCAAAACAGTTAAATTAGAGTGGGGGCGAATCCTTTGGAAACGCAAGTTTGACGATGTAAATCTCCACGTTGATTTTATGACCGAATATGTGAATTCGAGTGAACCGAAAAACGGCGCGGAATCTTTATTCCTGGAATTTTTTTCGCTATTTAGAAGTTATGAAATATTTAAATGAGCTTATACTACCGTCGAATCGTTTCGCGACAAAATTTTATTTCGGGCAAATTTATTGAAATGGCGAGAGAAAAATGTAAGTACTATGTAGCTATAAATGTGCTGTTTTTTTCGTAAATTTAATCTACTTGATTTACATAAAAAATGTTTGTACGCAACACATTACAGCGTTGAAAGATTGCGTTTCAATAAGTCCGATTTAGTAATTTGTTCGAGTTTAGCAGCAGTGTACCAAGTTTGGTTTAGCTAATCGCCTATCTTTTCGAGTTTAATAAATAAGCTGATTTAGTGGAATTACAAGTGACTCCAAGAAGAAGATCAAAAATCACAAATAATCATAAAATAATAAATAAATTTAAAATAACTTTGTATTTAACCAATATTGTGATAGAGCAAGTGCTAGTTTCTAACAATAATGCAGTATAGCACAATAGTGTATATAGTTTCAGAAGACGTCTAATAGGCCACAAGGCAAAAATTTTGGTGGTTCTAAATCCACCAAAAATGTTACCAAAGTTGAGTTTTTAAAACAAATGACAACAAATAACATTGATGCCTTAAGCGGAATAGTTTATTAATGTCATATCAGCTCAAAAAACCACTACTACGGATCACGCATGTTGTAAACCAAATTGATTTAGAAAATCATAATATAGAGGTAAATGTATCTACTGGTAACCGGATTAATTCTTTAAATTTATCTACTGATAATCAAAACGTTACAAAATCAGAACAAAACACAAAATCACGAGACCTAACCTCGTTGTATACCCAAACAAATATGAAGTTACTCCAGTTGCAAATATTTATATTCGCTTGAACATTGTCATCTTTATTTAACGATGGTACTCAACGGAATCCCTCTATACAACATCTACAACGGAAAGAAAAAATCAAGGATCAAATCCATATTTGAAAGAGAAATATCAACGGATATAATTTTCCAACAAATTCCAGATATGATGTAGATTGAGGTTATTTGCTATTATGTTTTGAAGTATTATGGTAAAAAGACTACAACGATAGTATTTGATGGTTATTCGAACACCGCGATGAAATTTGCACTTCTGTACTTGCTAGGGTCTCAATAATTTTGACCAGAACAAGTGTTTTAATTTTCTTACATTTTTAAGTATATGAGATGGCAATGCATTTATAAATATAGGGCAAGTTTTAACAAGTAAACCGGGTCCATAATAGGCCCAGAAGTAACCACTAGAATTCTCTATACCTCTGCTCTTCCTTTCCCCAGTTTTAACATGGTCGAAGACATCGTATATTAAATAAAATTCCTGGGATGGGTTTTTGTCGCTCGAATAAAAAGATTGGGATACATTTTGATTCTCGTACACTTTAAGCAATGTAATTTTTATGAGAGTCTTTGATATATTCAAGAGGTCAATCAAGTTGGTCAATAGTCAAGTTTATTTATTTATTATTGTTACAATTTTTTTTTTTTTTTCAAGAAATTAATAAAGCTTAAAAATAATCTGAAGAAGGATATGGTTTGTCTATGTTAAGATTTGTATAAGCAGTAGGGACCAGCACATAGTTGTAAGTTGGGTTAAGATGGTTATGATAAGTGATAAAAGAGGACTGAGTAATCTGGCAAGAATGGGAGAAATACTTGGAGAATAAAGTAGAAAGAAGTTGTTAACTGCTAACATTTCTGAGGAGGCCCTGATAGGATGGTAGAAGTAGCTGGGATTGCATCACAAACTGTTGAAGCAAATAATTCATTAAATTATTTGTGAAAATATTAACATATTATCTTTGTTCTTATCTTTCTGATATTTACAACAACTAAAATTGTTTTAGTTGAAATTAGCCCATTTCTTATACCGAAATTGAGTATTTACACAAATGGTTAATTTAAAAAATGTATAAGACGCCATGCAATTAAAACAAATAAGAAAATTGGAAATTTGCAAAACGTATTTGTACTCGTATTTGTATTTACTTTTGGGTACATATTTAACTTAACAAAAATATTTTTACAACTGTTTCAATCCATTGCTAACGTCAATCCATTTTTAGACAAAATGTTCTTAAATATCAATGTACTTAACCAAGGCTATTGCGAATTGCGATTTTATCAAGTATGCGCGAATAAATGAAAGCAACACTCGGTTGACTCTTCTGAGAATGTTTACTTGCATTTTTATAATGGGACACTCCGTTTTCCTCCAAAAATTGTTGAAATGATTTAGACAGAAATTGATTTCCATTATCTGAAATTAGTGTCGTAGGTATACCAAATACAAGAAACACTTGCTGTTCTAAAATAAGTATAGCTGTTTTAGCCTCCGAATTTCTTAGGGGAAACAGAAGTACAAACTTAGTCATAACATCTAGAACCAATCAAACATAACAATTTCCTAACTTGGACCTTAGTAAAGGATCCATTGATAATCAATAGCTATACCACTGACCACGGAGAGGACGGAATTTTCGGAGATCCCATCGGTGATTTAGGTATTGGACTATCTTTTACAGCTTTACACACCTCACATTTGCCGATGTATTCCTTGACGGTTTTATGTATTATGGCCAGAAATAATTTTGACGTATACGATATAGAGTTTTCGAGATACCTAGATGAGACGACATTGGGTCATCGTGACATAACTTAAAAATTTTGATTTGTGCAGTAGTTCGTACGACTACCTTCCATGTTGATTCACCACAGTGTTTCAGCAGTGTTTGGTCTTCGATTCTTTAGTCAGGAAACGCAGTGGGAGTATCAGTAGCATTTTTGAATAATTGGTCATACCAAGGATCATCGTGCGAATTTGTCACCATATCACATAAGTAAGTAGGTGCGTGATAAAGAATCTGGTACGACATTAAATTTACCTTTTCCATGTTTTAATTCAAAGTGGTACTGTTGGATTTTTATAGCCCATCTAGATAATCTTCCACTTGGGTCATTTATTTTGTGAAGCCGAATTAACGATGCATGATCCGTTATGACAGAGAAATACATAACTACCTTCTATGTATTGTCGAAATCGTTCAATAGCTAATATCACTGCTAAGCATTCTTTCTCAGTGGTATGATATTTTATCTGTTGGGTTGTCAACTTTTAGCTATAGAACGAAATTACTTTTTCCCCCGATCCTTCCCCTTGCTTTAATACCGCCCCAACTGTATCACGAATTGCTTAGAAAAATCGAGATTTGCAAGTACCCTTTTTTGTGTTATTTTTATTTTGGGATTATAAGTGATTGATGCATCAAATACTTTGTTTGTGTGATTTTGTTTTCATTTTATTTTATGATTTCACGAGATTGTTCAATTTATCATTGGAATCCATGATTTAATAAAAATTACTTGTTTTTGGTTCAAATTAGGTTAGATTTGGTTTTTGAAATTGGGTTCAACCTCTAAACATCCACACCTGAGTCCATGCAGCAAGCAAAACAGCCGCGAGGATTTAAAGGACGTACGGTATTGGATCTACTATGTAATTAGGAGTGGGGAGTGGCGCCCATCAATAAATTAAACCAAATAAATTTTCATTTTTTTTTTTTTTTTTATTAATTTCTTAAGAGTTGGTCAATTATATATTTATGTTTACCGCTGTGTTTTCTTTTCTCCGTAGATCTTAAAATCATATATATGGGACTGTGATCAGCCATTACATCTTTGGACCAAGGGGAATTGCGTTGTTTCCATATTTTGGGATTTTTTACCCCTTTCAGTGGAGATACATTTTGGTTGTTATCTTTATTTATACTTAACTTAATTTTGATTATTAGTACGTTAATTAGATTTTCCTTTTTTTAAATAAATTTAAACATCTGTAAACCACATATTTGCTGGGAAAGAATTCAGAACTCTGGATCCCACTGTTGAATGATTTAAATACCTACAAAATTGTTTTTTTCTGTGAGTTAAAGTTTTTTTTGTGCACGTATAGAAGTGAATGGTCATTTTCAGTTTGGCAGCAAAGAACCTCCCATATGCCGACTACAGCATACCCGAATAACATAAACGTGTACGCCCCTAATAGATCGGTTACACACATTAGAGCTCTTTTATTATAACCGCCTGAGCCTCAATTAAGCGATCATAACGCGTAGTCTAAATTGTCCGAACCAAAACAACTGAATTCAATTTATAAAAAATTGTTAATATACAGTAGGATCAAAAATATTGAAAAAATGTAACTCAATAGTTATTGTTCATACGGAATAAAAATGTTACACTTTTAAAACTGTATCAAATTCGCCGAGTGCATAAAATCTACTCATCAACCTAACCAAATAAGACATATTGGACATCCCAATGCTAACCAAATTGAATATAAAAAATTTGGAAAAAATTCGATAACATCAGCATAAAACTACAATTTACGCACACACCAAAGCGACATCAACGCTAGTCACAATAATTTTTATAATACTAATACAGAAAATCAAAACGAAATTCATATGGAAGCCGACATTTTAGAGTTTGAACAATTTAAAATACGAATTTCATTAAGAAATCAGGGAAATTAAGCGAAAACGTTAGCCACATCACCTTATATTCTGTGACAAATGTAATAAATTCCAACAGCAATTTTAAATTGATAAAATCGCAATTCGCAATAGCCTTGGTTAAGTACATTGATATTTAAGAACATTTTGTCTAAAAATGGATTGACGTTAGCAATGGATTGAAACAGTTGTAAAAATATTTTTGTTAAGTTAAATATGTACCCAAAAGTAAATACAAATACGAGTACAAATACGTTTTGCAAATTTCCAATTTTCTTATTTGTTTTAATTGCATGGCGTCTTATACATTTTTTAAATTAACCATTTGTGTAAATACTCAATTTCGGTATAAGAAATGGGCTAATTTCAACTAAAACAATTTTAGTTGTTGTAAATATCAGAAAGATAAGAACAAAGATAATATGTTAATATTTTCACAAATAATTTAATGAATTATTTGCTTCAACAGTTTGTGATGCAATCCCAGCTACTTCTACCATCCTATCAGGGCCTCCTCAGAAATGTTAGCAGTTAACAACTTCTTTCTACTTTATTCTCCAAGTATTTCTCCCATTCTTGCCAGATTACTCAGTCCTCTTTTATCACTTATCATAACCATCTTAACCCAACTTACAACTATGTGCTGGTCCCTACTGCTTATACAAATCTTAACATAGACAAACCATATCCTTCTTCAGATTATTTTTAAGCTTTATTAATTTCTTGAAAAAAAAAAAAAAATTGTAACAATAATAAATAAATAAACTTGACTATTGACCAACTTGATTGACCTCTTGAATATATCAAAGACTCTCATAAAAATTACATTGCTTAAAGTGTACGAGAATCAAAATGTATCCCAATCTTTTTATTCGAGCGACAAAAACCCATCCCAGGAATTTTATTTAATATACGATGTCTTCGACCATGTTAAAACTGGGGAAAGGAAGAGCAGAGGTATAGAGAATTCTAGTGGTTACTTCTGGGCCTATTATGGACCCGGTTTACTTGTTAAAACTTGCCCTATATTTATAAATGCATTGCCATCTCATATACTTAAAAATGTAAGAAAATTAAAACACTTGTTCTGGTCAAAATTATTGAGACTCTAGCAAGTACAGAAGTGAAAATTTCATAGCGTAGTTCAAATAACCATCAAATACTATCGTTGTAGTCTTTTTACCATAATGCTTCAAAACATAATATGAAATGACCTATATCTACAACATATCTAGAATTTGTTGGAAAATTATTTCCGTTGATACTTCCCTTTCAAATATGGATTTGATCCTTGATTTTTTCTTTCCGTTGTAGATGTTGTATAGAGGGATTCCGTTGAGTACCATCGTTAAATAAAGATGACAATGTTCAAGCGAATATAAATATTTGCAACTGGAGTAACTTCATATTTGTTTGGGTATACAACGAGGTTAGGTCTCGTGATTTTGTGTTTTGTTCTGATTTTGTAACGTTTTGATTATCAGTAGATAAATTTAAAGAATTAATCCGGTTACCAGTAGATACATTTACCTCTATATTATGATTTTCTAAATCAATTTGGTTTACAACATGCGTGATCCGTAGTAGTGGTTTTTTGAGCTGATATGACATTAATAAACTATTCCGCTTAAGGCATCAATGTTATTTGTTGTCATTTGTTTTAAAAACTCAACTTTGGTAACATTTTTGGTGGATTTAGAACCACCAAAATTTTTGCCTTGTGGCCTATTAGACGTCTTCTGAAACTATATACACTATTGTGCTATACTGCATTATTGTTAGAAACTAGCACTTGCTCTATCACAATATTGGTTAAATACAAAGTTATTTTAAATTTATTTATTATTTTATGATTATTTGTGATTTTTGATCTTCTTCTTGGAGTCACTTGTAATTCCACTAAATCAGCTTATTTATTAAACTCGAAAAGATAGGCGATTAGCTAAACCAAACTTGGTACACTGCTGCTAAACTCGAACAAATTACTAAATCGGACTTATTGAAACGCAATCTTTCAACGCTGTAATGTGTTGCGTACAAACATTTTTTATGTAAATCAAGTAGATTAAATTTACGAAAAAAACAGCACATTTATAGCTACATAGTACTTACATTTTTCTCTCGCCATTTCAATAAATTTGCCCGAAATAAAATTTTGTCGCGAAACGATTCGACGGTAGTATAAGCTCATTTAAATATTTCATAACTTCTAAATAGCGAAAAAAATTCCAGGAATAAAGATTCCGCGCCGTTTTTCGGTTCACTCGAATTCACATATTCGGTCATAAAATCAACGTGGAGATTTACATCGTCAAACTTGCGTTTCCAAAGGATTCGCCCCCACTCTAATTTAACTGTTTTGATTTAAATACCCGTTTAGAAACCACTTTGATCACGAGAACCAAAACACACTCAGTTAACGGGATATTTCTTCCCATTTTCAATTTTTTTTTTACTGAAGAACAGAGAATAGAACAAAAAATTAAAAAAAAAATTGACATTACTAGCCAAAAATAGATTTTTAAATTTTAAAAACATCGTATTTAAAATTATGTTTTAAAACAATAAAATAATCTCCTTAAAAATTAATCTTAAAGAAAGGAATCTTTTAAGAATAAATAAAATGTTTTTAAAATCGGAAACAAGCCCAAAATACAAGCCCAAATTTTTCTGAGTACGGAATTATTTACTCTTTCATAACTATAAGTCAGCCAAAAGTGACTAGGAAACCAGCAAGATTTTTGTTGGAGATTTAATCGTTGAATTTTAAAATTACAGATATGTGGTTTTATTATCATACATCAGAAAGAGGCCAAAATTCTCGCCCATGATGAAACTGTTGAGACAAATTCGCATAAATAAGTTGGTAGAGTAAAAGTTTAAGTGATTCTATAGACATAAATAGAGATATGTTTCATTACAATGAATATGAAAGAGTAAGTAGAGCAGAAGAAGACCTTTTAAAGATTGTGGCGATTTTATTATTGGCCAAAAATGTCAAATCATGCTAATATTTTATTGTGATTTGTTTATGTGCGAAACAATCGTCATGTAGGCTTCCAATATCAAACCGTCCATAGCCAGTTTCTTCAACTGGGTGATAAGCCGCAGTTTAGATCGGGTGAACATAAAACGATTAAAAAAAATGTAACTCGATAGTTATTGTTCATACGCCTTCATATATAGGAAATTAAGCGAAAACGTTAGCCACATCACCTTATATTCTGTGACAAATGTAATAAATTCCACCAGCAATTTTAAATTGATAAAATCGCAATTCGCAATAGCCTTGGTTAAGTACATTGATATTTAAGAATATTTAGTCTTAAAATGGATTGACGTTAGCAATGGATTTAAACAGGTGTACACAAAAATATTTTGTTAAGTTAAACATGTACCCAAAAGTAAATACAAATACGAGTACATATACGTTTTGCAAATTTCCAATTTTCTTATTTGTTTTAATTGTGTAGCGTATTACATATTTCTCGAATGTACAAGTTGTGTAAATATTAAATCATTCGGTTCACAACCAAACTTTAAGTTTATCAGTTTTTCTAACTAAACCAATTTTAAGATGAAATTTAAAAGCGGAATTGCTATAAGTATCAAAAAGATAAAATATTATTTAACAGGTTGCGCATGTCGGTCTTTTGTAAACCGCTGGTAGTAATGACGTTCCTGCTATTCCTGCCAATTTACACTTCATACCTACCGTCGATCCTTTCGATGTCATTACTGCTGGTATCGATGCTGCTATAGGTGTAATGGCTGCTGGTACCAATCTCGTTAACGGTGTCACTGCCGCTGCTTCTAATTTAGCTAAAAAGGTCACTGACGCACTTTACAAAAATGTAATATTGGAAAACTCTTTTGCCAAACCTTCAAACTCTACTCAGAGGTGTTAGCTACCGGCGCAACCGGTACTGCTGCAGATGTTACTCTAACACCATAGCAACTGTTATTCCAAAAGTAACGCAATCTATAACCAGCCCTTTTAGCACTTTATTTGGATGCATTTCTCCTTTGGTTGCCGGTATTTTTTCAATTCTCTTTTAGCACCTATCATGCAAATCTTAAATCAACTCTTAGCTAACATGGAACACCTGTATCATTCTTTAAAATATTTTTAATCTTTACTAACTTCTTGGAAAGCTATCATCTAAGCATTATCGTTCAAGTTCTGAAAAAATAGTTAGTTCTAGATTATATAGATTAATTGTTATTTTGGGATTTTGACCTGCCCTATGATTCGAGGTTGCCCTTTGCCATTCTGCAGTCAAATTTCATAAGATTAGAAGTATACAGCATGCTTAAGGTGAAGTGATTAGTATAAAGAATCAGTAGTGGTGCTGATTTTATTGATCTTCAATTAGATGGTTCACTAAAGATGTTTATTGTCCTCAATTAAAACAGGTCAACTCTTTGTTGTTCGCCTTTTAAAATTTAGCTTTGTTGCAAACGTTTAGTAATGTTACGCTTTCTAAACCAAACAATAATGAATGCGCGTTTTTATGAATATTATAGCATTTTAGTAGGTGCTGGATAATTTTATAGAGTGCTGTTGGCATTGCCCATACTTAAGTCTTTGTATTTGAAGGGTTTTCCGGTAATTCTTTTGTGTTGTTTGGTTACGTGTGCCGTAACAGTGACATATTATATAGCAAACTAACTGTGACATAGGTGCTGTGAATTTTGTTTCACGCAGGAATAACATTTTATTAACTTGCTGTACTACCAAAGGCTCAGTCGAAATGTTGGCATATTTACCAGATCACGAGCAGCAATGCACACTCACAATTATTTGGTTAATGAGAAATACCATTATTAAGGTGCCAATATTCCACTTGGTATATTTCGACTAGCGAACAATTTAACTTTGGTACCTGTGCAGCGATTTTGGTCGCAAAATGAGGATTGAGGATTGAGAATTTTGTATATGTACACAATGTATAATATACATTTTGCTATTGTGTGCTGTAAAATATTTTTTATTGTATTAGTGTATTTTCTCATGCGTTTCCTCGTGGTAAGTATCAAAAATAAACCAATCGGGTGAATCGGTTCAAATTTTTGGTGCTTACGCTCGCCTTGAGTTATTTTTCCCTTTCTTCTGACATGGGGAATTCATAAATATTTGTGTGTCTATTGTTGTTTATTGTTCAAGCAGAATGGTAAGTTTTATAGTTAAACGTAAATTATCGTATTTTTGATTTTTATTTAATTGTCATATAATATAATTTATAATTTTTGTTTTAATTAATTATTTGTGGATTTTCATAAAAAAAAATTATAACTAATAACAATTTAGGTATAATTTAAACAAATTGGCTCCTTAAATTAAGTTACAAACAATTAATTCTAACGACAAAAATTAATTAATTTCGCGAAATTTTTACCGTGAAAAGCAAAAACATAAAACAATTTAATAAATGATTTTTAATTTATACATAATTTATATATTCTGCGTGTATATGCTAGAAAAATCGTATAGGAGCAACCGACCATCATGAGTTGCAACACAATACTAAACCAAATAAGCAAAATCATTTTGTTTTCTAACTTTTTTGTTTTTTTTTTGGTTAATATTTTTTATTTTGAGTCTCTCGCTTCGTAATATTTTTAATTTTTTTTTTTATTTCGAAATTTGTTGTTCTATCTCAGTCTCCTCAGTATTTAATACATCAATCGTTCTCTTCTGAGCTTATTCCTCTTATTTGTATCATGTTATCCCTATTACTCGCGTCATTTTATCTCTCTTATTTGCATCACATTAAACGAAAAATTGAAAGAAAAAATGCACATTCAACACCAATACAATTTACCAATACTATTGCCTTCCGGTAATCCTCAAATGAATCCTCATTTTGCGACCAAAATCGCTGTACTGGTGAATTGAAGTGCCAATTGATTTTGTACAAATCAAAATTGTTCTGAAATTATATGTAGCTGAATTTCTCTTGTCGAGTCGTCCGTCGTATTGATTAATTAACTGACCAAAGGAAGGCGCTGGAGAGATAGCATCACAATCAGTACTCCAAGGTACAATAGGCAAGTTGAAATCACCAAGAACCAAAAATTGACAGTCAACAGGAAAATCGAATATCAAGTTGGAAAGTTTATTACAAAAAGCTTCATAGTGCTCTAACTTACAGTAACTAGGGAAATAAACTAGACAGACTATCAGAAATTTACCATCAAATGTCTACTAGTGTGAAGTATATGACAAAAAACGTTGACACAAAATGTAAACTTCGTATGGGTTGGTAACAATGGAACCTATAACAACAGCTAATAAACAAAATATATTTAGGATGCAAAAATAAACTCCCGATCTAAAATTATTTGAAATAACTGTACAAACTTATATGTCCACCCTTATGCGACCAACTTCCGCTAGTACGTAATTAAACAAAAATTACAAAATCATGATTTTGTGGTCGTTGAGCTCTTCGCCTGAGATTTAGGGCGTTCAATAGCTTGCCCTGGTATCCTGCTGCGGCATACTGCATTCCAGAGCGCGCGCTATTGCCGGCTATCACCAACTCCGCCGCTGAACCACGAATTACGTTTTCAGATGCCATAATAAACGATATATGCTAATTCGTAAACGGAAGTTGCAAATGTTAGATTTTTCAACATTCGATTTTCGAAGCGAATTTTTATGAGTTAATCGTGCCACTACAGTTCCCAAAGCTGAAATATGTATTTCAATTAGGTTTAATATTGATTTAGAAACTGGGTTTATTATTCATTATCGTAAGAGAAATAGACACTTATTGCGCTAAAATAAATTTTAGCTATAATTCGTAATCAAAAAGCTCTTTCTAAAACTCACAATTGAATTAAAAATTAACTTTACGCAGAGACAAAATATAACCCGCCCTTGCTTCAATTATGAAATCACTGGAATTAAGAATGGAATACGGCTAGCTTCGAAAGCGCCGTAACAGTATATCTGACGGCCGATTAGCCTTATTTAAAAATCACGGAGATTAAGGGTAAAAATTAGCCGCTACGACAAGTAAAATAAATTCGATCAAATTTCGATTTTCCGTCGTAAATTTATTTAGAGGCTAAACTTATCATTAACCTTGGTTCACTTGAAATTTAAATAACCTCCCACTATAACATGACATTAGAAAGTAAGCAATCGATTTAAACAGATGCGCAACAATATTTAGTTAAGTAAAAATAAACAAAAACATTTAGTTTTTTAGAAATTCTAAATTTTCTTATTTGTTTTAATTGAATTGCGTATTATTTCTCAAATTTGCCAATTGTGTAAATACTAAATTTTGGTATATAAACTCGGCGAATTTCATCCAAAATCATTCAGTTCACAATCAAGCTCTAAGTTTGTCAGTTGTTCTATATTTAAATCAAAATTAAAATGCAATTCAAAATTTTGTTGATTGTACTTCTCGGTGCTGTTGTAAGTATTAAAAAAACATAAAAAATAATGAAGGTTTTCATAAATACATAATTTAATAAATTTATTTAACAGGTTGCGCATGCCGGTCTTGTTCCAAACATTGTTGGTGGTGTTATTCCGACCGTTTTACCAACCACCTCGCCGGCTGTTGATCCTGGCACTATCACTAATACTACTACCACTAATAATGTTACCGATGTTGCCACTGGTGCTGCTTCTGAAACCCGGGCTGCTGATCTTGCTGCTTTTACTGATATTATCGCTATTTTTTCCGAACTTTACGCATATCTTTTTGTCGAAGCGGCCAAACATGCGGTTAGACTTTTACTCCCAATTTTCCTAATGTTTCTCCAATATATCGCAAATAATATTGCTTATATAATAAGAGAGCTCCCCGACTTGGCGTATGATTTAGTCATGATTCTTGAAGACCTTCAAATCTACATTCCTGTTTTGATAAGTCTTTTGCAATCAGCTGCTCCTGCTGCTTAAACCGTTCTCTATATGGATAAACTATAACCTGACATTCTTGAAAATATTGTTAATCTTTACTAATCCCTTAAAAAATAATAATAATAATAATAACCAAATATAAATAAATAAATACATATATTATATAATCTGAGCATCTAAAAAAAATTGTTTGATTTACATGAATCTCCAAATCTGTTGGAAAAGTGCTTCTTTCATAAATCTATTTATTGTCATAAAATCAAAAGTGATTCTATTTGTGCACATAGGTGTTATGTTTCGTTTGAATTAGCGTTTGTGTTGCCAAAGATAAGACATACTATATTGTCGGCAATACAACGAAGTCGGCATTACAGTTCATCGGCATTACAACGAAATGGTTTGCCAAGTAAGAGGGATAGGAAAAAACTCTTTGATATTTCTTTTCGAAACAATTTTAATGTTGAAAAACGAATTTTCATCATGCAACGTATTGCAAAATTTCAATCTCATTTATACTGAAAAGCGAAAAATACTAAAACTAATTACAACTTTCGTTTTCTATGGCGTAATGATGGATAATTATATTTGCGTGAGATAATAATATTTTTGATAAAATGATATTTATTAGTTTGAATAGATTGATGGATTTTTTGGTTCCTCGTATGCTTTTATCATTTTGTTAACTTATTACTGTTTTTAATATTAATTGGTTTTAAATATAGTTTTTGCTTTCTTATTATGATATTGGCATCTATTCATACATTGTTCATTTTTTTGCTGGAAATTATTAATAAGCGTATTTATGGGGGATAAACCCCCCGCAAGAATAACATTAACCCATTAAAAATGGATTTATTGCCACCAGGTCATAATACATATTAAATTTCTATTTTATTTCGAACAGTTGGCTTTTGCCAATTAAATCAAATTGGCTGTTTTCTTGGGCGAAAACTAAACCCAAAATAATTCGTATTAATAATGTTGTGAGAAGCTGCACGACGAAAAAACTCAATTACGTCCATCGTTTTATATTCGGCGACAATACTTCTTACTCTCCAAGTCATAGTCACGATATTGCTTTTTGGAGGCATAGGCATTCCAGAAAATATTTGTTGCAAAACCAATTAATCTTTGGATTGTTCATGCTGCAAATTTTCTAGAAAATTTCAAATTGTTCGATGTTCAGCAGAAACCAATTTGGCGAAGGCATTGTGCCATCCCTCGAGATTATTATTTGTTCTTGGAGTTTCCTCGTCTGTAGCTTGGTGAAGCTAATTGTCTTCAAAGTAATTTAAAATTTGGTGGTCTAGGCGGTAAGTTGCCCGAGGGATTCAAGTTGGCACTTGCTGTTAGCTTCGTAACTTGCAGCTTCCGCAAGTGCTCGTGTTACCTACACTTGGTGACCGCTGGTAACTAGATTGTTGATTTTTCGACTTTTAGGCTAAAACGCGGCGCTAAAGGAGTCAACCTTAAACAAATTGCTGGCCTGGGTTAAGATGTTATTCGTACCGTGTCGATAACCGGCCAGACTGGGCCCCCAGCTTAAAAACTAGCTCAGTCGCTAACGGTGGATCCGGATACCTGGCGCCTTCGGATTGAGTAGCCTTATCTGTGTATTGTGAATCTCCGCACAGATGGATACTCTTTTCCCCGATACTCGTCTGACCAAACTTGGGAGAACCAAAAAAGCAACAACAACAAACAAATGAGCCCGGCTCTCTAACAAGTCTGGGAAATTTAGACAAGGAGGTTCGAGTCTTTACGCCTTCCGCTAAGTCTACAATAAAGGCGCGGGATATAAGCTCAAGCGAAGCTGGTGCCTCCACTTGGGTCACCAAACCTGGGCGAACAAATTGAAACCAAGGTACGAAAGAGGCTGGTTCCTCAAGACCATCGTATGATACTATGAGGAAGGCCTGGTGGGCCGTAGTTAAATAAAATAACATCTCTCCGGAAGACATGACTGAGAAGGACAAAGCCACGCTTGCGTGGGCGCAATAAGTCACGAACAAAAGTCGGAAAACTCTTCAGCTGACCCACAGCTTAAAAAAGCACGATCACAGGAGGAAAATCCTAAGATCGCCAAGAGGACGAAGCTCCATGCTACCTGTATGAGGCCTGAAAGTCCTATCGGACAATCCAGGACCTTCTCCGACTTGTCGGGATGGGGGCTGGCACAGGAATCAGGTGAAACTGACTGCATGTGCAGAGGTCACTGGTACTTTACAAGAAGGTAGTGAATCGACTTGGCGAGGTATGGCCGGGAGCCAGCCTTGCTGTTATTGATAGAGAGGAGATACCCTGGAGACAAATAGTCAGGATGCACAACCCTTTGGAGCCTACTAATCCGAAGGTGATAATCCATCTGTTGCAGGCACACAACTGGAAAGTTGCCAAGCTCGCAGAGGCAAAGGCTGACTACAGGTCAGCTGTTATTTTTAACAGGGAGCCACTGACTGCACTGGAAAAACCCAACGGTTTAATCAACTATGGTTTCAATTCAGTCACATTCAAGGTGTACAAGAAGGACGCGAACAAGCCGGAGGCCCCGCAGTCAGTTTCAGATACTGCCACGGTGCTTGAGCGCTCTTCTGGGCGCGCGAAAGTAGCTGACAGTCAAGCGGAAAGTATCTCCGAGGACACGAAGATGTCAATGTCCATGGGATCTTTAATGAAGCTCTCAGAGGACTTCTCATCAGGGGAAGACTCTGATATTACTGTGGTGGAGAAGAAACTGTATAGATGACATTGACATTTCTGCAAGTAAACCGTCACCACTCTATGGCAGCATCAGCTGCTCTCCTTTTAAAAATTGGAAAAGAAGGGACAGATATTGTCTTGATCCAAGAATCTTGGGTCACTAAAGACCGGATACTTGAACTCAAAGCTCCCTGTTATAGATTAATTTACACGGAAAAAGTAGGTAGGGTTCGGTCGTGCATTCTCGTTAAGAATAATATAAGTTGTATTCTGTAATTAATGTGTCTTCGCTAAATTCAATATAAAAAGAACGAAAAATCATAGAAATAAAAGAAAATTCACTCCATCCCGAAAAAAAAATTTAGCTAAAACAGATTTTTAGTCAATATTTTTTCAGGCAAAACAAACATTATTTTAAAGAACATTATACGATTTACTATTAGAAATTATAAAAATAATGTGAGGTTGAAGCATATATGTCTATGAAAAAGACATTTGGTCGATTTAGGATTTCTATCATTTAAAACCAATAAAACCGCCATTACCACATAATGGTGATAAAGGGTTTTCCGAAATAATTTTTCATTCAACGTTTTGGTTGAACGCTATCTCGGTTTTACTGAGTGCTAGGGCTAGACCGTGCTCTTCCATTAATCCATTTTTGGTTCGCATTACCTGGTTCAACTTCAGTTGCGCTTGCTTTGTATCGCGCGCAGCAATAATCACCGCCACGTTGTCCGCGTAACCCACCAAGCGAGTCTCGTCGGGTGTCTCTATTTGTAGCAGGCCGTCGTAAAAAACATTGGGAGATTGGGTCCCACTGTTGATCCCTGGGCTGCTTCTGCTGTGACCGCCATGCTTCGCTCTCCTTCTTCCGTGTCATACGTGAGGATGCGGTTCCTCATATAGTCATCCAAAGTCCGCGCTAGATAAGCTGGAATTTAGATTTGGAATCCATCTCACTGTATTAAAGGCGTTTTTCACGGCCAAGGCCACCAGCAAAACAATGCGCCCCGAATAGTGGTTGTAATCTCTCTTCATTACTTCCGTAGCCTCTCTGATTGCGCCGATCGTGGAACGCCCAGCTCTGAAGCCATATTGCCTAGGCGGGAGATCTCCTGCTGCTTGGATCGCCGATATGAGTCTCGCTCGGATTAGCTTCTCCAAAATTTTGCCAGCCGTATCCAGCATGCATAAGGGTCGAAAGGGTGAGGTAGTTCGAGGTCTCCATCTCCTTTTCTAATTAGCACCAGCCGTGCCCTCTTCCATCTGAGGCTAAAAACTCCTTCCACCAGGCAAGCGTTGCACATCTCCAGCATTATTTTAGGATCCTGCTGTCCAACGATTTTCAGGATTTCATTTGGAATTCCATCCGGGCCAGGAGCCTTCTTGTTTTTTGAAGACGAAATAGCATTCTGTAGCTCTGCCTCTGTGAAAAGTGGAACATCTATTTCTTGCCTTCCTGTTATCAGTTCTCTCTCTGGATGACTGGGGAAGAGAGTTCTAACAATATTTTCAGTGGTGCGAACATCCATTACTCGTGTTGGTATCTGGGCTCCTAATTTCTGCACAACTATTTTGTAGCCCAGTCCCCATGGGTCTTCGTCAATGTCTTCTATAAACTTCTTCCAGCACCGATTTTTGCTCTCATTTATTTTTCTGCGCAGTAGCTTTTTGGCGAGCCTAAATTCTCCGAAAACGCGGCTAGCTTCACCACGATCTCTTATTCGCTGGGCCTCTCGTCGGAGTACGAATCATCTCCTTCGTACGTCCGAGATTTCCGCTGTCCACCAACACACAGACGGTTTGTTGTACCTTGATCTTTTCCTTGGCATGGGTACCTCGCAGGCCGAGACGATAAGACCCATGGTGGACGATACTAGAACTTCAGTCACTGCTCTTCCATCCGTTCCTATTATATTGCTCGCCATTTGCTGCTTGCCATTCTTTAGCTATTCCCTGAACCGCTCAACGTCCATTTTTTGCTGGTTCCATCTACCAGGTTTATCCCGCAAGTCGCTCCGTTGTCTCCTGCCAACTTCAAAAGCAATGTACTGGTGATCACTGCCGCAGTAATCCTCCATTACCCTCCAGTTGAGGATGTATGTATAGCACTAGGGCCTCCGATGCAAAGGTGATATTGAGGGTCGTCCCCGTGTAGCGCGGCCTCCGAAACGTTGTAGCAGAGCCGCTGTTCAGTGACATGAGTCCTGTTCTGGCAGCCATCTCCAGGATCAATCTTCCTCTCGTGTCAGCGTTTGGCATTCCCCACTCAAGTGCTCTTGCATTGAAATTACCAGCTATCACCAGATATCCCGTCATCCTGAGGATCTCATCTTGCAATGCTCCAATGCCTCTAACTTCGCTACAAACTCTGTGATGCTTTCATTAGGGGTAAAATAACAGCTAAAGTAGGTTATGCTTGCTGTTACGAAGCCCCTCCCTGCACCATAGTGTTCATCATGCACACTCCCCTTAAGTATCCATATGGCCGCTGTGTCTAGTAGATCTGAATACGACCCAGTCGTCTCCTTATTCAGATACTGCTCACTTAAGATGAGCAGCTCGGCCTCTTTCTCTACTGCCATCTGTTGCAAGAGGTGACCAGCAGTCCAGCTCCTATTCATATTTCCTTGTAAGATTCTGATCATAGCCTGTCCTATGCTACCTGTAGCGCCTCGCGGTACACCTGACACTTGCCAGATCCTGGGAAGTGTTCGAGCTCCGCCTGATCAAACAACTTTTCCGTGCATAGCATGAAATTTAATTCGGCGGTGCGCGTCCCTTATTTTGGTCTGCCGGATTGACTGAATCTCTGTCCCAGACTCCTTAGGTCTGACCTTACTGTGGATCTCACCTAGAAGCGCTTCAGGCCGAAACCTACGACGTTTACCACTCCTCCTTCCATTCTGCGTTTTTTATGGTTGAGTTTTCCCCGGGCTCAGCCGTGGGCTTAATACTTTCCGGTTTCCTTTTATCCAACTTCTTGGCTTCTGGATTTCCTCGTCTCATCCCGTATTGGGGGTTCTATTAAGTTGATGCAGCCCTCTACCTTCAGATAGATGAGTTTCGGATCTCCTCTACGCTATTATAGCGTACGCAATAGCGCTAAAAACTTCCTCTAATTCCATCAGCCCTACCTTAATATTGCTGGAAATATTTTGTTACTTAAAAGTTGTGTCCTTCATCTTGTTGATAATGTTCTTGCCCTTATGCAGTAACTCTTCCTGTTCTGTTCTAGTTACCGTGGTACACGGTCGCTCCGCAAAGAGGTTCTTCCTATCCTTGGGACCTCCGCCCTCTGGCTTCCATTCCCATTACCCTCTTCGCTGCCCTTGACACTGCCCGATGGACCATTAGACGATAAATGATAATAATTATTTACAACTTAAAAAGTTTCACTTCTGTTGCGCGTAGAGCTACACACATTTTTTTGCACCATAGGTTAGGTTAGGTTGAAGTGGCTGCTATCGCACACTTAGGCCAGCAATGGCCCGTTGTGATACCACAGGATCCCATCTCCCCATTACTCCCGTTGAAACCAACCAGAGCTATTTATATAGCGTAATAAATCTCGCACTCCACAGTTCGCGAGTTCCGAAAGGCTGTCCATACCGTACACACCCAAATACTTATGCCTTCTGTATGATAGCGCCGAACATGAGCATAGGAAGTGTTCCAAAGTCTCCTCCTCCTCTTCGTCCATGCAACTTCTACAAAAGTCATTCGTCTGTATCCCCAGCCTTCTCGCATGCTCCCCAAAAAGGCAGTGACCTGTCATTATCCCTACGACCCATCCTATTTCTTTTTAGCATTGCCATAGGCCTCCCCAGACCTACCATTTCCGGCTGCATCTGGAGAGTCGTACCGTACCTAGCTAGTTCGTCCGCCCTGCAGTTCCCCGTGACGTCCGAGTGACCCGGGACCCAGATTATCTGGATGCTGAAATACTCGCTCATCTCGTTAAGAGATGATCGGCAATCCAGCGCCACCCGCGACTTCAAACAAACTGCCTCAAGTGACTTGATCGCTGCCTGACTGTCCACATAAATTGCGATATCCCTCCCGGATACCACATTATGCTTCAACCATGTCATGACTTCCCCGATCGCCACCACTTCAGCCTGGTACACGCTGCAGTAGTCAGGGAGACGAACAGAAATATTAACATTAAGTTTATCACAGAAGACTCCGGCTCCTACCTTATCGTCTAGCCTCGAGCCGTCCGTGAAAAATTGCATTGCCTCGTTTTCCAAGATTGATCCGTTTCTCCAGGATTCCCTTGAGGGAAAGATGGTACGGAAACCCTTATCGAAGCACAAAGTTGGTGTAATATAATCCAGATTCGCCAGTTCTTCGCCAGCGAATCTACCTATCGTCGAGTGTCCCACCTGAAGACACTTCCACTGAGAGACAGCCAAGAGTCTCGTAGCCACGTTGGCTGCCATCTGTTTACCATAATGGTCGATTGGAATAAGGTGGAACATAACCTCTAAAGCGCGTGTAGGTGTTGTCCTAAGCGACCCGCTTTTAAGCATACAGGCCGTTCTTTGTACCTTCTCCATCATACCTCTATATGTTACCTTATCTAGAGCTGGCCACCATTTCACCATAAGCCAGTACCTGTTCTGGATAGATAAAATGATAAAGAACTACCTGACGAAGTTTCAAGGTCGTAGAGCAACCGCAACGGAAGTTATAAATTATTGAATTGATTGCAGTTGCCCTACCATGTTGCCCTAAGGATACAACATGAAAAATGCTAAAATCGACATTACATGTCCGATTTAGTTGAAACTTCGTACATATCCATAGAATGGCCTTAGAAATCGATTGAAAAAGCAAAAATTGCATAAAAAATTCAAACGTCGATTTTTGAGTGTCTACCATGGTATACTGCTATGGAGAAGACTTAGCGAGAAGCGATGTGCGACAATGTCTATAAATCAGAAAGTACAGCCCGTATGGGCAAAACGGTACATGTTCTGAATAGATGAGACGATAACGAATAAAGCTGACTAATTTTCGGGCCGCTAGGCCTCCTAGAAGTATTTTACAAAGAAGCGTGAAGTTGAGGTTCCGCATAGGCCGAGACAGCATGTTCTAAGAACGTGTATAAATAATGAACTATACACCTCCATCGTAAGCCAGTACCTGTTCTGGATAGATAAAATGATAAATAACTTCCTGACGAAGTCTCAAGGTCATAGAGCTACCGCTACAAAAGTTATAAATTATTAAAGTTGATTACAGTTACCTAAGGATACAACATGAAAAATGCTAAAATCGACATTACATGTCCGATTTAGTTGAAACTTCGTACATATCCATAGAATGGCCTTAGAAATCGATTGAAAAAGCAAAAATTGCATAAAAAATTCGAACGTCGATTTTTGAGTGTCTACCATGGTATACTGCTATGGAGAAGACTTAACTAGAAGCGATGTTCTAAGAACGTGTATAAATAAAAAACTATACACCTCCACCCCTTTAAAAAGTGTGTTCCACCCCTGGTTTTCTATTTTGTTTTGGTTTCTCTTAAACTGTGTTCTATCTTCTATATATCCTCAATATTTCAAAAATGTATATTCACTAATAGCCAAGTTTAATAATTTTGACCGCTTTTTCAACAAAATCTGACACTGTGCGACGTGTTGAATATGGAAGCAATTGTCAAAACAATTATAATTGTAAACTGGACGAAGAGAGCTACGATTTTGAAGCAAAAAAGACTGGTACTCCTTCTTTAAAAGTACGACCAAGAAAAGTAAAATATGGAAGCTTTATGGAAATAGATTAAATCCGTTTAAATATCCAACCATTTTGTCGAGCTATGCGACGTCGTTAACTGGATGCCAAATAAACGTGCGAGCCACAGATTACAACAAGAAGCACATTACAGTACGAGCATACTGTGGCCATAAATCTGTTGATAAGAAACAAAATTGTCGCCAATACAAATTAATTTGTAACCATTTAAACAGCAGAATGTTTTATATTTATCATAACAACAGCAAAATAATTCATCCTTTCAAAAAGACTCGCCGTGTTTCTGCATATTCTAGAAAATTGTACAAAAACATATTGAGTACAAATCCTGTGGAAACAGCGGCAGAATTACTTATAAATAATGAGGATATTCATTTTGTAAAACTACATAATACCTTGTTATTAATAACAAAATAGCAGGATATTTTGAGAAAAATCCGTTCTGAAGTTATTTCATCAAAAGATAATGCAACCGATGATTTTGATTATATTGCCCAAGAAATTAAAACGCAAGTAACCAGTAATTCTCGGTATATTCAAAAATTAGGAAAATACCCATTTTTTGTGACTACTTACAGCAAAATGCAAAATTTTGTTTTAAAATTAATGCAGCTCCGTATGAAAGTTGCAATCAAATTTATTATTATGCACTGATCATTCCAACTTTTGCATATGAAACGGATCCCACAGATCCATTTCCTTTAACAGATATGTTATCGTCAAGTCAAAATATTGATAGTATAGGAGGCTGGCTCCGTTCATACAAGTTATTCGTCGAGAACACATTGAAAAAGTGGTCAGTATTTAACGCCGTGGTAATAGACTTTAGTTTTGCTGAACTTAATTCAATTCTTGATGCCTTTAACCATCAAAATATAGTTGAATATTTGGAAATGTCGTATGAATATTTAAATGGGAAAAGACTCAGGCATTTAAAAACAAAATAAAAGTGTATCTGTGTTGTTCTCATTTAATGAAGAACATATCTGATGACATCAGCAAGTATTTTTCTAAGTTTTCCGAAAAAAACAAATATTTAAAAGAAATAATAGCTAGTATGTTCATTTTAAGCGAGCTCGGCCAAATTAAAGATTTATGGAAATACTTGTGCATTTTAATGAATTCAAAATTTGTAAATAAAGAAACTACTTCTGCCCTACAGTCAATATCAGAAATAATATGCAGCAAAGGTAACAGCGAATTTGATTTGTTTGTTGAATATCAAAAAGAGAATAAACCAGAGTTTGAGTTTAACTCAACTATTTACTCTCAAAGTCCATTTTTCAGAGACTTTAATAAAATTTATAATGAAATTCTTACAGGAGAAAATATTAAAGGCGGATTAAATTATTATTATAACCCAAAATTCTTGCAATTATTTTTAAAAAAATATGTAACATATCTTCCATTATGGGCCGGATTGATGGAGCCTGGAAAACGTCACAGCAACTCACATATAGAAAATTATTTTGCTACTATTAAGAGAAGATGCAGAAACGCGCCTTTAATAAATTTACCAACAAAAGCACATCGATTCATGAAGGAAGTACATTCACGAAATATTAGAGTATATAATCAGCTAATTGTCGAAATGCCAAAAAAGTCATTAATCCGTTACAACGAAAATACCCAGCTGAATTCGGTAAGTTCAGATAACCATTCTTTAATGGAGTCAAATAAGGCGGTAGAAGTATGGAAAAACAAATTGTCACTCAAGTACGATAAACCGAAACCAAATTTTAGCTTGGACAAAATAAAACAATTAAGCCAATGTACCGCCAAAGCCGTTTGTATTTTAAGTAAACCTTTTGGTAAAGAAATAAGAGAAACTCCTATTCGAAAAAAAGCAAAAATTTGCAGTAAAACAATAATAGTACCTGATACTTGGCCATTACTAGAAAATGGAAGTTTATTAAATGAATTTTACCAAAAAAAACCTGTGCCTTCGATTCATTTATCCAATGTGCCCTAAACTCTTTTGATGTTTTGGCAATGGTTGAAAGCCAATTTAAGATTTTGTTATTATCCCTTTCGTGGCATGATATTTCAGGAGCGTACACATTAAGGCATGGAATACTAGCTCAATTGTTTAATTATGAAAATTCGTGCGAATGCAATGTAGTAAAAATTGCAGATCCATTTTTAAAATTACACCCCAGTGTAGTTTTAACATTTAATTGCAAACTTTGCGTAGAAGGAACCCAGGAACAGAAACCATTTGCCAAAGCGGATGTAACAGTTTTGGAAAATGTCGGTTTCCGATATATTGAAACATGTTTATGGAAATTGAAAATATTGAACCTTTGGATACCATCGTTATATCAACTGAATTTCGCAGCACACAACCACCAGTAAGCATAAATTTGATTCAACCTAAAATTAAATACCAAAATATAGCTTACGAAATCATGGCTTTAGTTAGTCATATTAATTCGAGTGCGCCGCATTATGTTAGCTACTGCCGACGTAACTCAAATTGGGAGAAATATGATGACCTTCAATCAACAATTAAATGTATAAGAAATATTCGTACTGAAATGGTCAGACCACATTTAATTTTTTATAAGAAAGTGAAAGATGCATTCCTCAAATAAATTTTATAATTAAGAACTACCGTTGAAATAAATTTATTATTATTAATGTTATTTTGTTTAATTATAATTTAGTCTTATGAATTTGAATAAGTTATAATAAAATTTTGCATTAAAACAAATGAAGAAAGCAAAAGTAATCATGGGATTTAATTTAAATAAAATAAAAAAAAATTAATTTTTCTAAATAAAAACTTGAATTTTTTTTAAATGATTTTTTTATTCTGGTTTAAAATTAAAAATTCTAACGGAATAATATATCATAATTTAAAACAATTACCTAAAATGAACAGTTGTTACAATTTTTGGACGAGTCATTCAAAATTCCTGAATTTTGCCATGGAACATGGTAAATGGTCGGCCTATAAAATGAAATAACAGCCGAGGTTGACAAATTAACGGTTCATTAATTCAAAAGCAATTAGTACTTATGGTTGAACGCTCATATGAAATGTTTGTAAGTTGAAGTTAAGGAAATCTGTCTATAACTTTTGAAAGGGTCATAGGAAATTTCTGAATTTTGCCATGGAACACGGTAAATATTCGGCCTATACAATGAAATAACAGCTGAGATTGACAAATTAACGATTCAATAATTCAAATGCAATTAATACTTATGGTTGAACATTCATATGAATGTGTTTGAAAGTTGAATTTAATGAAATCTGTTTATAACTTTTGAAAGGGTCATACGAAATTTCTAAATTTTGCTATGGAACATGGTAAATGGTCGGCCTATACAATGAAATAATAGCTAAAGTTGACAAATTAACGATTCAATAATTCAAATGCAATTAACACTTTTGGTTGAACATTCATATGAATGTGTTTGAAAGTTGAAGTTAATGAAATCGGTTTATAACTTTTGAAGGGGTCATACGTAATTTCTAAATTTTGCCATGGAACATGGTAAATGTTCGGCCTATATAATGAAATAACAGCTGAGGTTGACAAATTAACGGTTCAATAATTCAAATGCAATTAGTACTTTTGGTTGAACATTCATATGAATGTGTTTGAAAGTTGAAGTTAATGAAATCGGTTTATAACTTTTGAAGGGGTCATACGTAATTTCTAAATTTTGCCATGGAACATGGTAAATGTTCGGCCTATACAATGAAATAACAGCTGAGGTTGACAAATTAACGGTTCAATAATTCAAATGCAATTAGTACTTATGGTTGAACATTCATATGAATGTGTTTGAAAGTTGAAGTTAATGAAATCTGTCTATAACTTTTGAAGGGGTCATACGAAATTTCTAAATTTTGCCATAGAACATGGTAAATGGTCGGTCTATACAATGAAATGGTATGATGTCAAAAGTGCCAATTCAAAAGTGCCAATGACAAAAGTGCCAAAATTATTAAATGCCAAAATTATTAATTGCCAATGTTTGATGGGGGATCGATATAAAATATTGCAGTGTCATTAATAGATTCTATATAATCCGCTCCTACGTGCGGCACGCAGTACGACATGTTTGCTTATCCTGGCTCTTAAGTTAAATTAGGGATCTCCATTTTCCAGAATATTTTAAAACTAATTTAATTTTTTTAATTTTTAATTTCTTTATTTATAAATTTGTTGCCAGTTAATTATTTTTGTCGCCCAAAATGTTTATTTCGATGCCAACAAAAATAATTTGGCATTTAATAACTTTGGCATTTAAGGTTTTGGCACTTGTGGTCTTTGGCAATCAATTTCAGTTTGGCACTTTTGTTCTGGCACTTTTGGATTGGCACTTTTGTACTCGAATCCAATGAAATAACAACTGAGGTTGACAAATTAACGGTTCATTAATTCGAAAGCAATTAGTACTTATGGTTGAACATTCATATGAATGTGTTTGAAAGTTGAAGTTAATGAAATCTGTCTATAACTTTTGAAAGGGTCATACGAAATTTCTGAATTTTGCCATGGAACATGGTAAATTGTCGGCCTATACAATGAAATAACAGCTGAGGTTGACAAATTAACGGTTCAATAATTCAAATGCAATTAGTACTTATGGTTGAACATTCATATGAATGTGTTTGAAAGTTGAAGTTAATGAAATCTGTTTATAACTTTTGAAGGGGTCATAAGAAATTTCTAAATTTTGCCATGGGACATGGTAAATGTTCGGCCTATAAATGAAATAACAGCTGAGGTTGACAAATTAACGGTTCAATTATTCAAATGCAATAAGTACTTATGGTTGAACATTCATATGAATGTGTTTGAAAGTTGAAGTTAATGAAATCTGTTTATAACTTTTGAAGGGGTCATAAGAAATTTCTGAATTTTGCCATGGAACATGGTAAATGTTCGGCCTATACAATGAAATAACAGCTGAGGTTGACAAATTAACGGTTCAATAATCCAAATGCAATATGTACTTATGGTTGAACATTCATATGAAATGTTTGAAAGTTGAATTTAATGAAATCTGTTTATAACTTTTGAAGGTGTCATAAGAAATTTCTAAATTTTGCCATGGAACATGGTAAATGGTCGGCCTATACAATGAAATAATAGTTGAGATTGACAAATTAACGGTTCATTAATTCGAAAGCAATTAGTACTTATGGTAGAACATTCATATGAATGTGTTTGAAAGTTGAAGTTAATGAAGTCTCTCTATAACTTTTGAAAGGGTCATACGAAATTTCTGAATTTTGCCTTGGAACATGGTAAATTGTCGGCCTATACAATGAAATAACAGCTGAGGTTGACAAATTAACGGTTCAATAATTCAAATGCAATTAGTACTTATGGTTGAACATTCATATGAATGTGTTTGAAAGTTGAAGTTAATGAAATCTGTCTATAACTTTTGAAAGGGTCAGAGGAAATTTCTGAATTTTGCCATGGAACATGGTAAATGTTCGGCCTATACAATGGAATAACAGCTGAGGTTGACAAATTAACGGTTCAATAATCCAAATGCAATAAGTACTTATGGTTGAACATTCATATGAATGTGTTTGAAAGTTGAATTTAATGAAATCTGTTTATAACTTTTGAAGGGGTCATAAGAAATTTCTAAATTTTGCCATGGAACATGGTAAATGGTCGGCTTATACCATGAAATAAAAGTTGAGATTGACAAATTAACGGTTCATTAATTCGAAAGCAATTAGTACTTATGGTTGAACATTCATATGAATGTGTTTGAAAGTTGAAGTTAATGAAATCTGTCTATAACTTTTGAAAGGGTAATACGAAATTACTAAATTTTGCCATGGAACATGGTAAATGGTCGGCCTATGCAATGAAATAATAGTTGAGATTGACAAATTAACGGTTCATTAATTCGAAAGCAATTAGTACTTATGGTTGAACATTCATATGAATGTGTTTGAAAGTTGAAGTTAATGAAATCTGTCTATAACTTTTGAAAGGGTCATACGAAATTTCTGAATTTTGCCATGGAACATGGTAAATTGTCGGCCTATACAATGAAATAACAGCTGAGGTTGACAAATTAACGGTTCAATAATTCAAATGCAATTAGTACTTATGGTTGAACATTCATATGAATGTGTTTGAAAGTTGAAGTTAATGAAATCTGTTTATAACTTTTGAAGGGGTCATAAGAAATTTCTGAATTTTGCCATGGAACATGGTAAATTGTCGGCCTATACAATGAAATAACAGCTGAGGTTGACAAATTAACGGTTCAATAATTCAAATGCAATAAGTACTTATGGTTGAACATTCATATGAATGTGTTTGAAAGTTGAAGTTAATGATATCTGTCTATAACTTTTGAAAGGGTCAGAGGAAATTTCTGAATTTTGCCATGAAACATGGTAAATGTTCGGCCTATAAATGGAATAACAGCTGAGGTTGACAAATTAACGGTTCATTAATTCGAAAGCAATTAGTACTTATGGTTGAACATTCATATGAATGTGTTTGAAAGTTGAAGTTAATGAAATCTGTTTATAACTTTTGAAGGGGTCATAAGAAATTTCTAAATTTTGCCATGGAACATGGTAAATTGTCGGCCTATACAATGAAATAACAGCTGAGGTTGACAAATTAACGGTTCAATAATTCAAATGCAATAAGTACTTATGGTTGAACATTCATATGAATGTGTTTGAAAGTTGAAGTTAATGAAATCTGTCTATAACTTTTGAAAGGGTCATACGAAATTTCTGAATTTTGCCATGGAACATGGTAAATGTTCGGCCTATACAATGAAATAACAGCTGAGGTTGACAAATTAACGGTTCAATAATTCAAATGCAATAAGTACTTATGGTTGAACATTCATATGAAATGTTTGAAAGTTGAATTTAATGAAATCTGTTTATAACTTTTGAAGGGGTCATAAGAAATTTCTAAATTTTGCCATGAAACATGGTAAATGGTCGGCCTATACAATGAAATAATAGTTGAGATTGACAAATTAACGGTTCATTAATTCGAAAGCAATTAGTACTTATGGTTGAACATTCATATGAATGTGTTTGAAAGTTGAAGTTAATGAAATCTGTCTATAACTTTTGAAAGGGTCATACGAAATTTCTGAATTTTGCCATGGAACATGGTAAATTGTCGGCCTATACAATGAAATAACAGCTGAGGTTGACAAATTATCGGTTCATTAATTCGAAAGCAATTAGTACTTATGGTTGAACATTCATATGAATGTGTTTGAAAGTTGAAGTTAATGAAATCTGTCTATAACTTTTGAAAGGGTCAGAGGAAATTTCTGAATTTTGCCATGGAACATGGTAAATGTTCGGCCTATACAATGGAATAACAGCTGAGGTTGACAAATTAACGGTTCAATAATCCAAATGCAATAAGTACTTATGGTTGAACATTCATATGAAATGTTTGAAAGTTGAAGTTAATGAAATCTGTCTATAACTTTTGAAAGGGTCATACGAAATTTCTGAATTTTGCCATGGAACATGGTAAATTGTCGGCCTATACAATGAAATAACAGCTGAGGTTGACAAATTAACGGTTCAATAATTCAAATGCAATTAGTACTTATGGTTGAACATTCATATGAATGTGTTTGAAAGTTGAAGTTAATGAAATCTGTTTATAACTTTTGAAGGGGTCATAAGAAATTTCTAAATTTTGCCATGGAACATGGTAAATTGTCGGCCTATACAATGAAATAACAGCTGAGGTTGACAAATTAACGGTTCAATAATTCAAATGCAATAAGTACTTATGGTTGAACATTCATATGAATGTGTTTGAAAGTTGAAGTTAATGAAATCTGTCTATAACTTTTGAAAGGGTCAGAGGAAATTTCTGAATTTTGCCATGGAACATGGTAAATGTTCGGCCTATAAATGGAATAACAGCTGAGGTTGACAAATTAACGGTTCAATAATTCAAATGGAATTAGTACTTATGGTTGAACATTCATATGAAATGTTTGAAAGTTGAAGTTAATGAAATCTGTTTATAACTTTTGAAGGGGTCATAAGAAATTTCTAAATTTTGCCATGGAACATGGTAAATGTTCGGCCTATACAATGAAATAACAGCTGAGGTTGACAAATTAACGGTTCAATAATTCAAATGCAATTAGTACTTATGGTTGAACATTCATATGAATGAGTTTGAAAGTTGAAGTTAATGAAATCTGTCTATAACTTTTGAAAGGGTAATACGAAATTTCTAAATTTTGCCATGGAACATGGTAAATGGTCGGCCTATATAATGAAATAATAGCTGAGGTTGACAAATTATCGGTTCATTAATTCGAAGGCAATTAGTACTTATGGTTGAACATTCATATGAATGTGTTTGAAAGTTGAAGTTAATGAAATCTGTTTATAACTTTTGAAGGGGTCATAAGAAATTTCTAAATTTTGCCATGGAACATGGTAAATTGTCGGCCTATACAATGAAATAACAGCTGAGGTTGACAAATTAACGGTTCAATAATTCAAATGCAATAAGTACTTATGGTTGAACATTCATATGAATGTGTTTGAAAGTTGAAGTTAATGAAATCTGTCTATAACTTTTGAAAGGGTCAGAGGAAATTTCTGAATTTTGCCATGAAACATGGTAAATGTTCGGCCTATAAATGGAATAACAGCTGAGGTTGACAAATTAACGGTTCATTAATTCGAAAGCAATTAGTACTTATGGTTGAACATTCATATGAATGTGTTTGAAAGTTGAAGTTAATGAAATCTGTTTATAACTTTTGAAGGGGTCATAAGAAATTTCTAAATTTTGCCATGGAACATGGTAAATTGTCGGCCTATACAATGAAATAACAGCTGAGGTTGACAAATTAACGGTTCAATAATTCAAATGCAATAAGTACTTATGGTTGAACATTCATATGAATGTGTTTGAAAGTTGAAGTTAATGAAATCTGTCTATAACTTTTGAAAGGGTCATACGAAATTTCTGAATTTTGCCATGGAACATGGTAAATGTTCGGCCTATACAATGAAATAACAGCTGAGGTTGACAACTTAACGGTTCAATAATTCAAATGCAATAAGTACTTATGGTTGAACAATCATATGAAATGTTTGAAAGTTGAATTTAATGAAATCTGTTTATAACTTTTGAAGGGGTCATAAGAAATTTCTAAATTTTGCCATGAAACATGGTAAATGGTCGGCCTATACAATGAAATAATAGTTGAGATTGACAAATTAACGGTTCATTAATTCGAAAGCAATTAGTACTTATGGTTGAACATTCATATGAATGTGTTTGAAAGTTGAAGTTAATGAAATCTGTCTATAACTTTTGAAAGGGTCATACGAAATTTCTAAATTTTGCCATGGAACATGGTAAATGGTCGGCCTATACAATGAAATAATAGCTGAGGTTGACAAATTATCGGTTCATTAATTCGAAAGCAATTAGTACTTATGGTTGAACATTCATATGAATGTGTTTGTCAGAGGAAATTTCTGAATTTTGCCATGGAACATGGTAAATGTTCGGCCTATACAATGGAATAACAGCTGAGGTTGACAAATTAACGGTTCAATAATCCAAATGCAATAAGTACTTATGGTTGAACATTCATATGAAATGTTTGAAAGTTGAATTTAATGAAATCTGTTTATAACTTTTGAAGGGGTCATAAGAAATTTCTAAATTTTGCCATGGAACATGGTAAATGGTCGGCCTATACAATGAAATAATAGTTGAGATTGACAAATTAACGGTTCATTAATTCGAAAGCAATTAGTACTTATGGTTGAACATTCATATGAATGTGTTTGAAAGTTGAAGTTAATGAAATCTGTCTATAACTTTTGAAAGGGTCATACGAAATTTCTGAATTTTGCCATGGAACATGGTAAATTGTCGGCCTATACAATGAAATAACAGCTGAGGTTGACAAATTAACGGTTCAATAATTCAAATGCAATTAGTACTTATGGTTGAACATTCATATGAATGTGTTTGAAAGTTGAAGTTAATGAAATCTGTCTATAACTTTTGAAAGGGTAATACGAAATTTCTAAATTTTGCCATGGAACATGGTAAATGGTCGGCCTATACAATGAAATAATAGTTGAGATTGACAAATTAACGGTTCATTAATTCGAAAGCAATTAGTACTTATGGTTGAACATTCATATGAATGTGTTTGAAAGTTGAAGTTAATGAAATCTGTTTATAACTTTTGAAAGGGTCATACGAAATTTCTGAATTTTACCATGGAACATGGTAAATGTTCGGCCTATACAATGAAATAACAGCTGAGGTTGACAAATTAACGGTTCAATAATTCAAATGCAATAAGTACTTATGGTTGAACATTCATATGAAATGTTTGAAAGTTGAATTTAATGAAATCTGTTTATAACTTTTGAAGGGGTCATAAGAAATTTCTAAATTTTGCCATGAAACATGGTAAATGGTCGGCCTATACAATGAAATAATAGTTGAGATTGACAAATTAACGGTTCATTAATTCGAAAGCAATTAGTACTTATGGTTGAACATTCATATGAATGTGTTTGAAAGTTGAAGTTAATGAAATCTGTTTATAACTTTTGAAAGGGTCATACGAAATTTCTGAATTTTACCATGGAACATGGTAAATGTTCGGCCTATACAATGAAATAACAGCTGAGGTTGACAAATTAACGGTTCAATAATTCAAATGCAATAAGTACTTATGGTTGAACATTCATATGAAATGTTTGAAAGTTGAATTTAATGAAATCTGTTTATAACTTTTGAAGGGGTAATACGAAATTTCTAAATTTTGCCATGAAACATGGTAAATGGTCGGCCTATACAATGAAATAATAGTTGAGATTGACAAATTAACGGTTCATTAATTCGAAAGCAATTAGTACTTATGGTTGAACATTCATATGAATGTGTTTGAAAGTTGAAGTTAATGAAATCTGTCTATAACTTTTGAAAGGGTCATACGAAATTTCTGAATTTTGCCATGGAACATGGTAAATTGTCGGCCTATACAATGAAATAACAGCTGAGGTTGACAAATTAACGGATCAATAATTCAAATGCAATTAGTACTTATGGTTGAACGTTCATATGAATGTGTTTGAAAGTTGAAGTTAATGAAATCTGTCTATAACTTTTGAAAGGGTAATACGAAATTTCTAAATTTTGCCATGGAACATGGTAAATGGTCGGCCTATACAATGAAATAATAGCTGAGGTTGACAAATTATCGGTTCATTAATTCGAAAGCAATTAGTACTTATGGTGTAACATTCATATGAAATGTTTGAAAGTTGAATTTAATGAAATCTGTTTATAACTTTTGAAGGGGTCATAAGAAATTTCTAAATTTTGCCATGAAACATGGTAAATGGTCGGCCTATACAATGAAATAATAGTTGAGATTGACAAATTAACGGTTCATTAATTCGAAAGCAATTAGTACTTATGGTTGAACATTCATATGAATGTGTTTGAAAGTTGAAGTTAATGAAATCTGTCTATAACTTTTGAAAGGGTCATACGAAATTTCTGAATTTTGCCATGGAACATGGTAAATTGTCGGCCTATACAATGAAATAACAGCTGAGGTTGACAAATTAACGGTTCAATAATTCAAATGCAATTAGTACTTATGGTTGAACGTTCATATGAATGTGTTTGAAAGTTGAAGTTAATGAAATCTGTCTATAACTTTTGAAAGGGTAATACGAAATTTCTAAATTTTGCCATGGAACATGGTAAATGGTCGGCCTATACAATGAAATAATAGTTGAGATTGACAAATTAACGGTTCATTAATTCGAAAGCAATTAGTACTTATGGTTGAACATTCATATGAATGTGTTTGAAAGTTGAAGTTAATGAAATCTGTTTATAACTTTTGAAAGGGTCATACGAAATTTCTGAATTTTACCATGGAACATGGTAAATGTTCGGCCTATACAATGAAATAACAGCTGAGGTTGACAAATTAACAGTTCAATAATTCAAATGCAATAAGTACTTATGGTTGAACATTCATATGAAATGTTTGAAAGTTGAATTTAATGAAATCTGTTTATAACTTTTGAAGGGGTCATAAGAAATTTCTAAATTTTGCCATGAAACATGGTAAATGGTCGGCCTATACAATGAAATAATAGTTGAGATTGACAAATTAACGGTTCATTAATTCGAAAGCAATTAGTACTTATGGTTGAACATTCATATGAATGTGTTTGAAAGTTGAAGTTAATGAAATCTGTTTATAACTTTTGAAAGGGTCATACGAAATTTCTGAATTTTACCATGGAACATGGTAAATGTTCGGCCTATACAATGAAATAACAGCTGAGGTTGACAAATTAACGGTTCAATAATTCAAATGCAATAAGTACTTATGGTTGAACATTCATATGAAATGTTTGAAAGTTGAATTTAATGAAATCTGTTTATAACTTTTGAAGGGGTCATAAGAAATTTCTAAATTTTGCCATGAAACATGGTAAATGGTCGGCCTATACAATGAAATAATAGTTGAGATTGACAAATTAACGGTTCATTAATTCGAAAGCAATTAGTACTTATGGTTGAACATTCATATGAATGTGTTTGAAAGTTGAAGTTAATGAAATCTGTCTATAACTTTTGAAAGGGTCATACGAAATTTCTGAATTTTGCCATGGAACATGGTAAATTGTCGGCCTATACAATGAAATAACAGCTGAGGTTGACAAATTAACGGATCAATAATTCAAATGCAATTAGTACTTATGGTTGAACGTTCATATGAATGTGTTTGAAAGTTGAAGTTAATGAAATCTGTCTATAACTTTTGAAAGGGTAATACGAAATTTCTAAATTTTGCCATGGAACATGGTAAATGGTCGGCCTATACAATGAAATAATAGCTGAGGTTGACAAATTATGGGTTCATTAATTCGAAAGCAATTAGTACTTATGGTGTAACATTCATATGAAATGTTTGAAAGTTGAATTTAATGAAATCTGTTTATAACTTTTGAAGGGGTCATAAGAAATTTCTAAATTTTGCCATGAAACATGGTAAATGGTCGGCCTATACAATGAAATAATAGTTGAGATTGACAAATTAACGGTTCATTAATTCGAAAGCAATTAGTACTTATAGCAATTAATTCATATGAATGTGTTTGAAAGTTGAAGTTAATGAAATCTGTCTATAACTTTTGAAAGGGTCATACGAAATTTCTGAATTTTGCCATGGAACATGGTAAATTGTCGGCCTATACAATGAAATAACAGCTGAGGTTGACAAATTAACGGTTCAATAATTCAAATGCAATTAGTACTTATGGTTGAACGTTCATATGAATGTGTTTGAAAGTTGAAGTTAATGAAATCTGTCTATAACTTTTGAAAGGGTAATACGAAATTTCTAAATTTTGCCATGGAACATGGTAAATGGTCGGCCTATACAATGAAATAATAGTTGAGATTGACAAATTAACGGTTCATTAATTCGAAAGCAATTAGTACTTATGGTTGAACATTCATATGAATGTGTTTGAAACTTGAAGTTAATGAAATCTGTTTATAACTTTTGAAGGGGTCATAAGAAATTTCTAAATTTTGCCATGGAACATGGTAAATGTTCGGCCTATACAATGAAATAACAGCTGAGGTTGACAAATTAACGGTTCAATAATTCAAATGCAATAAGTACTTATGGTTGAACATTCATATGAAATGTTTGAAAGTTGAATTTAATGAAATCTGTTTATAACTTTTGAAGGGGTCATAAGAAATTTCTAAATTTTGCCATGTAACATGGTAAATGGTCGGCCTATACAATGAAATGGTATGGTCACAAAAATGCCAATTCAAAAGTGCTAATGACAAAAGTGCCAAAATTATTAAATGCCAAAGTTACTAAATGCCAAAATGGACAGGTTTGGAAGCCCTGGTTTCTAAATGAAGTAATTAAACGTGTACGTGTAAATAAATTAATTAATTAATAAAGTAATTGACATTTTTATTCTAGGAAAATTGCAGTGAATATGTTTAAACAGATAAGGAGTGGTTTTTTTATTTAAGATTTGTGAAAATATGAACCAAAACATAGTACAAGTAAATAGAAAAATCTAAAACAATAGTCAAAAGTGCAAAATTGCAAAATTTCCATACAACTTTTTTATTTTTGTTTTTGTTGTTTTATTTTGTTTGTTCATTATTGTGTGCACATTTTTTTTTTTTTTTCATAAGTAAGACATAAAGTCAGAGAAGTAAAAACTGTTTCTGTGTGTTACATTTTTGTATGTATTTTTGCATAAATTGAGTACATTTTAAAATGTCTCAATGTGACAAGTGTAAAAAAATTACCGACTCTCGTGAATGAAATTCGCTACGGTATTTCGGAAAATGTAAAAAGGTGCTTCACTATACGTGCATTGACTGGAATTTCATACGCAAGATTTGTTTGTTTGGAATGTCAAAACCATGATGAAGATACCATTTATGAAGAATTCAAAAAAATGAATAATTTTGTAGAAGAATTAAAGCAACATTTATGTGCAAACCACACAAAGTTAAATGTGCAATTAGGAGAGATCAAAGAACATGTAGTAGACTTGCAAAAACCAAGTGAGACATCATCTTTCGCATCAGTGGTGAAATCCAATCCAACTAAAGTAGTACTGTTGCAACCAAAGAAACCTCAACAGAGTAAAAAAACGAGAGAAGATGTAGTAAACCTCATTGACCCTAAAAGTATACCTGTAATGGGATGCCGTAATGTCGCTAATGGAGGAATTATACTACAATGTAATTCAAATGAAGCGAAGGAGAAATTAAAGCTAATTGCTTCAGATAAGTTAGGAGCAGATTATGAAGTTAAACTACCAACGGAGCTAAATCCAAGAGTTAAAATTCTAGGAATGTCCGAAAAATTGGAAAGCGAAGAAATTATCTCAGCTTTGAAGCAACAGAACTCCTTTTTATCTGAGGGCACAATTAAAGTAGTGACAACTTACAACAGAAGGAATACGCAGAATATCGATACAATCATTGAAGTTGATGCCGATAACTTTAAAAAGATTATAGCAGCCGAGAAACTAAACATCAATTTTGATAGGTGTCATGTTGTAGAGGCGATTGGGATAACAAGGTGTTATAACTGTAATGGATATTCGCATCATGGTATGAAGTGCACGAGCCAACTAACATGCCCGAAATGTAGCGGAAACCACAGATTTAGTGATTGTAAGAGCGCAGAAATGAAATGCAGTAATTGTACCGATGCGAATAATAAACTTCATCTTAAGATCAATACAAATCATGCTACGTGGGATAATAATTGCACAATATATCAACGCAAACTAAAATCACTTAAGAACCAAATTAACTACCAATAGCAGTTCAGTAAACAAGACGTATTATATACAAACATTCGAAGTTTACCTTCTAATTTTTTGGAGCTTCAACAGATAATGTTAGATTTTAAACCAGCCATAGTGTTACTTAGTGAAACCAGAACAGTTCCAGAAATGTACGACGCAGAATTTCATATTAATAATTACAAATTTATTCGTTGCGATTCGGATAGCCGACATACGGGTGGTGTTGCTATGTATATTCACGAAAACATAAATTTTAAAATAATTTCCAATATTGAGAAAGACCGTGCTTGGTTTCTAGCAATTCATATTATAAAAGGATACCATACAACTGGGATATTTGGAGTAGTTTATCGATAATTTCAAACAACAAATCCAGTGTTCTTAAATAACTTCGACGAATGGTTAGAAAATGTCATAAACCACAACAAAAAGAATTTTATTTTCGGTGATTGCAATATTGACGTTAAATCCAACGAATTTTATAGTGTTAAACTGAAACAGTTGATCGCAGATAATAGATTGGTTCAGATTATAGATGAACATACTAGAGTTACATGTAACAGCAAGAGCTTAATAGATATATTAATTACTAATGCAAAGAATACTCGGTATGAAATAGTGAAAGAGGACCAAATTAGCGATCATTACATGATAAGTGTTATTATAAATAGTAAAACGACAATGACAGCAGAAACAACAGTAGAAAAAAGGTCTTGGAAAAACTACACTTCTGAATCACTAAATATTTCGTTAAATCAAAAATTACTGGAATTTCAAGGATATACAGAAATAACCCAAACAGCTGAAGATTTAATATTAAAGTTAAAAACTTGTGTGAATGAATTGACGCATATGACAAGAATTCAAATAAAGAATAAGATACCATGGTTCTCTCAAAACTTAAAATCGTTAAAGCAAGATAAATTACGAAATTACGGACTCATGAAAATTATCAATTCAAAGGACAGCTGGGATAATTACAAAAAATCTAGAAATTTGTATAAACAATCACTGAGGAAGGAGAAATCGATATATTTAAAAAAAAACAACGGGCGAGTTCACGCTCAACTCGTAAAAGAATTATGTGAAAACCTTTAACTATTGAATCATTTCAAGTCTCTTCAATGGGCCTGAGAAGCCAATGCAGATCGACGGCTGCTGTTCGCTCAGTATTTAAATTACACTACAATTTTGATTTAAAAAGTCAATAAGTTATTCTATTCTGGATTTGGAGGACGAATCTTACCGACATTAATTGTTTAATTGAAAATTGAAATTTATAACAGACTATATTTCAGTCTAGCCATGTCTTCGTGAGCTTGAGCAAAGTACAGTTCCGTTAAGTTAATCATCTAAACATGCCCTGAACGCTTTAAAATTCATCATTACTTATACACAGCAATTGTTGAAGATTCCATATTTAGACTTTTGAGAATGGTTACGGCAATCTATATGAACAAAGCAAAATGGCATCGCTGATTTGATTGATTGGAGCTGGAAAGACGGTAGCATGTCTCCCTGCGGCTTCTTCCTTGCGCGTATCTTCAGAAAATGGCATTCGAATCTGTTTACCATTATTATAGTTTTTGTTTTCTATATCCCCCACATAACCAAACTCAGCAACAGCATGAGCAATACTAAACAATAAACAACGCATACCGATTGAACAATTTCAAAATTAATTTTATTATGTATCAATGTATAAGTGCCTTTTTCACAGCTCGCTAAGATGTATAATATTTAATATTTAAAGTATGGGTGCATTTGTCTTTATTTAACGTACTTCCATTTCAGATTTTTTTAATCACTTGTACTACACATGCATACTTTTTGTGTCTTTTCATTTTAATCTGACGGAAATTGCAATTCGAATTATATCGTATGCAAGTTCGGTGCATTTCGTGTTCGTTTTTCTTGTAAAGGGTGTTTCAACACACAGTACACATAATAAAGGTAATATACTCCGATGTTCCATTTTCGTTCTTTCTTGCGCATCCATATCAAAAAAAAATTTAATATGGCGGTCATTGTGACCAAACAAATCGTGTTTGTTAGTTTTGCGTAATAATTTTGAGTGTTGAGTGAATATAATTAAAATTGTGTGAAAATTCTACTGACTTTAATTCAAAATAATTAACAATGTATCATTTATTAAATAGTTCATAAACATTTCAGTCACAATCTCCGCCATTGTTGTTGTTATAATTTTTTGACATCCTGCGCAATATATTACCTTATATATGTGTACTGTGGTTTCAACAGGTGCGCTTCAACTTTTTTCCGATAGGGACGGCGAACGACGCCATATTTTTTATTGTTCTTTTGTCATTTGGAAACTTCATTAGTATACATTTCATCATGGAACGCTACACACGTGAACAGCGATTGCAAATCGTGCAAATTTTTTATCAAAATAATCGTTCTGTTGCTGCTACTTTAAGAGCATTACGGCCATTTTACGGTTCATTTAACAAGCCAGCCCGTTCGACAATCGACCGTATAGTGGCAAAATTTGAGTCTACGTTTTCGCTACATAATGTTCCAGTGCCCTCGAGAGCAAGAAGTGCTCGAAGTGTTGAAAACATCGCAGCCGCCAGGGCTTCAGTTCAAGAAGACGCGAATGTGTCGCTCACACGACGTTCGCAACAATTGGGCCTTTCTGTGACATCATTGTGGCGAATTTTACGTAAAGATCTTGGCCTACATCCGTATAAGATCAAGCTGACACAACAACTAAAGTTGTTTGACCATTTGAAGCGACGCCAATTCGTGAATTGGGCTCAAGAGCAAATCGAAAATGATGCAGATTTTCACCGAAAAATCATCTTTAGCGATGAGGCTCACTTTTGGCTAAATGGATTTGTCAACAAGCAAAATATGCGTTACTGGGCAGGAAGCAACCCACACGTGATTCATGAGGCACCGTTGCATCCCGAAAAAGTCACTGTTTGGTGCGGATTACATGCCGGCGGCGTCATTGGGCCATATTTTTTCATCGACGATAACGATCGCCACGTTACTGTTAATGGAAATCAATACCGCGATATGATAAACGATTTTTTTTGGCCGCAATTGAATGGAATGGACTTGGACGACATGTGGTTTCAACAGGACGGGGCCACATGCCACACAGCACACGATACAATCGCGTTATTGAAAACTAAGTTCGATGAGCTTGTTATTTCGCGAAATGGGCCCGTCCAGTGGCCGCCGCGCTCGTGTGATTTGACACCTCTAGATTATTTTCTTTGGGGTTATGTGAAGTCATTGGTCTATGCCTATAAGCCGGCGACGTTGCAAGAGCTCAGAGCAAATATTGAACGTGAAATTGCTGGAATTTCGGCCGATTTATGCGAAAGAGTGGTCGAAAATTGGGTTCAAAGATTGGACTTCGTAAAACGTGCACGCGGTGGTCATGGAAAAGAAATCGAGTTTCATACTTAAATGTATATGTTCAAATTCGTTAATAAAAAAAAAAGTTAGTTCAAAAGTCGAACAGTTTGTGTTTTATTCAAAAAAAAAGTTGAAGCGCTCTTGTTGAAAGACCCTTTATATAATTTGCAATTTCAGTCGTACCGGATTTTCCGTTCTTTTTTTTACATGAAATTTTTGACTTACCCCTGCTAAAGATGTTTTCACATCAACAAATTAATCGAAAACAGAAATAAACCAAAAGAGCTATGGAAAACGCTAAAATCGATGTATAAAACTAAAAATCAATCACAGTGGAACATTCAATTTAACAACAAAATTATAAGTGAGAAGCACGAATTAGCCGAAGCTCTAAATCATTCATTTGTATCTAGTGTGATTGATATTCACAACAATATTCCGGAAGTAAAAGATTGGAATTTTTCGGTTGGGGATAAATGCTTACAAAAATTCTGTTTTCAAGTTATTACTCATCAGGATTTAGTCAAAATTATAAGTAGTATGAATTCAAATGCTGGAATAGATGGTATAAATCGAACTGTCATGATGGATGCGATGAGAAATCAAATATTCTCTGCAAATTTCACAGAGGTAATTAATCAAAGTTTAAATCAAGCTAAAGTACCTAAATCGTGGAAGATATCAACAGTCATTCCAATTCCGAAAACTATTAAACCGTCGACACCAGAGAATTACGCCCAATCAATATGTTTCCACCGTATGAAGCTATAATGGAACGGGTAATTAAAAATCAATTAATCAACCACATTAACAAAAATAATATACTAGTCGACCAACAATCTGGATTTCGGGAGCGGCACTCATGCGAAACAGCATTAAACTTAATGCTAGATAATTGGAAATCAGAAATAAATGATAATAAAGTAGTGGTTTCAGTTTTCCTGGATTTCAAACGCGCTTTTGAAACAATCGATAGAAAAATTTTGCTTAAAAAGTTAAATAATTATGGAGTGCAAGGGAGAGAACTTGAGTGGTTCACTAATTATCTCGAAGGAAGGCAGCAATACACTAAAATAGATAATTATGTCTCTGAATCGATACCAAACAATCTAGGAGTACCCCAGGGATCTATATTAGGACCATTGCTTTTCATCCTGTATATTAATGACATAGTCGAAGTCATAAAAAATTGTCAAGTGAACATGTTTGCAGATGATACGCTGATTACAACTTCAGCACCAACCCTTGTAGAAGCTGTACAAAAAGTAAACGAAGATTTAGAGAATTTAAGGAAATGGTTGATGTTCCACAAACTGTCACTTAATATTTCAAAAACAAAGTACATGGTAATGTCAATAAGGACCAAAATAGAATGTGATGAAAACATAAAAGTAGATAACCAAATCATAGAACGTGTGAAACAGTATAAATACCTGGGTGTTGTTATTGATGAAAATTTAAATTTCAACGATCATTTGGACTATATTGCTAAAAAAATGAATAAAAAATTGGGACTTTTTAATAGAATTAAGGACAATTTGCCACTCGAGACAAAAATTATATTCTACGAATCAATTGTCGCCCCGCATATTGACTATTGTTCATCAGTAGGGCTGTGAATTTTAGGTGCTAAAAAATGCATTTTAGGTACCTAAAATATGCTCTATAAAATTAAAAAAAGGTGGCAAAAAGGTTCCAAAAATTAAAATTATTTGAGTAATAAAGCTACTTTTAATTAATTTATTAACTTAAATGTTTTGCTTATTTCATCACAGTAAAATTCATAAATAAAAAGTATCGGCTATTTACTTTGGTGGAAGCTCTAAACCCGGTTCAAATTCTCTAAAAATTTGGACTCTCGAGGCGCTTTTAAAAATAAATTTTTGGCGTAAGCAATCACCTCTCTACGTTACTCTAAGTAACCTGTAAAATCTTCGGGTAGACAATTTTAATTGCAGCAACCGCCTACACCATAAAGGCACAGCATCTGATAAAAACATTAAAATTTTGTCTTAGGTTAAAATCATAGCCTACAATTTTAACGGAATCGTCGAAAAGTCTAACTACTGTGAAACTATTGGCTTTGTCTAATATAGCAGTATTCAATAAAAACTTTTTGCGGCTTTCATCTTCATCCCTATTTAAAACACCTTCCACAACATTAGCCACATATCTTCCGGTTGTGTCGGTTGTTTCGTCTATAGTTTTTACTTGTAAAATATTTTCATCGTTTATAGGCTTTTTGTTTAAACAAAAAAGCCGGCTGCGTAACGTTTCCATTCCTCACCTCAGATATAAACGTCTGATTTGTAGTTCTGTGGATTTTTGTGGCACTTTTTGGTGTTTTTGGGATCTTATATGTTTTTTTTGTGATTTTCTGACTGCAACGGTTGTCACATTACAAATTTGACAAACTAACACTTGTCCATCGATGAAACCGACTGAAAAAAAAACTATTTATGCCAAATTTTTCCTCATGGATGCCAACAAAAGAATAAAAAATACATTTAAAGTATTGTAGTTTTGGAACTAATGTAAAAACTTCACTTTTTAGAAATAAAAAGAACAAATGTGTTTTCGTATTCATATTTTTTAACTGAGGAAATTTTTTATGTCGCGTTCACATTTGTCCCTTTTCTTAAAATTTATTTCCGTAGACTAAAAATATACGATACCAATTTGATGTAAAATCCGGACATTTCATGATTATTTTGGAAATGATTTTGAATACTATACAATTTAGGCGACAAAAAGGTTCAAAAATGTTTATTTAGGTCAAAAAGGTTCCAAACCGCGGAAAAGGTGAGAAAAGGTGCTAACAAACCGATGCCATATGAAAGGAAATTTTATGAATCAAGTTTCTATGTAACCAAAACACGTAAACCTGGCTCCAGCACGAAAAGGTTTTTACCTAAAAATCACAGCCCTATTCATCAGTATTTTTCATAATGAACCAATCACAAATATATCGTCTTCAAAAGATACAAAATAAATTTATGCGAGCTATTTTAAGGGCAGAAAGTAGAACCCATATAAAAGAAATGCTTGGAGTGTTGAGGTGGAAGTCCATAAATCAGAGGATTAACTTTAATGTTCTAAAACTGTTGTTTCGCCTTGAAAACGGAAACCTTCCAAGTTATTTAGATTCAATGCTTTGTACTAATAGAGAAGTGCACAGCTATAATACGAGAAATACTCATTTTCGATTACCGCTGTACAGTAAATCTTTTTCACAAAGGTCATTAGGGTATAATGGAGTTAAGCTGTATAATTTATTAAATAATTTCTATACTTTAGGTGAATTACGAGAATTGAAGTACGATAATTTTCTAAATTTATTAAATATATTCATCAAAGATAACATTACTATTTAAATTAAAACTTAAACAAATGTCACTTTTATTTTATTTATATAATTAAAACAAAAAAACAAAAATGTCATATATTGATAAATAAATAAATAAATAAATAAAACAAAATTATTAAATGCCAAAATTATTAAATGCCAATGTTTGATGGGGGATCGATATAAAATATTGCAGTGTCATTAGTAGATTCTATATAATCCGCTCCTACGTGCGGCACGCAATGCGACATGTTTGCTTATCCTGACTCCTAAGTTAAGTTAGGGACCTCCATTTTCCAGAATATGCCAATGTTTGATTGGGGATCGATATAAAATATTGCAGTGTCATTAATAGATTCTATATAATCCGCTCAAACGTGCGGCACGTTTGCTTATCCTGGCTCCTAAGTTAAATTATGGATCTCCATTTTCCAGAATATGCCAATGTTTGATGGGGGATCGATATAAAATATTGCAGTGTCATTAATAGATTCTATATAATCCGCTCCTACGTGCGGCACGCAGTGCGACATGTTTGCTTATCCTGGCTCTTAAGTTAAATTAGGGATCTCCATTTTCCAGAATATTTTAAAACTAATTTAATTTTTTTAATTTTTAATTTCTTTATTTATAAATTTGTTGCCAGTTAATTATTTTTGTCGCCCAAAATGTTTATTTCGATGCCAACAAAAATAATTTGGCATTTAATAACTTTGGCATTTAATAATTTTGGCATTTAAGGCTTTTGGCACTTGTGGTCTTTGGCAATTTCAGTTTGGCACTTTTGTTCTGGCACTTTTGGATTGGCACTTTTGTACTCGAATCCAATGAAATAACAGCTGAGGTTGACAAACTAACGGTTCATAATTCGAATGCAATTAGTACTTATGGTTGAACATTCATATGAATGTGTTTGAAAGTTGAAGTTAATGAAATCTGTTTATAACTTAAATTCATACGAAATTTCTAAATTTTGCCATGGAACATGGTAAATGGTCGGTCTATACAATGAAATAACAACTGAGGTTGACAAATTAACGGTTCAATAATTCAAAAGACCTTAGTAATTATTTATTACTCATCTGAAAAAATTTTAATTTGAAGTATCCTATACCAACCCATTTTGAATGGGTCATTAGATAATTCTAAAAATTCCTTTGTAACATTATAAATAGATGTTCTTTATGAGAAAATCAAATCTGTGGTAAAAAATTACAGGTTGGAATATTAGGATGGCTTTAGCTAAAACAAAAAAAAACTGTTTTTAAAGGAATATATTAGTTGGTTCGGATCATTCTGGGTCATGAAATATTTTTCAAAATTGAAAAGTATTTTTCTGTTTTATTTTTCAAATATTTAAACTTATATTTAAAAATGTATTTGTGTTATTCCTTTATGTCATGTAAAATTTTACTATTTAGCTAATTCTTAAACCATTTTCGGGCTGACTTGTACTAAAAGTAGAACATTAAAGATGTAAACCATTGGTGTTGCCATTGTGTTTTTCGTGCTAACTTTTCGTGCGAACTTCACAGACATTCCTGGCAGGTATAGCTACGTTGATACAACTAATTAGCAACCTCTTGATCACGACAACTATAGTTGCGAAACGGTTTCTCAACGATTAAGAAACTATGAAATGTTACTTGGGGAGTGAGTAAATATTTCAAAATTAAATATTTTGCAAATTTAAAGTTTCGTTAATAATATGATATATTTTTTAAATGATCAGGACTTTATGATTCTTAATCACTCTCCAGTTGGCTTCATGATAGCATGAAGTGCTGTCAGAATTTAAAACGCAAATATGTAAAAAAGGAAAAAAATGGAAAATAGTTAAACAATCAGCCACAGCTGAACGCCGCTATCGGAAAATATGACGAGCCTTTTGAAATTATTAATTTTACCAATGAAATTTTGTTTTTGAAAAGTGCCTGCATTATAAATCAAAAAGACGATATAAGGGACAAATTAGAAAGGACCAGTCAATGTTAGATTATTTAGAACTGACACGTGTTGAGCAGAAATGAAAGTCGCATTCACCATTTTTTCATCTTCGACCTTTAAAAATTTGATCAGTTAAACATCTCTAGTATATGTGTAATTGAAAATCCTTAAGAATTTAATTTACTCCATTCAGAGAGCATCCACAATGTTCAAAAATTTATTTCTGAAAATTTGTGCCGCTTGTTCAGATCATAATATTATGTGAGCAACATGAGAATTGGCCGATATAATTCTTTACTCAATGCTTCTGTCTGGATGGGGCATCGCTTCGCTGGGGATCATTCAAAAATACAAAAAATAAAACACAAACAATACAAAATCAGAATTAACGTAATTATCATTTGTTACCAAATCCCTCCTCCTTGTCACATAGCATTTCATTTTATATATCACCTAGTGGTATGATATTATTTTAAAGCCTCCCATATTAATTTGCTATTAAGAGTTTTATACGACTTTGAATATCAAGAGAATTTATTACTCAGAAATAACACCTTTGAATGCGATTTTATGAAAGCAATTCACAAATAATGTATCGATCAATATGTAGTTGGAATTTCAATCATTAAAATGTCATAGATGTTAATAAAATGTGGCAGAAATGTCAATATATTATGTAGATATAATTATTTTCAAATGTTGACGATATTATTTGCCACCAGTAGTAAAGTGTTTTAGGTAAATTTAGAAATTTAAATTTCATATTACACGGTAATCTATTCATTTTATCTTAAAGGCACGGAAGGTGTATTAATCGGAAAGTTCGACATTACCTCGGTAAACAGATAAACAAATTTATATTACTCCTTTTGTTAAAATGACCCCCACGCAATGCTTCAATCGACTTTAAATTTTGTCAACAAGTAGATGATGAATTGTCAAATTTATCATCAACATAAGAAAAAATTCGTTCACTACGACCCCCTCTATTTTATACTCAAATGGTCCTAAATGATAACACAAACTGCTTATTACTAAAATATATCTTTGTACAAAATTTCGGGTGTTTCGGTGTTTCGAGGTCCTGGTAACTTAATTCGTCGAGAAATGTGAAAATCTGGAACAAAATTTTTTTCGCGATTACAATACTTATTCCAGAGATCAGAATATAATAGAGATAACTTGTTCAATGTAAAATATAAAAATAAAAATTGGGTTCCCGAATTTCAATACTGGGTTCTCGATACATACTATACGTATTTATGTTTTTGTTTCTTATACTTTCGGTTGCATGTGTATAATTTTTTCTCTTCTATTTATTTCGTTCTATGTAGTGGTAACTTATTTTCTTTAGGTATGTATAGTAAATTTATTTTGTAATTATGTTTTCTCGCTTGAAATTTTTCAATTTTATATTCTTGGTTTTTAAATTTTTTATGTTAGTTCAATACTAATTCTAACATTCATATTCAGTTTAGCACCGATAACGTTCTGCAGGCATTATTGAATGTTAATGTGAGTATGAGTAGTGGCCCGGACAAAACTGACGTACCTCTTCAATTTGAGTTTGGCGAATGGAGTATTTCCTTCAATTTGGAAATCCAGTTTCATTAAGCCAATTTTCAAGAGTGGATGGAGATCAGCTATTGAAAATTACCGACGTATTTCAATCTTATCGGCTATTCCTAAATTATTTGAATCGATGGTCAAAGACCGAATCTTGTACTTAATAAAAAATTCCATTTCTGAAAACCAGCATGGGTTTTACCCGGGACGATCAACTGTGACTAATCTTGTTCTGTTCGCAAATTTTTTGACTTTGGCATTAGAAGGTATAATGATGGTGACAGTGTTGAAGTTGTGTTTATTGATTTTAGTAAGGCATTCGACAAAATTGACCATGTCTTACTTGTAAAGAAACTAGAACAACTCGAGTGCGACGTTCTGCCTTTAATATGGATTTTATCTTATTTAGCGAACCGTACTCAAAAAGTTCTTTTAAATAATATTTTATCTAGAGATATAAATGTTTTGTCTGGTGTTCCACAAGGTAGTTATCTAGGGCCTCTTTTGTTTATTGCATTCATAGATAATGTGAAGCGGTGTTTCAAACATTGTGAGTTTTTGATTTATGCTGATGATGTAAAAGTATTTTGCAAGGTGACCTGTTAAATCTACAACAGGAATTAAATATTTTCTGTGAATGGTGTAACCTTAATAAGCTTTGCCTAAACGTTTCAAAATGTAAAGTTATGAACTTTTCAAGAATAGTTATGATTGATCGGGTCCATTCTTTTATAGATTTAGGTGTCTTATTTTCTCAAAATTTATCGTTTATAGACCATATTGATAGATGTATCAGCAAGGCTAATTCAAGTTAGGGTTTTTAGTCCGTTTCTCAAAAGATTTTCATAATCCGTATACTCTAAAAGTCCTCTTTGTGTCATTAGTTCGTTCGCACTTGGAATATGCCTCAGTTGTCTGGAATCCGTACTATAACAATTCCTCTAGCCGTGTAGAATCAATTCAGAAGCGATTTCTGATGTTTGCTTTAAGGCGTCTCCCTCGGGAGGCAAACGCTCCTAGGTATGTGCTACCGCCGTATTTGGGCCGTCGCCTGCTACTGAATATTGAACCATTGCCCATCCGTAGGCAAGTTTCATGCGCACTTTTCGTGCGCGACGTTATAATGGGCCGAATTGATAGTTCACAACTACTGTCGTTGTATTCATTACGCATTCCCGCGCGATCACTCAGGCACCGAGGCCTTGAGATTAGTCTCCGCTTCCATCGGTCGAATTTTGGTATGTCGGATTCAATTTTTAATTCAAGTCGTATATTTAATAATGTTTCTGCTGTGTTCGATTTTAATTTGTCCAGAAACGAATTTAAAAGTGTTGTTAAGAAATTTTTATCAAGCTAATTTGAATTATATAATTTGTATTGATTTCATGTTAACTTTTTTATACTACCAGATGTACAATGGATGTACTGTTGGCTAATAAAATAAATAAATACTAACAATTTTTAATGCTTTATACTTTTTAGTATTAGCGGCTGGAATTATGGTGTGTTCAGCCAACAACACTATGTTAGAAATATTTATTCGATTTGAGAACATTTGAATGTTCCTGTTTGATGATGAATGCCTTATCAATTTTCTTTTCATGTTGTATGTTTATTTGCGATTGTACAAAACAAAATATGGCTATATGATCATCTGACACCCGAAAATTCCGTTTCTTAAATCCTAAAGCTATAGCTGCAGCTTAGTTTCACGCGATACGATTTTCTTCTATTATTTTTAAATTTAATGTAATCAAATTTGTTACCAAATCTATGACGGAATTGATGACAATCATATTACGTAATTAATTGAATCAGAATTTATTTTCAATTATACCACAGTATAGGAGTAAAGAAGGCGATAACCGATACTGCCAAACTTAAAACGAACCCCAGCTGAAATACTCGGATACGAGATTGACGATCGCACAAATAAACGGATACCTCTTGAAACGTGGACACATTCCAGTAAGACTTCTCGGAACCAAATTGACGTCGTGTTGATTTCAAATATATCGAAACCGGTAGTTTAAGATGTAAAATTTGTATGGATCCAAAGCCAAATTCGTAATCAGTCCCGTCTCGTGACAAAATGAAAATGAGAAAATAATTTTTATTTATATCGATAGCATATAGCAAACCACATTATTACAATGACACGAAAAAAGCTAACTAGGATAAATGAAAATAATTTTTGTCATTATCATTTTGTCACGGGAAGGGAATTGACTCGCTGGTCGTTGCAAAGCTACGTTGGTATTTTGCCTACAAGTCGCGGAAAATAGGAGACCATCCAAAATGTTGCAACTGGGATGGTCTAGTAACTAATATAAACAACAATACCTTGTCAGTGAAAGGTGTTGTGTAAAACAAGCCCATGGAATTGATTAATCTGATAAGGTCATCTACTGTTTAGTAATAGAATGTAGCCTACATAGAAGTGCGAAACCGTTTTACATTCACAAGAAAAAATGAAACTGCCCTCGATAGGAGAGCTGATAACAAACAGTCGCAATAGATCTTAGTAGTGCTACTCACATATTCGAATGAGTGAGGAAGTTCAAGTACTTGGATTCTCATGAATCATAACAATGTGTTTGAGAATATTTAGGAGTTGCAGCTGGCAATATCCAGTATTTTATTACAATACCCTAAAACGGCGATAAGCTGAGATTGTACAAAATGTTGATTATACCGTCATGTACGGCTGTGAGAGCTGGGCCTTGGTGGTGAGCTTAAAAGATGGCTGATAATATTTGAGATAATAATCATGCTTCTGATTTATGGACTCACAGGCAACGATGATGGCATATACCGAGTTCTTGTTACCTTTCAATTCAGGGGTCTAATGCAGCCTCGTACTCGAAATAAAGTCATTCTGGCTCCGTTTCGTTATACGTGCGATCCAAAACGAATGGTGCAACGAACCCTGAAAGTAATGTCGTAATTTATCGCTTTTTAATGTCAAATTATTATTATTATTACTATTATCCCCATGTCAAAACGTTGGCATACTCCTCCAAACCAAAACAGTTTAATTATGCGATTTCCAATGAATATTTGTGAGATTCAGAACACTTTGTTCATTCAATATGGTCGTTCAACACTCAAAAGTCATGAGAAATTGTTAAAGTTCATTTATGCTCATAAACTATTTTCTGTACTTTATCTGAAACATGTTTTAATATGGTCGTCGATCCTACATTTATAACACATTTGTAAATAATCACAATAGTCTGGTAGTTCTTGAATTATCAATCCAGTATGGGTAACCCTGTCTGGTATTACTAATTTTATCATTACTACGCGCGAGCTGCTCCGCCACATCAAGGCTGTGATTTTGAGGAAATTTTCCGTATACCGGGTGTTTCTTTTAAACTGAGACGATCAAATATCTCGAAAAATAGCCACTCTATGGAAAAATGTCCATAATCAAAATTTAATCATACCGCGGGGGAAATACATTAGTGCAAAAAAATAGTCCCCCCACCCACCGCTTTGTAGGTGGGGCGGAGGTAACTTTTAAACTAAGATAGGAAGCACTTCTTACACTTTCTGCCGTAGGCACTTGGCGAAACACACTTAATACACACATTTTTAAATTTTTTTAAAAACACTTGTTAAATATTTCGCAAAATTACAAAAGGTTTAAAAAATCACTCGATCGATTTCGGCTTATTAGGCCATCATCAGGAGTATCTACTAAACTGTAAAAATAAAAATGTAGTTATATATATATATATATATATATATATATATATATATATATATATATATATAGTTGGAAAAAGCAAAAAGTGAAACCAAAATATACCAATAAAAAAAATGTGGGAGTGGTAAACAATAAAATTGGTGACAGCAATAAACATTAAAAATTAAAAATTAAAAAAAAAAAAAAAAAAAAGGGGTGAGTTAAACACAGGTAAAATTGGTGAGAGCAATAAACATTAAAAAATAAAAATTAAAAGGGGGTGAGTTAAACACAGGTATATGATTATTGATTGGTCAACGGTCGAATAACAAAATTCCAGATGTTGATTTTTTTTTTTTTTATAACCCGACGAATTAGTAATTTTATGGTATGGAATGAGTATGTGAATAAAACAATGCGGGGTCGGTAATTGGTGAGAAACGGATTTCTCTCTGTTCGTTGAGGATATTTTGGTTAAGAAATATAGCTTTTCGGATTTCGTAAGATTCTAAGTTGTCTAAACATTCTTCTGTTTCTTCTTCTAATAAAAACCTTAAAGTGATTGGTACGATTAAGAAAAAGTTACGTGATCTTGACCTGATAGCCTGTAAAGCGGACAAAGGCAATACGATCACTGTTCTCACAAGAATCGATTATTACAATAAAATTTCTGATTTCATTACAGAAAGCAACGCATTAGAGCTCAATAGAGATCCTACTAAGTCATTTAAGACTTTGGTCAGTAAGTGTATCAACCAATCCCCAAAGGTCTTTGATGGCACTGGTTGGAGGTACACGGTTATGAATCCATCTGCCCCAATTCTTTATGGTTTACCTAAAATACATAAAGAAGGCATTCCAATTAGACCAATAGTAGCGTATTGCAATGCACCTGCCTACAAGCTATGTAAGGGTTTCATAAACTTTTTCAACAGTCATACCAATTTCGTTTCGGCTTTCTCGGTTAAGAACTCGGTAGAATTGATTAGCAAAATTCAAGATGTTGATATTCCACTACACTCAAAATTAGTTTCGTTTGACGTTGCTAGTATTTTCACTTCTATTCCAATTAAAATTTTGTCTCAAATAGTTTATACTTACTTAGATAGGGATGTTGCAGATGGAAGCCTTCGGAATGAACTGAAGCTGATATTTGAAACTTGTATTAAACAAAATTATTTTTGCTTTGATAATAAGTATTTCAAATTCACTGATGGTCTACCGATGAGCTCCCCTCTGTCACCTTTGTTAGCAGAAATTTTCATGAATTTCTTCGAACAAACGATTGTATCAAGCAATAATCCTTATTTCCGTCATATGATCTTTTGGTACAGATATGTTGATGACATACTATGTCTATGGAATGGAACTGATAGGCTATTAACCTCTTTTCTCACTTGGTTAAATTCTCAATATCCCACCATTAATTTTACAGTAGAAAAAGAAGAAAACAAATCCATTAACTTTCTAGATATAACAATAACCAGAATTAATTCTTCATTAGAGTTCAAAATTTATAGAAAACCCACGTATACAGACGCCATTATACCTAACTCGTCAAACCATCCCCATAATATTAAAATGTCAGCTTTCCACTCATTCTTAGATAGATTAATAAACATTCCTTTGACCATATCCAATTATAACAAAGAGCTTAATATAATTTTAGAAATAGCAGCGAATAACGGTTATGCAGCTAAGACTATATTAAAGCTATTAAACAGAAAACTGAAACATAAAGCTTTAGCTAACATGTATCCACCTGATAGCCCAATGCCGAAAAATTGGCGCCGCTTAGAATATATAGGAAAAACTAGTCAACGGATTAGTAACATCGTGACACAATATACAGAATTAGCTTTGCTTTTTATAACAATAATACAATTAAGAAAATGATTTTTAACAACAAACCAAGAATTGATCGCCTTTCCAAGTCTGGCGTTTATAAGATCAATTGCAATGATTGTAGTTCCTCTTATATCGGACAGACTGGGCGCAATTTTGAAGTTAGAGTTAAAGAACATTTATCTGGTAGCCATGAATCATCTCTTTATAATCATTTAACGTTAGAAAATCACACATCCAGTTTAAACAATTTAGAAATATTACATGTACAACCAAAAAGCAGACGTTTAGACCAAAATATCCCCAACGAACAGAGAGAAATCCGTTTCTCACCAATTACCGACCCCGCATTGTTTTATTCACATACTCATTCCATACCATAAAATTACTAATTCGTCGGGTTATAAAAAAAAAAAAAATCAACATCTGGAATTTTGTTATTCGACCGTTGACCAATCAATAATCATATACCTGTGTTTAACTCACCCCCTTTTAATTTTTATTTTTTAATGTTTATTGCTCTCACCAATTTTACCTGTGTTTAACTCACCCCTTTTTTTTTTTTTTTCTTTTAATTTTTAATTTTTAATGTTTATTGCTGTCACCAATTTTATTGTTTACCACTCCCACATTTTTTTATTGGTATATTTTGGTTTCACTTTTTGCTTTTTCCAACTATATATATATATATATATATATATATATATAACTACATTTTTATTTTTACAGTTTAGTAGATACTCCTGATGATGGCCTAATAAGCCGAAATCGATCGAGTGATTTTTTAAACCTTTTGTAATTTTGCGAAATATTTAACAAGTGTTTTTAAAAAATTTTAAAAATGTGTGTATTAAGATAGGAAGCCATATTTTTTATTGCAGATACGGATTCTACGAATAAAAGTACGTATGATTTGAATGAAATATTTTGTTCGGTTCATGATAGATGGCGTTGTAATCGACGAAATTCAATTTTTTCAATTTCTTCTTCTTAGAACACACACACGCATTCGATTCTGCAATACGTTTGAAATAAAAAACATCACGTTTTCATTGGAAATACTCGAAATTCGTCATCAAAACAATTTATTCAGTTTTGTAAATCACATTTAACGTTTGTGTTATTTCTTATCTTCATGTTTTTCGTAATTGCAAAATAAACGATAAAATACTTTAGAATGGACCGTTTAATTGTGCCAGAGAAAATTGAAATGGTCTGGTTTATGGAGAAGCTGGCAGAAATCTTGAAAATGCTGTTGCTATTTACGCTCAACGTTTTCCGGATAGGATTCGTTCACGTGCTTCATTTGGCCGTACTATCAAACAATTTATTGCTGATGGAAATGTTCAACCGAAAAAGAGGACCCGTAGAGCAACAGTCACTGGAGAAAATAATGAAATTGCTGTATTGGCTGCAGCGACTCATAATCCTCATGTTAGTACACGAGAAATAGTTCGCGATTCCGGATTGTCCCTCACCAGTGTTTGGAGAATTTTAAAACGGCACAAGTATCATCCATATCATGTGTCTTTACACCAAGATCTTCATGGCGCTGATTTCCAAAATCGGGTAACTTTTTGTCAATGGGCACGTGAACAAATACAACAAAACCTCAATATTTTTCGTTGCGTAATGTTCTCTGACGAATCGTCTTTTACAAACCATGGAACGGTTAATCGACATAACATGCATTATTGGAGTGTTGAAAATCCACACTGGCTTCGCCAAGTTGAACATCAGCGCCCTTGGACTGTCAACGTGTGGTGTGGAATAATTGGCAACCAACTCATCGGCCCCCACATTATTGAAGGCAACTTGAATGGTCAAATGTACCGAAACTTTTTGGAAAATGAACTGCCAATATTACTTGAAAATTTGAACTTAGAATTGAGACGGAACATGTGGTTTCAACATGATGATTGTCCTGCACACTATTCGTTGGTAGCACGTGAGGTACTTGATCGTGATTTCAATGGTCGCTGGATCGGTAGAGCTGGTCCGATAAATTGGCCCGCCAGATTCACCAGATCTTACTTCGCCAGATTTCTTTTTGTGGGGCTATCTCAAAGACAAAGTTTACAAACAAGAACCAACAACACGTGAGAACATGATTGAGCGAATCAGAAATGCGTGTGCTGAAATTCAACCAAACACACTTCTCAGTTGTGTAAATCAATGTGGAAATGCGTATTAATAAGTGCATTGAAGTCGAAGGCCATCATTTTGAACACTTATTTTAAGCTAAAATTATTTTATTCACCTGCCATTTACATTAATAAATTGTTTTGATGACGAATTTCGAGTATTTCCAATGAAAACATGATGTTTTTTATTTCAAACGTATTGCAGAATCGAATGCGTGTGTTCTAAGAAGAAGAAATTGAAAAAATTGAATTTCGTTGATTACAACGCCATCTATCATGAACCGAACAAAATATTTCATTCAAATCATACGTACTTTTAGTCGTAGAATCCGTCTCTGCAATAAAAAATATGGCTTCCTATCTTAGTTTAAAAGTTACCTCCACCCCACCTACAAAGCGGGGGGTGGGGGACTATTTGTTTGCACTAATGTATTTCACCCGCGGTATGATTAAATTTTGATTATGGACATTTTTTCCGTAGAGTGGCTATTTTTCGAGATATTTGATCGTCTCAGTTTAAAAGAAACACCCGGTATAATAAGACCGGAAACTGTAAGGATGTTTGAAGCAAGAAATAATGTGGGAGGAATGAGAATAAGGGAATAAGTAAGATATATGGATTGGGGATTGCATATAGATAGCGGATTATATATATTTTTTAGTTATTTTTTTTGGATTTTTTATTTTATTTTTATTTTCTATAAATATTAAATAAATATTAATTCAATACAAATAATAAAATTAAAAGCAAATAATTATCATTAAATACAACAATAAATGCACGATGTAATATTAATATTATTAGATATCCAATTGTTTTTGACAAAGACGGCTTTGACATTCGAGTCAGTCAGACGTTTTTTTTCTATAAAATATTAATTGCATTTTTTTTCAAAATTTTCATTTTAATTAAAAATAATTTCAATTAAATTATGATTTGCGAATTATGTTGCTAAGAGGGACTTGCTGATAATGAAATCCTTGGCACGTACCATTACACAGCTATGAAAAATGAATATTAAAACGGGGGAATTGAAAAAGTAACCAAACGGAGAATCTAAATCAAGAAACATGCCATCACTGCAGCTCTGCTTCAAAATATATATTTTTAAAATTATTTTGTTAATTATGTATGTGGTCAACTCATTTCTGCATACACTATTACGAATGAGCACATGCTCAAAATAGGGTGTGTAGGTAAGCCGGGAATTTAGTGATCAAACATCAATTAAATAAATAAACAATTAAATTAAATTAAATTAAAAAAATTAAATTTTTGCTATATCGGAATATGATTACTGCTGTTAAAACCACTTCCATGATCCTGTTACAAAAGCTCGTCATTTATGTATGCTACTCCTATACGATTATATTTTACTATACGTTTTAACATACGATTTCCTTAAGAATTTTTATTGCTGTAAAATTCGTAATCGTGGATGTCGACTAAATTTTGGCGGTTTTAGAATATTATTTAACGTCCATTGACAATGTTCCTTAATGAGTACTAATATCAAAAAATTAACAACTTTTTTACGATGGTTAAAACATTCATTATTTAATGAAAACCATTCCGCGTGTTGTTCTAAACTATTTATTTTTTCCACACAACTTTCCACAATTATGCTTTTAATATTTCTTTCGTGTAATCTTTTCTTACACATTGTTCGAAAGTGTTCAATCTGTTAAACAAAAAAATTGTTGGTCTGGAGATTTCAACGATCCAAAGGTGTTATCGTTATAATAATTTTTGTTATATAAAAAGTATTCGTTTTCCAGTTCAACACTACTATTTGATAACATCTCTTGTATACACTTTTGGCAATTAATCTTACCCATCACCTTAAAAACTACGTAGCCAACAAAATATTTCATTGAATTTTCTTCTAAATCGGTTGTAACATTCATCGATTGGCCGATTTCGCACAATCCCTCATTTGGTTCAGTATCATCTACCGGTTCTATATAATTTGCTCCTTCTATATTTGCTGATTCATCATTACACTCTCCAATTAAAAATGTATCATCATCTGTTTCACATTTAGAGTTTGATTTGAACTGCAATTTTGATTAAACAATATGTGATATAATATTATTAAACTGTTGTAATGTTGGGTTTTTATTGTTGCCTCCTTTATACGTGGCCTGAGCAAATTAAGGCGATTTGTTAAAATAAAAGTAATTTTGTGGCCGTAATTGTTTGGACCAACCATCGATACAATAAATTGATTTAGCGCCATAATAGGAAGTGTTTGAAAAATATTGTAATGCTCTTTTTAATGTTTGGCAAGCTATGTTTTCATCCATTAAAGTACAGTTATAAGGGTTGGCAGTAAATGGTGATCTGCTATTTAAACAATTAAATAATTTATTTATAAAATCAAAACACTTTGATGTTGAAATAGCTAACGTTGCATTTTCGAAAAGTTTTAAATCTACTGCCGTTTTTATTCCAGCAACAACACTCCTGCTAAAAATCTGAGTAGAATATCGAACTCGCATCTTCTCAAACGTATTTGGCTAAATATGCTTGGAAGTGAGTTTTGGACATAATTTGGTTATATAATTTCGTTTCCAATTATAAAGTTGTTGAATTATGCTCCAACATACGGTACCATCTGGACAAATATATTTTGTTCCCTTCATCAAATTATTGCGCAATGACTTCACTAAATGACAGATATCATATAGGCAAAAGATTTTGTTATCACCGTAATAAAAATATGGATGTTCCTTTGTTATATTTAGGGCGCTAAAACATTTTCTATTATTACTACCTTGGTCGCAAATAATAGTTTATTGATCGGACACATGTATCACAAGTCAAATTGTCACTACAAGTATTTTTACGGCTATATGATGGGACATCGAAATTTGTTAACTCTGAATGTGTTATATCACCAGAGGATGACGGATATGCATTCAACTTGTTTTGATATGTTTTAATGTTAACATATCGAGCTGGAACTGGAGATTCAGGAGGTACTCTATTTTCAGATGGTAAATTATTGGTTGGAAATGCAGTCTTCAAAAGTCTATTTTGATCAATATATATTAAAATGACGGCTGCATATGCGTTTTTTACTGTAATTGTCAATTAATATTGGTTTTGGTTCTATTTTGCAAGCGATCAACCATTCTTTAGCTTGCTCTACATTTTTCGGAAAGCGAAAAAATCTAAAATTTGAATTTCTTCTAGAAGCTTCACAATTATCAATTATACAAGTAACGCCTGATTTGATATTGTTACTCATATTATACTTAAATATTGTACTGTCACGATTTTAAATCTATTAATTTAAGGTTTATTTTAAGTAGAAAAATAAAACAGGAGCAAATGTACACAAGGATTCTTTATCGCATTAATTATGAAATCAAACTGGCTGAAAAATATTTAAATTGAAACAAAACAAACGTACAAAATACGAATACACAATCAGATGTTTGTGTTTTTTAACGTTTTTATTGTTTTTAAATTTTATATTTTTTTACATAGGATGGACATAGAAATAAAACAAATGCAATAAATTTAAATATATTGGTGATAAAATTTAAAATCTATACAGAGAAAAAATCCTGCGCGTGTGTATGTTTTCAATAGACATAATTATTGGGAGTGTATTATGGAAATAAAATCGAGTTTTGTTTTGTTTTTATTTACAGTTATTATTTTGTGTAACAATTTCATACTCCGTATGATTCATCTCTATTATACTCTGATCTCTGCTTATACCCAATACATATAACTTCACACTTTACCTATACTCACAGTCACATGTTCCGTTGAAATGCCGTGTACCCTGCTCTGCTAGTCATGAAAGATATGGGAAAAACGAAAAAACAAAAATCGCACACATTTCATTTTCTTTAATAAATAAATGGTGCCATCCAAATGTAAGCTAGTACAATAATTACAGATCTGGAAGCTGTTGTTTGAGATAAACACCGTTAATCGGATCATAAATCGAATAAAATATAAACTGGATATACATATCATTCATTATCATAAGATAATGGAATTCGTAATCAAAGAACTATTTCTAGAAGTCATAACAGAATTGAAATATAACTTTACGAAGAGACTTCATTAACCGCCCAAGCTTCAATTACGAAACCCTGGAACTTGGAAAGGAATACGGCTGCTGTTAAAGATGTTAGAGCCGATTTGTTAGCCGTTATTCCTGATACAGTGAAAGTGTAGTAAACATTAGGCCGTATTCTGGGATTTAAAATTTTATGTCATGTTATGTTATTTTTGTTTTTTCAATACAAATTCAAATAGGAAGCGGGGAAATAAAATAAACATAACATGGATTTTATGATGCCGGAATACGGGGCATTATTTCAAATTTGAAAAGTTTTAAACCGGTAGCTTTATAGCACCAATTTACGGCGCAATAGGTCTACTTACATCTTTATTGCATGTTTCTACTGCCTAAACCGATCTTAAGGGCCCAATACACGAAAAATGCAAAAAATGCTTGAAGAAAGTGTACCTTTTCTAGAGAATTACTGATCCTATCAGCGCAAACCATGTATTAAAATATTCTTTGAGGTTTTATCTAGTTAATCACGGTGGCTTAGTTTTCCTGCTATTTTATTTTAATTATGATCAGTTTTGGCCAAATTAGGCAACGAAAATGTACCTTTTCTCAAACACCAGCCTAAGAAACTAATATTTTTTTATATTAAAATGCATGAATTTATTCACGGTGGCTTTTTTCGAATTTTTAATTATTAATCGAAATAATTGCAAAAAATTAATAAAATCGTTTATTTTGATTATTAATGATAATTGCGTCTAAGATAAAATTTCACCTCATCTCCTATTATTTAGTTCTTTAAACTGTTATTAGATGGCAGTTTATTTTTTATATTGTAGTAAAAACGAAAAATCAATACATATTTAATTGTTGTTTTACTCTTCTTGCTCACTTCAACTACATAATGTACTATTATTTTGCTCTTCTAACTCACAGTTTTAATATTTATTAATTTTATTGCATTTACAATAACAAAAATAGATATCTTTTTGTTGTTTTCAAACATAAATAAATAAATCTTTAAATCTAAATTTTTCGTAAAACAGTCGAGACATACAAAGAAAAAAGCAGTCGAACTTCTTTTATCCGGAACCTTCGGGGACGAGCGCTTTCCGGATAATCGATTTTTCCGGACCGAGGTCTCTTATAAAAACGCAATATTTATATAAGAAATTCGTTTATTTCACTTGTAAAACAGTGTAAATATATACAACATAACCAAAATACTAGCATAGACTAAATAAAATTTCATAAAGACTTCTCATGAACCCTAATTTTCAAAAAATAAAAAAACAACAACAAAAAATGGAAAATACAGCAGAACCGTAATAACTTTATTTTCTTACTCTCTTCAAATCAGATTGTATGTTGTTAATTTCTCACTACCATAAATATGTTTTTCATTTGTTTTGTTATTCGATAAATACATACATAAATAATATAGTTTAGCTTGATATTTCGAGCCATGTGTTCGTGATGTGATGCAATTCCGATAAATGAAGAGGGAAAAAGCAAATGTAATATTTTTTGTTTCAAGTTAGCTATTGTTTTTTTTACTTTTCGTTTGTTTACTTGTTGTTGTAATTTATACGTTACTACAATTGTGTGTCGTCACAAAAAAGAAATTACCATTTGTTTACATATTTAGGGATTATTGGTATTTATTGAATCATGACTCCAACATAATTCATATTTTTCACTATTTTTATGTGTTTACAATTTGTATGTGTGAGTAGTACATACAAACAAAATGAGCACTTGTTTGCAACAAATAAATAGAAAACTTAAAACATTATACGAGTACTACAATAGAAAATAAGCGCTTCTTGGATAGTTTCCATATAATAACTATACAAGGTATGTTCCAACTAATCGACATATCGCCATTTTTCCTTTTAGTGACGTCACTTTCGGATAGATAGTTTCCTAATTATGTTATTGGTTTTGGATTTTTTTTTTTAAGTAACAAATACATATCGCTATAAAAAATTCGGGATAAAAGTTTCAGTTTTGTTACTCGATTCATAAGTCATTTTTAGTCATGAGTAGAATTTTTTAAATCTTAATACAGTAATAATTCACTTCGTAGAGTTTTAAAATCGATTAATCGAAAATTTATTTCCTCGAATAAAGTGTAAACCAATTTAGTGAAATTTGATTTGAGCAGTGGAAATGGGATTCTAATTTAATTTTTAGATGAAGTTCTCGAATATGGCCAAGTAGGATGGAATTTGGCAATTTCTTAACCGATTTTAGTGAAATTTGACATGCGCAAAGGAAATGGGATTTTAAAATGATTTTTGAATAAAGTTCTGGAATATGGCCAAGTAAGATGGAATTTGATTATTCCTTAACCGATTTTAGTGAAATCTGATATCTGATATCTGACTTGTGCGTTGCAACTGTAATTCTTAAATAATTTCTCTATGAAGTTCTGGAATACGGCCAATTGTTAAAAAATTTGGCTATTTCTTATGAAAATAAGAAAAAGTGGGTGACGGCACGTGCAGCATTATTGTAACTTCTAACGATAGTGTAGCGTCCAGGAATTGGTAAAACCATTTTAGAATCTTATTTCCGTAGTGCATGTCGAATTTCAAGGATAAGCCAAGTTCTATCCTAGTAAGCCATTTCCAGAACTTTATCTAAAAATAATTTTAGGATCCTGTTTCCATCGCAAATATCAAATTCCACTAAAATCGGTTAAGAAAAAGCCAAATTTTTTCCTACTTAGCCACATTGCAGAATTTCACCTAAAAATCATCTAAGAATTGCATTTCAAACGCATATGTCAAATTTAACTAAAATCTGTTTTAAAAATAGCCAAGTTCAAAAATTGGCCATATTCCAGAATTTCATCTTAAAATTATTTTAGAATCTCATTTCTATTGTACATATCGAATTTCATCATAATCGGTTAAGAAATAGCAAAGTTATGATTTTATGTTGTTTTTATATATTTTATGTTGTTATGTTATATTTTATTAATAAAATTAAAAAACTAAACATTTAAAACGAATATTTTATCAAAAATTTAATTAAAACCAAAATATTAATTCGCAAAACGCATATAAGTATGTATACCATATTTAGTTAACGCATAAATACCTATTGAAGTAAACCGATTCAGCAAAAATATGGTGAATATAAATAGTAATAGTACAACAACCGTGCTGTTTATGTGCTTTTATTTATTAGTTGTTTGATATGTTTCATGATTTTTGCTACTGATAATTTTCATTGCAATTTATGATTTGATAAATAAATCTGGAGCGTCATTCCTTACTTCAAAATGATTCGGCGTGAATTATTATTCGACAGTTTTCGAGTATGCGGCATGAATCCTATTCAAAATTTGCTATAAATTTGGGCGAACAGAAATGTTTTACTTAGCAAATTGTATTTTAAATAAAAACCCTGACGATTCGCTGGTATATTCCGTCATTTTCCGTCTATTTTTAAATAAAATTAATTTGGGCAGAAAAGGAAGTTGGCGCACTGATTTATATAATAATTTGAAATAAACTTTTTTATAACGAATGTTTTTCTAACGTAACTAGAAACCGAAGTGTCCAAAACATTTTCCGTCAAATCTACATCTTCTTTTATCGGTAAGTTGAAAACATTATTATTTTGGCCACTGTCAAATTGAAAATCAAGGGGGTTTAGCCTGTTTTATATTTAATCAACATTTTATCAATAAAATTCCCCATAAGTTTAACTATATTCAATAAGATTTGATTTTGAAATACAAGAAAAATAATAAAATTTCACTAGATCCAAATTAGCCCACTAAACGGATATTATTTTATTTATTTACTAAAATTTCTAATTATTCCAATTAGTTCGTTCATACCAAATTATACGAAAATCTAATAATTTAAAAAAAACTGCATAGTTTCTGGTAAGATCACCACAAATGATTAAAGTCTCTCCAGGAATATAGCCCCTGGTCATTTACAGACTGTTGCATTGGACCATTGGATCTCAAATTTTCTGTGTATGCACTACATAATCACCCAATTAACAAACTTTATCAAGCATCTACGAATTTGCAATCAACATTGTTAGGATATGAACGTGGTAAAATAAATCGATGCGGTTCGTTATTAAGCAAGTATAAAAATTTAATGTATGTACATAATATAGAATTTCTCAAATTAGAATTACAGTAACTCGATTTAAGGGACCCTCGATTTAATGGACTCAATTTGTATTTAAGGGATACAATTTTTTTTTTAGTTATTTGATATTTCAGACTATCCATGAAAGTCAAGATATATCCCTTATGACTTTTTGTAAATAAACAGATTAATTTTCTGGAATATGTTGAATTAGAAATTTACTTGGCTATTTCTTTACCACCTATGATAAAATTCGACACGTCCGATGGAAATGGGGTTTTAAATGAATTTTGGAAGGAGTTCTGGAATATAATCAATTCGGAAGGAATTTCGTAACTTCTTACCCGATTACTATACATGCTTACATTTCAGTGCAATTCAGCATATACGATGGAAACAAGATTCTAAGATAATTTTTGGAAGAAGTTCTGGAGTAAGGCCAATTAGGAAGGAACTTGGCAATTTAATAATCGAGTATGATGAAATTCAGCATGTACAACGGAAATGGGATTTTAAAGTATTTTTAGAAATAGTTCTGAAATACGGCTAATTCGAAAGGGCCTTGTTTATTTCTCAGCCGATTATGATGTACAAACCCAATTAGGAAGGGATTTGGCCACATCTTAATCGATTATGATGAAATTCAGCATATAAGATTCTAAAATAATTTTTTTAAGGCCTTGAAGGACTTCTTCGAAAAATCAATATAAAATCCCGTTTCCATCGCACTTGCTGACCTTCATCATAATATGTACAAAAATTATCAAGTTACTCCCTAACTGATCAAATCATAGATTTTTTTTTCGTTTTATTCTATGCAATCTTTTCTGGGGCTCAAGGCACTCCCAACTCTGTCGCAGTTAACTTTTACTTTCCTACTTTACGCAGTATTTGCCAAATCGAGGACTTACGGCTAAATACCCGTATAAACCACCTTATTGCATTGCTTCATGCCAACCTATAGTCCTGACATGCAAAGTGGGTCGGCCCATAGATTCTGCACTCTCAACAGGAAGTCATAGTTGTATTTATCGTCATCACCGATCGTAACCAGATGATGAAAAATCCCTTTTGCATTCCGCCCCTATCGCATCCTAACGCCACAGCTTTGACCACTGAGCCGTTTGGTAGGTGAATCACAAAACTTCATCTTAAATTCTATTAAGAACCCCATTTTCATCGTACATGCTGAATTACAAATAAACGGTTAAAAAGTGGTCAAGTTCCTTCCTAATTAGCCGTGCCCAAATCATTTTAGAATTGCATCATAATCTGTTAAGAAATAAACAAGAGCCTCCTACTTGGCCATATTCCACAACTTCATCTAACAATCAATTTAGAATCCCATTTCTATCGCATATGTAAAATTTCACCAGAATCGGTTAAGAAATAACCAAGTTCCTTCCAAATAGGCCATATTACAGAATTGTATCTAAAAATAATTTTAGGTTTCCGTCGCAAATATCAAATTCCACTAAAATCGGTTAAGAAATAGCCAAATTTTGGCCTACTTGGGCACATTCCAGAACTTCACTTAAAAATCATCTAAGAATCCAATTTCGATCGTATATATCGAATTTCACCATAATCCTTCCTAATTGGCCATATTCCAGAACTTCATCTAACAATCATTTTAGAACCCCACTTCGGGAATAACCGAGCTCCTTTCCAATTGGCCATATTTCAGAACTCCTTCTAAATATCATTTTAGAATCCCATTTATATCGCATGTATCGAATTTCATCAAAATCGGTTAAGAAATAGCCAAGTTCCATCCTACTTGGCCATATTCCAGAACATCATCTAAAAATCATATCATTTTAGGATCCCATTTCCACCGTACATGTCGAATTTCATCGTAATCGGTTAAGAAATAGCCGGGTTGCGTCCTAATTGGCCATGTTACAGAACTTCATTTAGCAATCATTAAAAACACCCACTTCTATCGTACATGCCGAATTTCATCATGATCGGTTAAGCAATAACCAAATTCCATACTACGTGGTCAAATACCAGAATCGCATCTAAAAATCAGTTTAGAATCCCACATTTAGTCATATTGACGAAACACACAACAATCCATTCAAATGTATTCATTCAGTATATATTCAACTGCATATTTCTGGCGTTCTACAATAAATAACCCATAACGCAATGAAAACCTATTGTTAGTTTCATAAATTCGTTTTATTTTCATATAAACATGGTGGTGCAATTGTACTTATTCAGCTTTTTCCAGCTAAAATAATATATCAACATACATACATATATTCCCTTTATCCACCGGTCATGATTCAATAAATACCACGTTAGCCCTAAATATTTAAACAAATGAGCATTTTTTTATGACGACACACAATTCTAGTATTAAAAGAGTCGTATAAAGTACAAGTAAACAAATAAAAATAAAAAAACAATCACTTGAAACAAAAATGTTTCATTGTTTTTTCTATCTTTATTTATAAACACGTGGCGAATTGTATGACGTCACGAGCACGTGACTCAAAAGATCGAACTAACCTTATTTGTTGAACCATACTCACCGGTATTCCATCGCATACTACTTAACACACGAAAAATTTTCTGAATAAATATTTTTTATTTAAATGCCTGCTCAAAGCAAATTTGGAGAGTAAATTTACTCAAAGGGAGAATTATATTTTTGTGATTTTAAGTATATTGCGTAGGGCCTCACTGTATTGTTCGAAATATAATTTCTACACCCAAAAAATTTGAATTTTTTTTTGTTCGACATGAGAAGTCTTTGTGAAATTTTATTTAGTCTATGATACTAGCCTAATGGTTTCGTCCTAATAAACAAACAGTTACACTAGAAATATGTATAACGAAAAATAAAAAAGAATTCGTTTCAAACTTTCTTAAACATATTTATAAGTACATATGTGAATTATGCATGTAACTATGTACATAATGTAAATATTGTTTTTTATACGAAAATTATAAATAAAATCCCCAAAAAATAGTTTTTTTTAGTTTTTCTGAAATTTTTTTTTTGTTTTGTTTCGTCCGGATAACAGAAGTTCCGAATAACAGAAGTCCGGATAATCGAAGTTTGACTGTAGATCGTTTACGAAAAATTTTTGGAAAGTGAAAAATTATATTGTGTTTCGATGTTTTATTGTGTTTTTATAATTTTTGTGCAATTTGAGATCGGTGGACTGGACTTCGGTTATTCTGTTATAGGGCATTGCAGGTGGAACTGCTTTTCCATTTTAATTTTTTTAGTTTTAGTGGTCACGTGCTATAGATCTGGTTCTATTCTAAAACCGATATGTTTTCAGCTAACACTATTTTAGAAGGGCCTTAGAAATACTAAATTAATCAATTAGAAGTTTTACCTAATTAAATGGAATCACTCGATTTCATATATTTACGAGAAAAAGTTTATGCGAATTTTGTAATGCGAAATCTATTTAGACAATACAACGACGTATAACCGCATAACTTAACTTATTTCAATGTATGTCGTATCGATGACAGTAAATTATTTTATGAGGACTGTATACATTACACACCTACATATGTATTTAAATTTCAGAATATTAATTTTTTTGCATTTTTTTTTTTTGCTTTAAAATTCATTTAGTATCTGAAGAATATATTGCCAAAGTTTCAAGCCCAACAAAAAGTCCTAAGATCCCTAGGAAGTCACCGAAGTGATGCGAAGTAATGCGTTCTCTTCAAGAACGAAAACTTTAATCGAGTTTTTCTTGAAACGTGTTTTTTTGCGCGCCGTGGAATGTAACTTAAAAAGTAATGGACCGATTAACTTGAAATTTTGTACACATATTCTTTGACTTATCGGCCTTTGCACAAACCTAAAATTTCGTATAAATTGTTTAAATAAATACTGTTTTTAACGAATTGTTTATAAAAAAACACGTGTTTTTTTTTCTTTTGTTCTCAAATTTTCAATTTTTTTTTTTTGTTACATTTAGGTTTATGCAAAGCGGAATGAATTATTTTAATGAAAAAAAAATTTGTTTCGTTGATTTTAGTTAACTACAAGGACCTGGGCGTTCCACGGCGCAAACTCTAGTTGCCAAGTTCGAGCACCTCTAGCGCCGCCATTTTGTTTTTTTTTTCCATAAAAAAAAATTTTTGTATTCATTTGAACGTCTATATTATTATGTAATTTGTTTCATTGCAATAAATGCTCTCAATTTTTTGTAAAAAATTATTGAAAAACCATTTGCCTGGAGGAGGTGCCTCCCTTAAGTTATCAAAAAGCACGTCCTGTTTGATCTTCAATATTATAAATTGTAATGATTGTCGCGCATCGGATCGCATCGGCACGTAATCGTATAAAACATAAAAATGAAGCTAGCAAATAAACAAAAATAGAGATAAAGAGAAAATAAAAAAAAATTGGAGCACCAGCGTGTTTTGGCTCTCTCGTGTTTACTTTATCTTGTATTAATTTTATCATGACAAATTTGAAGAAAATCGTACCGTCCCAACTATTGTAATTTGGCCCATGGGCCCAAATTCCATACCATTTTTGAAGTAAAATTGGATTTTTCGTCTGTAATACAAAAAGTTACAATTTGTCGGATTAAGGCACAATGGTTATTAGATGGACATACACATAGCTTACTTTTGGCCAAATTTGAAGAAAATCGTACCGTCCCAACCATTGTAATTTGGCCCATGGGCCCAAATTCCATACCATTTTTGAAGTAAAATTGGATTTTTCGTCTGTAATACAAAAAGTTACAATTTGTCGGATTAAGGCACAATGGTTATTAGATGGACATACACATAGCTTACTTTTGGCCAAATTTGAAGAAAATCGTACCATCCCAACCATTGTAATTTGGCACATGGGCCCAAATTCCATACCATTTTTGAAGTAAAATTACATTTTTCGTCTGTAATACAAAAAGTTACAATTTGTCGGATTAAGGCACAATGGTTATTAGATGGACATACATATAGCTTACTTTTGGCCAAATTTGAAGAAAATCGTACCGTCCCAACCATTGTAATTTGGCACATGGGCCCAAATTCCATACCATTTTTGAAGTAAAATTGGATTTTTCGTCTGTAATACAAAAAGTTACAATTTGTCGGCTTAAGGCACAATGGTTATTAGATGGACATACACATAGCTTACTTTTGGCCAAATTTTAAGAAAATCGTACCGTCCCAACCATTGTAATTTGGCCCATGGGCCCAAATTCCATACCATTTTTGAAGTAAAATTGGATTTTTCGTCTGTAATACAAAAAGTTACAATTTGTCGGATTAAGGCACAATGGTTATTAGATGGACATACACATAGCTTACTTTTGGCCAAATTTGAAGAAAATCGTACCGTCCCAACCATTGTAATTTGGCACATGGGCCCAAATTACATACCATTTTTGAAGTAAAATTGGATTTTTCGTCTGTAATACAAAAAGTTACAATTTGTCGGATTAAGGCACAATGGTTATTAGATGGACATACACATAGCTTATTTCTGGCAAAATTTGAAGAAAATCGTACCGTCCCAACCATTGTAATTTGGCACATGGGCCCAAATTCCATACCATTTTTGAAGTAAAATTGGATTTTTCGTCTGTAATACAAAAAGTTACAATTTGTCGGATTAAGGCACAATGGTTATTAGATGGACATACACATGTCATAGGGACATACACATCTGGACATTTAGTTTTTGCACTTATTTTTAATGCTATACATAACCTAAAAAATACTTCATAGATGTTTATTGAAGTGGAACATCCAGATTAAAATATTTTCTAACATCCCCGAAATTGTGTCGATGACTGTGGCCAAAAATCTTATTTTTGTTCTATTCAAGTCTTGATGAGTTTATTTCGGTATTCCTATCTATATTCCGCATACTGTCCGTCGCTTCAAGCAAACAAATATTCGAATCGTATTTTCTTTTAGAAATTGTAAAAAGAAGGTGATATTATCATTTTTATTTTATTTTCCCATTTTCAGAAAAAAACTAGAAAATTTTGTAACTGAGTCCAAACAAAATTTAAATCCGTTAAAAAATTACAGAAATACATATTCAAAAGTGAAAATTCAGATCTATACCCGCACCCGGGAATATACAATTAAAATGAAAAGGTTTAAACCACGTTCAAACAAAAAACTGCCAATTGTAAACGAGATATAAATTCTATTCAAAAATGATTTTCGTAACCCGTCTTCCACAAAACGAGTTCAACATTAGCACACTGACGTACGCAGAACCCATTATAAATACATTTTTAGAATTGGACGATCAAGTACACGTGTGTCGTAGACTCGTAGTCGAAAAAACAGAAAAATCCCTAGACGAAAATTATTAACCAAATAATAAAAATACCGATTTTACAACAACAATAAGTCTGGCATGAAAGATATACAATCATATTGTTTCTCATTCATTCAAATTGTGTTTTTTATTTTTCAAGCAATGCGAATGGGAAAAATACTATGTATGTACATATATTAAAATATTATATCTATACATAAAAAAAAAACAAAAATGAGGAAATTTGATTTGATTTGGTTTTTATCTATTTACAAGTAGATGGCACAGTTCTGGGTTACAAGTATAAGCTTTGATAATATAAACTGAAAATAAAAGTGGAACCACTGTCGCGGGCCAAATATTTGCTCTGTATAATCTATCTCTTTATTCTTATCTCTGATTAAACCATGCTTGCAAAGTCATATTGGGTGCCAGTATGTTAAAGAGATGAAATAAAAATAAAATAAAATACTACACGTACAGTGAGGGAAGTATTTTTATTTCTCATACATTTTAAAGCGTTATCAACATTTCCGATATCCAATTTTGTTCCGGATTCTACAGTAAGGGAAGTAGCAGTTTCAGTTGGGCATAAATAAACGTACGATCATTAAAGAACGGGTATTCAACATAACGGGGTGACTTCTGGTGAAGATCACGTGATTGATGAACGCAACCAACGCAGTCAACAAGTGTTATGGTGATGTATAATGAAAAATGCTAATTCATTGTTTTATTTCAGAAGAATATTGTAAACTACATATTTTCACTTTTGCTTGTTTCTCAAATTTTTAAATTGTTTTTATATAATTTTTTTGCTAAAATTTCAAGCAAAGTCAGTGTGGTCTAGTAATTTTGTTTTTTTTTTTTTGCTTATCGCCAATTCGCCAGGTTAGGAAACAAAACATGCACCATTTTTCCGTTGTTGTTTGTATTAATGAATAATTTTAGTCTGTAGTTAAAGAAATAAAAAATGGAATAATTAGTAATTTCATTAGGGGGATGTTTGCATTGCACAATGTGGTGTAATACCGTCACTATTTTATGATTAAGCAGTTTTTTTTTTTACACTATACTCTGATTACAGAATAGTTTTTTTTTTTTTTTGTAAGATGGAATACTGGCGCATCGGAATCAAAGAACCTGTCCCATCACTGATCCCAATATTTTACAGTGTGCAACGGTGTGGCAGTATGACTCAAATCCATCGGTTACAATATCTATGGCAAACCACTTGGATTTATATAATATATCACTGTTACTTTGCTACGTCACACATAACCAAAAAAACACCTAAGGATTACTGGAAAAACCTTCAACTACAAAGACTAAAGTATGGGCAATGCCATAACAGCACACTATAACATTATTCAGCACCTACTCAAATAATGAGCATAATAGCGCGCATTCATTATTGTTACATAGAACATTATAGTTTAGATTATAGCTTTTCGATTTTGATTATTTCACAATTAGAACTTCACAAACACTTTAAGTATCACTAGAAAATTCAGAGGAACTATAAAATGTGCACTAATAGATCACCTTGTGTTAGTAACATCTGCAACAGTAGCGGTTATTCCGGTAGCACAATTGTTAATATCAGCTATTGCAGTTTTAATAGTGTCGATAACACCTCCCAGTAGACTTTGGAGGATTGGGAAACGTATTTTAAACAGCAGATTATTGAAAAGACTGGTTTGGAGAAGTTGTGGTCACTTTAGCTTAATCAGAATCAACGGCAGTGACACCAGTAGCAATTACTACTGTATTTCCGCAGTTAAAACTGTATTAGAATCGATACCACTCTCAATCTTCGTTAGAAAGGCTATATTGATAGGAGCAGAACTAACAGCGGTTGACAAAAGACCGGCAACCTGTTAAATAATTTATTAAATTTGTTTTTAAAACATTTACTTTTTTTATCTTTTTGATACTTACAACAATTCCGAGAAGAACAACGAACAAGATTTTGAATTGCATCTTAAATTTGATTTAATTAAAACAACTGATAAACTTAAAGTTTGATTGTGAACTGAATGATTTTGGTTGAAATTCGCCCGGTTTATATACCAAAATTTTATAATTACACAACCTGTACATTCCAGAAATATGCGTAATACCCCACGCAATTGAAACAAATAACGAAATTTCAAATTTGCAAAACATATACGCATATTTGTATTTACTTTTGGGTACATATTTTACATAACTAAATATTTTTACACCTGTTTAAATCCATTGCTGACGATGTACCATTACTTTTAGACTAAATGTTTAGACTAAATATCAATATACTAAACCAAGGCTATTGAGAAGTGCGATTTTATCAATTTAAAATTGCTGGTGGAATTTATTACATTTGCCATAGAATATAAGATGCTGTGGCTAACGTTTTCCCCTTAGTTGCCTTGATATTCGTATTGGAAATTGTTCAAAGTATGAAATGTCGGCTTCCATATGTCACTAGGCGGAGACTACGGAGAAAAATAACTATCGAGTTAAATTAAAAAGTTTTTATAATTGAATTCAGTTATTTCTGTTCGGACAATTTAGACTAGTAGACCTTATGACGTAATCATATAGTTGTCGATTGTTTCGCACATAACAAATCACAATAAAATATTATGATTTGACATTTTAGGACAATAATAGAATCGCCGCAATCTATTAAAGGTCTTCTTCAGCTCTATACGTTCTGTTTCAATCAACAGATTGGTTATGTCGTTAGGATTTTGTCACTGAATTATTCATTGTTATGTGAAACATATCTCTGTTTATGTCTATATAGAATCACATACGTTTGCTCTACAAACAAGTTTTGGATTTTGTGATATGAATTTTGGTTGTAATGCATCGTTTATCGCGAATTTAATAGGGGATTGTATCGAAATTTCAGTTTTAAAAATCTTGGTTCTACAAAATCTCGGTTATCAGAAGCTCGGATTTTTAAATCTCATTTTAAAAATTTCGATTTTAAAAATGTTGGTTGGTTGTCTAAATATTTTACTATTAATGGTTTTTGGGTGGTTATATTTTTAGTTATATAATTTTGCTTGTAATTTTGAGAGAGTCATTTTCGTTTTGACATTGCACAAGTATTACAGATTTTATTTTGATTTTAGATTGTTTACTGATAAAAATATTGTACCTTCTGAAATGTCACCATTTTGAAAATAAACGGCTCAAATAAACAATAAAATGTATTATGGCTTGGCAGAAATCGACCCTTACAAACTCCCGCATCTCTACTGAAACTTTTCGAACCACTCTTGCAACATAATGGCGAACAATGTACCTAGTTGGCTAGCCAAACGAACGCTTTTACATACAAACACAATCGTTTTCAAAGTCTGTCGAAGCATGTTGTAGAATATTTGGTCAGCGTCGAGAATCGAACTCAGAGACCGAAGCGTAATAGAAAACTGTCTTGGCCATTGCTCACATGATTAATTACATAACCAGCACCAAAATACAAAACTTTACCGTGAAGAATTACATTCTAATATTATCCTCAATTACCACTTAGAAATTTATTTAAATGAATTCTTTAAATACCAAAAAGCAGAGATATAGGTATTTGTTTGCAGAATTCAAAGATGATAAGAAATGAAAAGAAAATATAATTATGTATTATCCAAAATTAAGTGGGCATAACTTTTGTATATGTATTTCCTAAAACCAAAATAAAACAAAAGCATACATCCCTTCAAACAAGGTGAAGCGTTTACGAACCATAAACGAAGAATACTGTTCATATAACACTTCGTAAACGAACCGCTTTTACGGTGTAAACACGAACCGTTTATGGTGTTCACATCACATGATAATTAGACTTTTTAGTGAAGTATTGGTAGTTCGTGTACAGTTCTCTTTTAGCGTTACATTAATGAAACACTTTCAACAAAACACAAATGAACAACAAATATTTATTGCGAGGCATAAAATAAAGATTTATCGGACAAATAAAACCTCAAAATTATTTTAATTGCTTATATTTATTTATATACATGGCCACAAGTCATTGTGCCAGTTCTCGTTATAAATTATTGACATTGACCTGTGGTATATCAACAGGTGTACAATTTAAAAAATTGGAGGAAGCTAACGTCTTCTGGTTCTTCAATAATAGCATTCACTACATTGGATAAGTCCATCACCTCATTATTCGTGTAGGCCTTCAATCGTTCGTTCGTTTGATTTTCGGAACAGATATTCTTCAACTCCCTATTTATTTCGTAGTACATACTGTCGTTTCGCCATAATGTAGATACTAAATTATTTGATACGTAATAAAATTTGATACATACTCGTATAAATTCGCTAGAATTTTCGTTTACTTGATATCTCATGAATTCAAATTGGTTAAATTAGATTATAATTTCTGTCGCACCTACAATATTTAATTAAAAATTTTATTAAATTCAAAAATTAAATTTAAAAGCAAAAGAATTATAAATATAAATTTTCTAACTATTAAAACTACAATATATGGCGTCAGTTTTCGTCGCAAACTACACATCAAATGTTTTTTTTTTGTATGAATAAGAGCCTACTCCATTGAAAAATATGATTCGTTTATAGTTCGTTTATGTTACGTATTTTGCGAATTCGTAGAATTGTTTAGAGGAATCCAGCTAGATATTTTCCATATACCAAACAGTAGCATTGATAAATTCGGTGGAATTAAATAAATCTTGATATCTGAAAAAAATATTTTTTTTATTTTTTGATGCAATTCGTTTCAAAATTTGAATCTGTATTCAATAGCCTAAACCATTTTAAATAATTTTTAATATTTCCCGAGAAAATTTTCAACAAAACTAGTTATCTTAAACAAACCCTAGTCTTAATAGAAACTGAATGATTTTAGATGAAATTGTTTGTACCAAAAATAATTGTTTGCACAATTTGAAAATTAATACGAAATGCGTATATTGAAACAAATGCGTAAATTTTCGTATTTATTGTACGCAAATATTTTTTTCATTTAATTACGTTTTGTCTAATTTTATTGAAGGCTTCCAGTAAAAAACATGCTACAGTATCTACGGTGAATACGATTATTACAGAGGACGACATATGAGTTTCCGGGAGTTAATTGTGCTTTAATGTGCGCAATCTTCAATCAGTGAATTTAGTCGAAGTTTTTATGCATTTTTATACATTTTTTGGAGCTTGGGCTAATGAAGAGATTCCTTATTGGTTGGTGATGTTCAATTTGAGTGCAAAATGTTCAGTCAGTGACGTCATAGCGCTGTCTCAATGATTAGATAAGCCGTTTTAAAATGTATTTTGATTGGTTTTATTATTTAATGTATAATATTAGTTTTTATGTACTCCAATAAAGAATATCCGAATAAATACACACTTAACAGTAAATTTCCGTTACAGTCGCAAATTATAAAATTCATTTAAATTTTGTTAATTGTCACCTTAAGTACATATTCAGTATCATTTTGCATTATTTAGGAATGTTTATTACTGAAATGTTCCATAAAGGCGCAAAGTACGAAAATCATTTTGATTTTTGGAAATTGTCACCTTACGCATATGTTTCGGTATTACTTGTGTTATTTAGACTAATTTGTCGCTGAAATGTATGCGTAAAGTCAATGTTGATAACTTTTATCTTATGCACGCTTTTCAATGTCATTTTGCCTTATTTATAAAAGGTTTATAACTAAATGAACGCAAAAATCTTAAAATTCTGAAAACATTTCGGTAATTCAAAACTGTCACCTTAAGTTTACATTTCGGTACCATTTCGGGAAATTTTGAGAATTTTATTACGGAAATGTTCACATAAAGTCATTATGGCCATCGTGAACCTTATATTTTTTACTTTAAGCGCACATTTAAAGCACTATTAGCACCTAATTAATTTCTGATAATATCGCCATTTTATTTTGTTGTTGCATATTGAATCACTGATTATTTTAGGTTAATCCTTAGCGGCCACATGGGGTAACTAGTTACCCCAGGCTCAGAAATTGTGAAATTAGAGGTATAAAACCTTTGAAATTGATACAAGTAACGACATTTGCCGGTAGTAGACAAGTGTGAGATGTGACTCCATTACATAGGAAGCCGAGAAAACGCGTGCCGGCGCTTTGAGCGTTCGTTTTCTCGGCGTGGGGTAGCTAGTTACCCCAGTGTGGCCGCAACCGTTGCTCATCGACTTGTTTGTAGTGTCAATAGACAAAATAAAGGTAAGTTTTTGATATTCTAGTAAAAAAAAAAAATTGTTCAATCCTACTTAGTCGTTTGGAATCTTGTCTGTTCATGTCAAATAATTCAGTTTCATTTTTATATGATATTGTTTATTGACTAAATCTAGGGGCTTATCCTTTACCTCTCTGCCTACAAACCTAAATTTGTGGTGGCGATTTGTAATGTACTCTTGCATTATGAAATTTCTGGTATTCTCGTGTTGTAACAGATGGTCATCAAGAGCATCCTAAAAATTGACAACAACCAATAAATGGCTGACCTGGAAAAAATTGCCTTGTACCAAGCGCGGAGGTGCCTACTGTGCAACCGAAAGAAGGACAAAAACACGCGTGTTGAATGTTCGGCCTGTATAGAAGACCGGTTTGCGATGAACATCGGTTCCCTTTGTGCATGGCGTGTGCTGGTTACTAAAATAGGATCAAAATAATTTTTTTTTTTCACTTTTCTGTACGTAAATATGTACATATTTAGAAGCTAATAAAACACAAAAAAGCAAATTTTATGATTTGTAATTTTTTTCATTTTTCCCTCCAGTAATTTTGCAAAATAAATATACTTTTTGAATGATCAGCAGATACTGTTATTTTTTATGTTAGTGGTATATGTCGTGCGTACAACCTTAAAATTTTAGCCCTTAATAATCAAAAATGGTGAAGTAATGAATTTTTTTCTGAAAAAAAACATTTTTCCTGAATTATTACATATGTGATCAGTTTTTAGAACGCCATCTATAAATTTACCGATAAAAATCATTAGAAATGTTGAAGAACTCTTCAACAAACATGAAACAATCGGTTAGAAGTCTTAAAACGCCCATATGTCTTGAACAACTAGGTTTTTCAGCGTGGGATAATAAGTTACCCCATGTGGCCGTTAAGGGTTAAAAAAAGGTCTTTTCTTTTAAAATAATATAATTTTTTTTTTTAATGACGAATAATTTTGAAGCCCCTTGTGTTTTTAGAAGTAGAACGGTTCCATTTACTATAAATATGCGATTGCATTAATTTTTATAAATAATATTTTTTTTTAATAGTCAGAGTAATAATATTTTATTATAGGTATGAAATATAAAGTTTCAATATATGGACATTATAAAAGCCACTGATTATTATTTACTAAAGTCTGTAAAACGAAAGTGAATTACACATGTATAATCAGAATGAGGCGAGAATATTTTGTGACTGTGTAATTGCGTAATTTCCAGTCGCAAAAAAAAATTTCAGTCGCAATATTAGGTATACGTATGCATATTGCACACTCGCATTATCACAAAAAATTTATCGTCTGTAACTAAAATGTATGTGGATACTTACAGCTAAATTTTTGTGAATACGAAAGCCTTTGAGTTACAAAGCATGCTCTCAGTATGCATTCAGCTTTGCACATAATCATTCCCCAAATCGCGTATATTTTGCATTATTCTTATGAAATGTACCGGTGCATGTGTATATACATAAAGTAACAGTGCGTGCGCTCATAATGTATACATTTTTCGTTTATGGTTTGTTGGGCTTGCTTACACAAAATGTCACAAACTATCAATATCTTATATGTTGAAACATGATGATTGCAAGTACATATATCGTTAGAGTCGCAACAACATATTTTTCAAGTGCACAATAAATAGATTTATGAAAGAAGCAAACGCCCCTTGAGCTCTTTTTCGACAATTTTGTAGATTTAAATTTACTGAATCATGTTGTAACAGTCATAGCCTCAAGTTTTATTAAACTGATGCCATCACTGTCGCAGACTTCCTCTCGGTTGTTCCAGAGCAGCTTTTTCAGCCGGCTAGCGTGCAGTGGCTGGGGAGGTTCTTTGCTAGGCCAAGAGGAAGCTAGTATATGCTGCTATCTACCGGGTTACTTCGCACTGAGTAACAGTTGAAACCATGAACGGCTGTTAAAGGACTTATAAGAACCTATTTAGCCAGACATATTCTTTATCTGACAAACCAACATAAAACCAAATATTTATGATTGATAAAAAAAAATAGAATTGCCAAAAAATAATTATAACATAAAATTACTGTCACGGATGTTGCTTAATTGATACTCCCAGATTCACGGTCAGAGAAAAATTGTGTAAAAAAACCAATAGCTATGTACAATAAAAACCAAAAAAAATTGAATATTAACAACTAAATAAAGAAAAGTAAAATGAAATCCAGTATGTAATGAAAAAGCTTATAAAAAATATTGACGAAAAATTGGAAAAAAAAATAAAATATATAGGTAAAGGTAATCGTATACTTGCTGAAACTCCTTATTTACCACCAGACACTACTAATATCATGCCACTAAAAACTGTGGTTTTGGAAATACGTCAATCTGCTGCTCAAAATGCTGGTCAAACTTGTATAAACCGATTGATAAAGGTAAAACCGTAGATAGTTCAGTTCCTCGTGATTAACGGTGGCCCAAAACAAAAAGAAATAATAATCCTGTTAATATCCAGGAAATATTCCCGCTTATGAGGTTAATGTTTAAGGTGTTTTTACATACCTTTGTAACTTGGTGCATACGTTTACGTCAGCACCAAGTTGTCCAAATTATTTCAGCACAAAAAGTTGATAATCGCTACTCAAAGTATTATTGCTCGTACCATAAAGTAAAAAAAATTCATTCACGAATTGTTCACCCAAAACAATAAAAAAAATGATGGCTCTCGAATTTTTTTTTTCCCAACACAAAACAAACTGCTTACGGTTACACACACAACAGATTAAATCACCAAGATAAATTATTTATTAAGTTTTTGTTATTTTATTTATGATGATTTAATCTACAAAATGACTACAAAATTCATTTTCTGCCCAATAATCAAGTTTGTTTTTCACAACTACAAATTCCATATAGCCATCCCAAAAATTTAAACCCTATCACTGTTCTGATTGGTTATAACCAAAAAGGAAAAATCCGAAATAATGAAATCGAACCATTTAATAAAAAAATCATCACTTTCAATCACATAGATTATTTTATTCATTCATAAAATTCCATTAACAATTATGCTGATCAATTATTAAATTCAGTTAATTTTATTTCCGATTTTATATAATCTAAACAGTTTTTTTTTCTCAATATCGTACGTTATTTAAATTAATCTTTAAACCAAACTTTAAACACAAAAAAACTAAAAAGGAAAATATTTTTTTTTTCACAACAACTTTTCTCTGCTTCTTTCCTCGATCACATCCCAAAAATCAGTCCCATCTCGTCCCGCTATCTCTACCATTACACCTCCCATTCCCCTCTAATCAGTTTGCTTTCTTTTTTTTTTTTATCAAAATATTTGGCTTTCAGTGCTGGACAACCTATCACCATCATCGCGCGTGGTGAATAAAAATAACCACAAACTTCCGGATTACCGGTTACAATGTAAATTAAACAATTTCTTTAAATGCTCAGATTATATAATATATTTATTTATTTGATTATTTTTCAAGAAATTAGTGAAGATTAAAAATATTTTCAAGAATGTTAGGTTATATGTAGTTTATCCATGTTAAGGTCGGTTTAGGAAATTAGGCTAGGCACGAAACCTGTTAGTGGAGCTATTGCAATTAATATTGGTGTCAGAAACGGTAAAAATATTAAAATATAACTTATAATAATTAAAAAGACATAGACGCCAAAGATTGAAATAAGCTGCTCCATATCACTCACTACGTCAGGAATAACAGCTGACAATATGGTAATAGCATCTAGAACGGTTGCGTTGTCGTTATTTGAAAGGCTATCAAGTTTAGTGATTACATTGTTAATATTGCTTTTAAGACTTTCGACTGCATCCTTAACCAATTGACTTAACTCTTCTGTGGGTAGAGCGGCAACATCATCAGAAGCAGACTGGGCATGCGCAACCTGTTAAAAAATTTAATAAATTATGTATGAAAATTTTCATAATTTTTTATGTTTTTTAAATACTTACAACTCCGAGAAGAACAATGAACACAATTTTGAATTGCATTTTGATTTTGATTTAACTATAGAACAACTGACAAACTTAGAGCTTGATTGTGAACTGAATGATTTTGGATGAAATTCGCCTGGCTTATATACCAAAATTTATTATTTACACAATTGGTAAATTTGAGAAATAAGACGCAATTCAATTAAAACAAATAAGAAAATTTGGAATTTCCATAAAACTAAATGTTTTTGTTTATTTTTACTTAACTAAATATTGGACGATGTTTAAATCGATTGATTACTTTATAATGTCATGTTATAGTGGGAGGTTATTTAAATTTCAAGTGAACCAAGGTTAATGATAAGTTTAGCATCTAAATATATTTACGAAGGAAAATCGAGATTTGATCGATTTTGAATTTAATTTACTGGTCGTAGCGGCTAATTTTTACCCTTAATCTCCGTGATTTTTAAATGAGGCTAATCGGCCGTCATATATACTGTTACGGCGCTTTCGAGCTTTCGAAGCTGGCCATATTCCATTCTTAATTCTAGTGATTTCATAATTGAAGCAAGGGCGGATTATATTTTGTCTCAGCGTAAAGTTAATTTTTAATTCAATTGTGACTTTTAGAAAGAGCTTTTTGATTACGAATTATAGGTCAAATTTATTTTAGCGCAATTAGTGTCTATTTCTTTTACAATAATGAATAATAAATCCAGTTTCTATAGCAATATTAAGCCTAATTGAAATACATATTTCAGCTTTGGGAACTGTGGTGGCACGATTAACTCATAAAAATTCGATTCGTAAATCGAATGTTGGAAAATCTAACATTTGCAACTTTCATTTACGTATTGACATATGTATATCGTTTGTTATGGTACAATGAAGATATAAATATAAGGTTCATCCGGCACATAACCAGATCCCTATAATACTTAACTACATGGTTGCTATAGAAATTAAACAAAATTGTAATTAGCAACTCAGTTGGTATAGCCTGATGAGATTGACTTTAAAAAAATTAAGTTTTTCATAATTCTTATTCAGATCAAAACTGAACTTTCAAAATTCTTAATAATTTGCTTTCTGATTTTTACATAGATATCTGGAATATGGCCAATTAATAAGTTCAGGTATCTGAAAACCAAATATTTTGTTTTCTAAAATACAATAAAACAACTTTGCAGCGGTAATTATTTTACCTAGAATAGAATATCATTCTTTGACTACTCCGGGTACCACCCTACGGTTAAATGTTGAGTTTTGTTGCATGGGTTAATAATTCTGATTCAACTTGACATTCTCATTGACAATTTTATTTTCATTGTATCATCCATTTGAATGGAAATTGTCAAGTTATCGGCGAAAATGTAAAGTTATCGTGTCAAAGCGCTCCGTTTATTTTAAATATTAAATCATAATAAATTATTTTTGCAATTTAAATAATACACAAATTGTTGAAATATTGAAAAATTGTTTGGGTACTTTAAAGCAACAAATAATTTAACTAAATAATCTAGTTCACGGAGTTTCGTTCTCAATTGAACAAACTTGAGGACGCAATTCGTGGTACAGCGGGGGAGTTGGTGATAACCGGAAGTAGCGCGCGCTCTGGAATGCAGTATATCGCAGCAGGATGCCAGGGCAAGCTATTGAATACCCTAAAACTCAGGCGAAGAGCTCAACGAGCACAAAGATAGAGCCCGGCATTACCATATAGGCTAGTAAGGTTCGAGGTGAATGTTTGCACGCGTGGGGCAAAGGTTAAAAAATGGTCACGGGCAGACTGGGCTCCATCAACTTATGTAGGTTGGAATATGTTTCTTTTGGAATAACAGTTGCTATGATGTTAGTAACATCTGCAGCAGTAGCGGTTGCACCGATAGCAGCCTTGTTAATATCAACGAGTCCAGTTTTAATAGTATCGCTAACACCTCTGAGTAGAGTTTTGAGGGTTGGCAAAAGAATTTTCCAATATTACATTATTTAGAAGACTGGTTACAACTTGGAGAAGTTTGTTAAGTGTTTCAGTGACCCATTGAGCTAAATTAGAAGCAGCGGCAGTGACACCGTTAACGACATTGGTACCAGCAGTAATGACATCGACAGGATCGACGGTAGAGATGACGTGAAAATTGGCAGGAATAGCAGGAACATTACTACCAGCGGTTGACAAAAGACCGGCATGCGCAACCTGTTAAATAATCATTTTTTTTTATCTTTTTGATACTTATAACAACTCCGCTTTTAAATTTCATCTTAAAATTGGTTTAATTAGAAAAATTGATAGACTTAAAGTTTGGTTGTGAAACGAATGATTTAATATTTACACAACTTGTACATTCGAGAAATATGTAATACGCTACACAATTAAAACAAATAAGAAAATTGGAAATTCGCAAAACGTATATGTACTCGTATTTGTATTTACTTTTGGGTACATATTTAACTTAACAAAATATTTTTACACCTGTTTAAATCCATTGCTGACGTCAATCCATTTTTAGACTAAATGTTCTTAAATATCAATATACTTAACCAAGGCTTTTGCGAATTGGGATTTTATCAATTTAAAATTGCTGTTGGAATTTATTACATTTGCCACAGAATATAAGGTGATGTGGCTAACGTTTTCGCTTAATTTTCTATATATGAAGGCGTATGAACAATAACTATCGAGTTACATTTTTTTCAATCGTTTTATGTTCACCCGATCTAAACTGCGGCTTATCAACCAGTTGAAGAAACTGGCTATGGACGGTTTGATATTGGAAGCCTACATGACGATTGTTTCGCACATAAACAAATCACAATAAAATATTAGCATGATTTGACATTTTTGGCCAATAATAAAATCGCCACAATCTTTAAAAGGTCCTCTTCTACTGTTTCATATTCATTGTAATGAAACATATCTCTATTTATGTCTATAAAATCATTTAAACTTTTACTCTACCAACTTAACTAAGTAAATTTGCCTCAACAGTTTCATCATGGGCGAGAATTTTGGCCTCTTTCTGATGTATTATACATAATAAAACCAAATATCTGTAATTTTAAAATCCAACGATTAAATCTCCAACAAAAATCTTGCTGGTTTATTAGTCACTTTTGGCTGGCTTATGAAGGAGTAAATAATTCACTCAGAAAAATTTGGGCTTGCATTTTGGGCTTGTTTTCGATTTTAAAAACATTTTATTTATTCTTAAAAGATTTGTTGCTTTAAGATTAATTTTTAAGGAGATTATTTTATTGTTTTAAACCATAATTTTAAATACGATGTTTTTAAAATTTAAAAATCTATTTTTGGCTAGTAATGTCAATTTGTTTTTAATTTTTTGTTCTATTCTCTGTTCTTCAGTAAAAAAAAATTAAAAATGGGAAGAAATATCCCGTTAACTGAGTTTGTTTTGGTTCTCGTGATCAAAGTGGTTTCTAAACGGTTATTTAAATCAAAACAATTAAATTAATTAGAGTGGGGGCGAATCCTTATGGAAACGCAAGTGATTATAGTGACGATGTAAATCTCCACGTTGATTATAATGACAAAATATGTGACTTCGAGTGAACCGAAAAACGGAGCGGAATCTTAATTCCAGGAATTTATTTCGCTATTTAGAAGTTATGAAATATTTAAATGAGCTTTTTCCTACCGTCGAAACGTTTGGCAACAAAATTTAATTTCGGGCAAATTTATTGAAATGGCGAGAAAAAAATGTAAGTATGTAGCTATAAATGTGCTGTTTTTTCGTAAATTTAACCTACTTGATTTTCATAAAAAATTTAAATTAATTGGAAATTTTACGATTCAAAGACTGTTTTTATCAAAATAAGAAAAAACTTTGTACGCAACACATTACAGCGTTGAAAGATTGCGTTTCAATAAGTTCGATTTAGTAATTTGTTCGAGTTTAGCTAGCGTTAATCGCCTATCTTTTCGAGTTTAACAAATAAGCTGATTTAGTGGAACTGCAAGTGACTCCAAGAAGAAGATCAAAAATCACAAATAATCATAAAATAATAAATAAATTTAAATTAACTTTGTATTTAACCAATATTGTGATAGAGCAAGTGCTAGTTTCTACCAATAATGCAGTATAGCACAATAGTGCATATAGTTTAAACGTCAACCAAAAATTGAGTTCTTAAAACAAATGACAACAAATAACATTTGGGGAGCACTCCAAAATGATAAAGGTAGATTTCCACGGTGTATCCGTGGCCCGAAAAATTGGCTGCTGATTATCCCACGATGTAATTGCAAAAATAAGAATGGACTGTATCTTCTGATATTTATTCGGCTGAATTTCTACGACTGCTGTTTATTTGCATATAAAACACTTATGTATATGATTTCAATCACTAACACCACTTGATTAATATAAAAAACGAGGTTTTCAAAACGTTATAAAACGTACAATATAAATTTATTCAATAAAGATTTATTTTTTATTTAATATTTTCTAATTAGCAGCTTGTTCTATGTTGTCGCAAAAACAAAAATGAAGAGAGCGATACAATAATTTTCTTTGCTTTATATACTAATACATAGATGCTATAAAACTATGAAGTTATACAAATTTATTTTTTGCTATTTTCGAATACTATTGTTTGCGGAAGATTCGAAAGATGTCGCATCGATCTAGTTCGAAAATAGCAAAAATGAGTATTACAATCTAACTACTATTGACATTTCTAAACGTCAAAACAAATTTAATTAAAAAATACGTAAGTATATATATTTCTTAAAGCCTAAATATTCGTATAATAATTAATCATTCAATTTACTTTAATTTTAGGCATATTGCTGGAATGATGTATTTTATAGGGAAACGGCTTCTAAACATTCCGGCGCGCTTGAACCATCCGGTTCAACTGGGAGTTTAACAATTTTAGTAATGGGTCGCTTTAATTCACCTGTTTTCGTTTTGAGTGTGACAACTCGAGTCAGACCGTCCGAACCTGGATGTAGAGATATTATTTTTCCAAGAAGCCATTTGTTCACTGGTAGGTTGTCTTCTTTGATAATAACGATGTCATTCAATTGTAGGGATTGTGTTGCTTTTACCCATTTCGGCCTTTGTTGTAATGAGGTAATGTATTCCAGTTGCCACCGCTTCCAAAAATGTTGGCTCTTTGATTGAATTATTTGCCATCGTGACAAATGTGACTGTTTCACACTAGTGAAATCGTATTCTGGCAGTTTTGTTGCAGGTTGCCCGATTAAAAAATGGGAAGGAGTTAGAGCATCGATATCTTCTGCTGACAGTACGCACAAAGGACGTGAATTTAGCATACTTTCAATTTCTGTTAGTAACGTCATCATTTCTTCTATAGTGAGGGTTGAGTCTCCAATGACTCTCTTCAGATGAAATTTGGTTGATTTGATTGCCGATTCCCAAATACCTCCAAAATGTGGCGCATGTGGAGGAATAAAATGCCAAGTGATAGCATGACTGGAAAGAAAATGTGAAATATTATTAGCAGAATCAATGCAATTTTTGAATGTTCTATTTAATTGGTTGTTCGCACCGATGAAGTTGGATCCATTGTCACTAAATATCTCTTGACAACATCCTCGACGTGCCACGAATCGTTTAAGCGAAGCAAGAAAGGCATCGCTGCTCAGATCAGTGACCAATTCTATATGTACAGCCTTTGTGGTGACGCATATGAATAAGCAGATGTACATTTTGTGCTTCCTTTGTCCTCTTCCCTTTGTCAAGTAAACAAATATTGGACCGGCAAAATCAACGCCTATTTTCAAAAACGGTCGACTGGATTCTAAGCGGTAACTCGGCAAATTTCCCATTAGTTGCGTTTGACATTTAGCTCGTTGACGTACACAAGGAACACATCGATGTATGATTTTTCTTATTAAATTTTTAGCACTAGGTATCCAGTACTGTTGTCTAGAAATTGCCAATAACAAGGATGGACCCGCATGCTTGTGCTCTTTATGCATATCCTGAAGAATCAATGAAGTAATGGGTGACTTTGGTGATAAGATAATCGGATGTTTTGTAGAAAACGGCGCGTCGCATTTTTCTAGTCGGCCACCTACTCGAAGAACTCCAAAATCGTCGATGAATGGGCTGAGCGATTTTATTGTACTGGTGTGTTTGACTGATTTATTCTTACGTAATTCTTTAATATCTTCCAAAAAATATTTATTTTGATCATGTGTGCAGATTTGGAAAAGAGCTTCATACATTTCCTTCCCGCTTAAAAATATTCCAGTGCTCCGGGATGTCTTTGGTTGCCTCGAATGACGAATAAATCGTAAAATGTATGCGAAAATTCTTTGTAACTTATGAAATGATGAGTATTTAGACATTATTTTTTCGAATTTATCAGTTTCTTCCACTAACATGGTTGCAGCATGAGTTGTAGTTTCGGGAGCATCATCAATAGTGTATAGCCGCTGTTGTTGTGGCCACAATGTCTTAGGTTTATACAGCCACTCAGGTCCATTCCACCATAATGAGTTAGATTTCAGATCGTGCGGGTAAAGGCCCCTTGAAGCGATATCGGCCGGATTCTCTGGCGAAGGCACGTGACCCCAATGAGCTCGACTAAACGAAGATAATATTTGTGACGTACGATTTGCCACGAAAGTAGGCCAACGACGAGGATGAGCAGTAAGCCAATCCAACACGATAGTTGAATCCGTCCACAAGAAGATTTGATCGATACTTAAATTAGTTTCCTTCTTCACTACATTCATCAAATTACTTAACAAGACCGCCCCACACAGCTCCAAGCGTGGCAATGTTTGCTGCTTTATCGGTGCAACCTTTGTTTTTGATGTTATTAAGCTTACATAAATTTCGTTGGCGTTAGTAACACGATAGTAAATTGCAGCTGCATAAGCTGCTTGACTGGCGTCACAGAACCCGTGTAACTCAATCTTCAATCTGGTTGATGTTTGCACAAACCTTGGGATTGAGATATCTTCTAAGGCTGGTAACATGGTTCGAATTTGTATCCATTGGTTAGCGTCTTTATCTGGCAATGGATCATCCCAGTCTAAATTGAGAAGCCACAGCTGTTGAATAAAAATTTTAATTTTAATATTTACTGGAGCAATCCAACCCAATGGATCGAAAATTTTGCCCGCTTCGGATAGTATTCTTCGTTTTGTGATTGGTGCGTTATCTGGTAGTCTTACTCGAAATTTAAATACATCTTCTCCAGGTTCGTATAGCAATCCAAGGATCTTCACTGTAGTATCGGCATTGTCTTCTATTGATTTCATCTCCTGCTCCTTGTCACATAGTGGCACATCATCTAACATGTCATTCGAATTCGATATCCACTTTCGCAATTTGAATCCATATGTAGATAAAATTGTTGTGATCGATGATTTTAAGGCTTTTGCTTCAGCTAATGTATTTCCACCAGTCATGATGTCATCTATATAAACGTTGTGCTCGATATTTCTTGCTGCCACCGGATCAAGTTTTAGTGTGTCTTGAGCGATTTGATATAGTGCCCGTGTTGCCAAGAATGGGGCTGATGCTAATCCATAGGTGACCGTACGTAACTTAAAATATTTAATAGGATCCGATGGATTCTCGCGCCATACAATTTTTTGAAAGTTCGTGTCTTCATCATGAATGCCAATCTGCCTATACATTTTCTCTATATCTGCGGAAAAAATAAAACGGTGTTCTCTAAATCGCAGAATGATTGAATACAAAGAGGATTGCACAGTCGGACCAACAGCTAAACAGTCATTTAAAGATAAACCCGTGCTACTTTTAGCAGAACCATCGAAAACCACCCTAAGTTTGGTGGTTGTACTTCCCTGTTTAATGACTCCGTGATGGGGCAGAAAGAAGCCATCATCCTTTACCTGTGTTAATGGAATTTCTTGCATGTGACCAAGCGACAGATATTCGTTCATAAAATTCTTGTATAGGTCGTAAAAGTTTGTATCTCGGCTAAAACGGCGTTCCATCGCAGTCAACCGTTGAATTGCTTTATTGAGTGATTTTCCTAACTTGGCTGGTGAGTCTTTAAATGGTAATCTGACTTGAAAATTGCCCTCCGGAGTTCTTCGTAGATTTTCTGTGAAGCTCTGTTCACACAAGTCTTCTTCAGGTGATAAATATGATCCTTCATTAGGGTCCTTCACTCGATTTCCCAAAATCGTCTTAGGGTTTCGTCGATATTAAACTCACATATGCTGCTTGTGAGTCCAGTTGCGAAGGCCTCGTTGTATGTTTCACTACTATTGAAATTACCTGCAACCACCCAACCGAAAATTGTATTTTGGAGAACAAGCGTATTTTGAGCTTTTAGAATTTGGCCACTGATTAAAATATTGAAGAAATGTTCAACGCCGATAAGAACGTCTATCTCGTTTGATTTATGGAAGTCTGGATCGGCTAAATGTACTCCTTTAAACTCATCTAAATTCAAAATATTTTCACTGAATTCTGGTAACTTTGATGTGATTCGATTAAGAATAAATGCGTTCACTGCTATGTCTGATCCAACCTCTGGATGAATGTTGATGGTTGCCATTCCCCTGGTAGTTCCTGCGTCAACGTGCCCTAAGCCTCGTACCGATACTCTACCGTTTTTTCGACGTACTCCAATGCGTTGAATACAAGACTCAGTGATAAAACTGGCTTGGGAGCCTGAATCTAAAAGTGCGCGACAATGCAATATTTTACCCGATGTGCACATTATTTTTATTATTGCCGTTGGTAAAATAGATTGAACAGTAGGAGCATGACCATAACTCGATGACATTGTGCCTGTTGACTCTCGCGAATCCGTTGTTTGATCTTCGTTGCTAGGTTGACTATCTGTTTCAACTTCCGATGAATGAAGAAGGGTGTGGTGCTTTCTCTTACACGTCGCACATCGCCGTTTGGATAAACATTTGAATACTACATGTCTATCACCCAAACAATTGAAACACCGTTTGTTTGACCTTGTCCACTCTCGGCGCGTTTGAATATCCATTTCATTAAAGTTCGTACACTGATAGATGGGATGATCAGAAGTCTTACATATTGGACATTCATTCTGATTATTAACAACAGCATGACCCTGAATTGATGGCTGCTTTTGGATTTGGCTGCGTTTTGTTGAACTGCGAATCGAATCTAAGGCGTCGCTTCTCTGTAATAAAAATTCAAAGAGATCTTGGATTGAAGGAAAATCTTTATTTGCTGTATATTGAGCCCATAAACTTTTGGGTTCATCATCTAGCTTTGATACCAATATATAAATTAACCAGGGATCCCTTTCTTCGCCTTTATCCCCCATGGCTTTTAAACCTCTAAGTGTTTCATCAGAAACATCAAGCAATCGTTTGACATTCATGTTATTAGCTGTACTTATTGATGGCTGTTCTAAAAAAGTCTTAATGAAGGCATTGATCGTATGACGTTTTCTATCATAACGTTGTCTCAACTTATTTAGAGCTTCGATATAATTGCTGTCGGTGATGCTGAAATGTCTAAGTAAGCTTGCTGCTTCGCCACGAAGTAACCCCTTCAGATATTGAAATTTTTGAACCGCTGTAAGCGAAACGGAATCATGAATAGAGGCTACGTACAAATCATAAAATGATTGCCACTCAGTGTAGTTGCCAGAAAATGGCGGTATGTTCAGCTTGGGCAATCTTACATCTGCCACTGTTTGTGTATTATTTAATGGTTGATCCAAACTAACATTTGCAATATTAGTGATTCCTAATTGACGAATGATTTGGTTGAGTTCTGTTATTGCCTTATAATAATTCTCCTCGTATTCCATATCTGTATCTTGTTCTGGATCTTTCTCAAAAATATTGTTCTCGATTTCTGTAAATTCCTCCATCAGCTTTTCCGCTCGATTAAGTTTCGCCCTGCATTCGTCTATCGACATTTCACTCGATTTCTTAAGCGAATTTAAAATATAAGTAAGTTTTCCTTTGTTGACTGACCTTTGTTTCTTTAATGCCTGTAGCTCGGCCATTTTGTTATTTGTGTTCACTAATGTTGTTTAGATTATCTTTCACTCAATATTTGTAGTTACAACAATCGTATTAACTAATTGGTTTATTGTCCAATAAATAAAGTTAACAATAATCGGATTAACGAATTGTTTATTGTCTTATTTAGGAAGCAAAACCACGTGATGCCCCAAGCGAAGATCACTATTGATTTCCCGTTAACGGAGAACGTACACTACGGATTTTAATTTCATTAAAGGAATTTTCACAAAGTTATTTAATCCAAAACAAAATATCACTTAATTTATCGACTTAATACACTGAACACTAGAGCACTATTTTCCATTTTTATCTTTCGAATGTTGAATTTTATTCAATGATTAATTGCCTTGAATTTGCGTACGATTAAGAATTCGAAAGAGATAAATTCGTAATATCAAATTTAAAAATAGGACACACGTTTTCAATTGATAATAAATAAAAGTTTTTCATGCGAATTTATTAGTGAATCAAATAAATCATGAGTTTTATTAATGTGATTAAATCTTTAGGTTAAAATTATTTTAATGTAACAAAATGGCTACTTAGCTTGTTCTCGTTCCTTCTCGAAATGTGTTTTCAAATATCCAAAATCGTCTCGTATATAGATGTTACTCGAACAAAATCCAAAAATTTGCCAGATAGATCCGGCTCGAAGGACCAGAAAATGGGGAGCACTCCAAAATGATAAAGGTAGATTTCCACGGTGTATCCGTGGCCCGAAAAATTGGCTGCTGATTATCCCACGATGTAATTGCAAAAATAAGAATGGACTGTATCTTCTGATATTTATTCGGCTGAATTTCTACGACTGCTGTTTATTTGCATATAAAACACTTATGTATATGATTTCAATCACTAACACCACTTGATTAATATAAAAAACGAGGTTTTCAAAACGTTATAAAACGTACAATATAAATTTATTCAATAAAGATTTATTTTTTATTTAATATTTTCTAATTAGCAGCTTGTTCTATGTTGTCGCAAAAACAAAAATGAAGAGAGCGATACAATAATTTTCTTTGCTTTATATACTAATACATAGATGCTATAAAACTATGAAGTTATACAAATTTATTTTTTGCTATTTTCGAATACTATTGTTTGCGGAAGATTCGAAAGATGTCGCATCGATCTAGTTCGAAAATAGCAAAAATGAGTATTACAATCTAACTACTATTGACATTTCTAAACGTCAAAACAAATTTAATTAAAAAATACGTAAGTATATATATTTCTTAAAGCCTAAATATTCGTATAATAATTAATCATTCAATTTACTTTAATTTTAGGCATATTGCTGGAATGATGTATTTTATAGGGAAACGGCTTCTAAACATTCCGGCGCGCTTGAACCATCCGGTTCAACTGGGAGTTTAACAATTTTAGTAATGGGTCGCTTTAATTCACCTGTTTTCGTTTTGAGTGTGACAACTCGAGTCAGACCGTCCGAACCTGGATGTAGAGATATTATTTTTCCAAGAAGCCATTTGTTCACTGGTAGGTTGTCTTCTTTGATAATAACGATGTCATTCAATTGTAGGGATTGTGTTGCTTTTACCCATTTCGGCCTTTGTTGTAATGAGGTAATGTATTCCAGTTGCCACCGCTTCCAAAAATGTTGGCTCTTTGATTGAATTATTTGCCATCGTGACAAATGTGACTGTTTCACACTAGTGAAATCGTATTCTGGCAGTTTTGTTGCAGGTTGCCCGATTAAAAAATGGGAAGGAGTTAGAGCATCGATATCTTCTGCTGACAGTACGCACAAAGGACGTGAATTTAGCATACTTTCAATTTCTGTTAGTAACGTCATCATTTCTTCTATAGTGAGGGTTGAGTCTCCAATGACTCTCTTCAGATGAAATTTGGTTGATTTGATTGCCGATTCCCAAATACCTCCAAAATGTGGCGCATGTGGAGGAATAAAATGCCAAGTGATAGCATGACTGGAAAGAAAATGTGAAATATTATTAGCAGAATCAATGCAATTTTTGAATGTTCTATTTAATTGGTTGTTCGCACCGATGAAGTTGGATCCATTGTCACTAAATATCTCTTGACAACATCCTCGACGTGCCACGAATCGTTTAAGCGAAGCAAGAAAGGCATCGCTGCTCAGATCAGTGACCAATTCTATATGTACAGCCTTTGTGGTGACGCATATGAATAAGCAGATGTACATTTTGTGCTTCCTTTGTCCTCTTCCCTTTGTCAAGTAAACAAATATTGGACCGGCAAAATCAACGCCTATTTTCAAAAACGGTCGACTGGATTCTAAGCGGTAACTCGGCAAATTTCCCATTAGTTGCGTTTGACATTTAGCTCGTTGACGTACACAAGGAACACATCGATGTATGATTTTTCTTATTAAATTTTTAGCACTAGGTATCCAGTACTGTTGTCTAGAAATTGCCAATAACAAGGATGGACCCGCATGCTTGTGCTCTTTATGCATATCCTGAAGAATCAATGAAGTAATGGGTGACTTTGGTGATAAGATAATCGGATGTTTTGTAGAAAACGGCGCGTCGCATTTTTCTAGTCGGCCACCTACTCGAAGAACTCCAAAATCGTCGATGAATGGGCTGAGCGATTTTATTGTACTGGTGTGTTTGACTGATTTATTCTTACGTAATTCTTTAATATCTTCCAAAAAATATTTATTTTGATCATGTGTGCAGATTTGGAAAAGAGCTTCATACATTTCCTTCCCGCTTAAAAATATTCCAGTGCTCCGGGATGTCTTTGGTTGCCTCGAATGACGAATAAATCGTAAAATGTATGCGAAAATTCTTTGTAACTTATGAAATGATGAGTATTTAGACATTATTTTTTCGAATTTATCAGTTTCTTCCACTAACATGGTTGCAGCATGAGTTGTAGTTTCGGGAGCATCATCAATAGTGTATAGCCGCTGTTGTTGTGGCCACAATGTCTTAGGTTTATACAGCCACTCAGGTCCATTCCACCATAATGAGTTAGATTTCAGATCGTGCGGGTAAAGGCCCCTTGAAGCGATATCGGCCGGATTCTCTGGCGAAGGCACGTGACCCCAATGAGCTCGACTAAACGAAGATAATATTTGTGACGTACGATTTGCCACGAAAGTAGGCCAACGACGAGGATGAGCAGTAAGCCAATCCAACACGATAGTTGAATCCGTCCACAAGAAGATTTGATCGATACTTAAATTAGTTTCCTTCTTCACTACATTCATCAAATTACTTAACAAGACCGCCCCACACAGCTCCAAGCGTGGCAATGTTTGCTGCTTTATCGGTGCAACCTTTGTTTTTGATGTTATTAAGCTTACATAAATTTCGTTGGCGTTAGTAACACGATAGTAAATTGCAGCTGCATAAGCTGCTTGACTGGCGTCACAGAACCCGTGTAACTCAATCTTCAATCTGGTTGATGTTTGCACAAACCTTGGGATTGAGATATCTTCTAAGGCTGGTAACATGGTTCGAATTTGTATCCATTGGTTAGCGTCTTTATCTGGCAATGGATCATCCCAGTCTAAATTGAGAAGCCACAGCTGTTGAATAAAAATTTTAATTTTAATATTTACTGGAGCAATCCAACCCAATGGATCGAAAATTTTGCCCGCTTCGGATAGTATTCTTCGTTTTGTGATTGGTGCGTTATCTGGTAGTCTTACTCGAAATTTAAATACATCTTCTCCAGGTTCGTATAGCAATCCAAGGATCTTCACTGTAGTATCGGCATTGTCTTCTATTGATTTCATCTCCTGCTCCTTGTCACATAGTGGCACATCATCTAACATGTCATTCGAATTCGATATCCACTTTCGCAATTTGAATCCATATGTAGATAAAATTGTTGTGATCGATGATTTTAAGGCTTTTGCTTCAGCTAATGTATTTCCACCAGTCATGATGTCATCTATATAAACGTTGTGCTCGATATTTCTTGCTGCCACCGGATCAAGTTTTAGTGTGTCTTGAGCGATTTGATATAGTGCCCGTGTTGCCAAGAATGGGGCTGATGCTAATCCATAGGTGACCGTACGTAACTTAAAATATTTAATAGGATCCGATGGATTCTCGCGCCATACAATTTTTTGAAAGTTCGTGTCTTCATCATGAATGCCAATCTGCCTATACATTTTCTCTATATCTGCGGAAAAAATAAAACGGTGTTCTCTAAATCGCAGAATGATTGAATACAAAGAGGATTGCACAGTCGGACCAACAGCTAAACAGTCATTTAAAGATAAACCCGTGCTACTTTTAGCAGAACCATCGAAAACCACCCTAAGTTTGGTGGTTGTACTTCCCTGTTTAATGACTCCGTGATGGGGCAGAAAGAAGCCATCATCCTTTACCTGTGTTAATGGAATTTCTTGCATGTGACCAAGCGACAGATATTCGTTCATAAAATTCTTGTATAGGTCGTAAAAGTTTGTATCTCGGCTAAAACGGCGTTCCATCGCAGTCAACCGTTGAATTGCTTTATTGAGTGATTTTCCTAACTTGGCTGGTGAGTCTTTAAATGGTAATCTGACTTGAAAATTGCCCTCCGGAGTTCTTCGTAGATTTTCTGTGAAGCTCTGTTCACACAAGTCTTCTTCAGGTGATAAATATGATCCTTCATTAGGGTCCTTCACTCGATTTCCCAAAATCGTCTTAGGGTTTCGTCGATATTAAACTCACATATGCTGCTTGTGAGTCCAGTTGCGAAGGCCTCGTTGTATGTTTCACTACTATTGAAATTACCTGCAACCACCCAACCGAAAATTGTATTTTGGAGAACAAGCGTATTTTGAGCTTTTAGAATTTGGCCACTGATTAAAATATTGAAGAAATGTTCAACGCCGATAAGAACGTCTATCTCGTTTGATTTATGGAAGTCTGGATCGGCTAAATGTACTCCTTTAAACTCATCTAAATTCAAAATATTTTCACTGAATTCTGGTAACTTTGATGTGATTCGATTAAGAATAAATGCGTTCACTGCTATGTCTGATCCAACCTCTGGATGAATGTTGATGGTTGCCATTCCCCTGGTAGTTCCTGCGTCAACGTGCCCTAAGCCTCGTACCGATACTCTACCGTTTTTTCGACGTACTCCAATGCGTTGAATACAAGACTCAGTGATAAAACTGGCTTGGGAGCCTGAATCTAAAAGTGCGCGACAATGCAATATTTTACCCGATGTGCACATTATTTTTATTATTGCCGTTGGTAAAATAGATTGAACAGTAGGAGCATGACCATAACTCGATGACATTGTGCCTGTTGACTCTCGCGAATCCGTTGTTTGATCTTCGTTGCTAGGTTGACTATCTGTTTCAACTTCCGATGAATGAAGAAGGGTGTGGTGCTTTCTCTTACACGTCGCACATCGCCGTTTGGATAAACATTTGAATACTACATGTCTATCACCCAAACAATTGAAACACCGTTTGTTTGACCTTGTCCACTCTCGGCGCGTTTGAATATCCATTTCATTAAAGTTCGTACACTGATAGATGGGATGATCAGAAGTCTTACATATTGGACATTCATTCTGATTATTAACAACAGCATGACCCTGAATTGATGGCTGCTTTTGGATTTGGCTGCGTTTTGTTGAACTGCGAATCGAATCTAAGGCGTCGCTTCTCTGTAATAAAAATTCAAAGAGATCTTGGATTGAAGGAAAATCTTTATTTGCTGTATATTGAGCCCATAAACTTTTGGGTTCATCATCTAGCTTTGATACCAATATATAAATTAACCAGGGATCCCTTTCTTCGCCTTTATCCCCCATGGCTTTTAAACCTCTAAGTGTTTCATCAGAAACATCAAGCAATCGTTTGACATTCATGTTATTAGCTGTACTTATTGATGGCTGTTCTAAAAAAGTCTTAATGAAGGCATTGATCGTATGACGTTTTCTATCATAACGTTGTCTCAACTTATTTAGAGCTTCGATATAATTGCTGTCGGTGATGCTGAAATGTCTAAGTAAGCTTGCTGCTTCGCCACGAAGTAACCCCTTCAGATATTGAAATTTTTGAACCGCTGTAAGCGAAACGGAATCATGAATAGAGGCTACGTACAAATCATAAAATGATTGCCACTCAGTGTAGTTGCCAGAAAATGGCGGTATGTTCAGCTTGGGCAATCTTACATCTGCCACTGTTTGTGTATTATTTAATGGTTGATCCAAACTAACATTTGCAATATTAGTGATTCCTAATTGACGAATGATTTGGTTGAGTTCTGTTATTGCCTTATAATAATTCTCCTCGTATTCCATATCTGTATCTTGTTCTGGATCTTTCTCAAAAATATTGTTCTCGATTTCTGTAAATTCCTCCATCAGCTTTTCCGCTCGATTAAGTTTCGCCCTGCATTCGTCTATCGACATTTCACTCGATTTCTTAAGCGAATTTAAAATATAAGTAAGTTTTCCTTTGTTGACTGACCTTTGTTTCTTTAATGCCTGTAGCTCGGCCATTTTGTTATTTGTGTTCACTAATGTTGTTTAGATTATCTTTCACTCAATATTTGTAGTTACAACAATCGTATTAACTAATTGGTTTATTGTCCAATAAATAAAGTTAACAATAATCGGATTAACGAATTGTTTATTGTCTTATTTAGGAAGCAAAACCACGTGATGCCCCAAGCGAAGATCACTATTGATTTCCCGTTAACGGAGAACGTACACTACGGATTTTAATTTCATTAAAGGAATTTTCACAAAGTTATTTAATCCAAAACAAAATATCACTTAATTTATCGACTTAATACACTGAACACTAGAGCACTATTTTCCATTTTTATCTTTCGAATGTTGAATTTTATTCAATGATTAATTGCCTTGAATTTGCGTACGATTAAGAATTCGAAAGAGATAAATTCGTAATATCAAATTTAAAAATAGGACACACGTTTTCAATTGATAATAAATAAAAGTTTTTCATGCGAATTTATTAGTGAATCAAATAAATCATGAGTTTTATTAATGTGATTAAATCTTTAGGTTAAAATTATTTTAATGTAACAAAATGGCTACTTAGCTTGTTCTCGTTCCTTCTCGAAATGTGTTTTCAAATATCCAAAATCGTCTCGTATATAGATGTTACTCGAACAAAATCCAAAAATTTGCCAGATAGATCCGGCTCGAAGGACCAGAAAATGGGGAGCACTCCAAAATGATAAAGGTAGATTTCCACGGTGTATCCGTGGCCCGAAAAATTGGCTGCTGATTATCCCACGATGTAATTGCAAAAATAAGAATGGACTGTATCTTCTGATATTTATTCGGCTGAATTTCTACGACTGCTGTTTATTTGCATATAAAACACTTATGTATATGATTTCAATCACTAACACCACTTGATTAATATAAAAAACGAGGTTTTCAAAACGTTATAAAACGTACAATATAAATTTATTCAATAAAGATTTATTTTTTATTTAATATTTTCTAATTAGCAGCTTGTTCTATGTTGTCGCAAAAACAAAAATGAAGAGAGCGATACAATAATTTTCTTTGCTTTATATACTAATACATAGATGCTATAAAACTATGAAGTTATACAAATTTATTTTTTGCTATTTTCGAATACTATTGTTTGCGGAAGATTCGAAAGATGTCGCATCGATCTAGTTCGAAAATAGCAAAAATGAGTATTACAATCTAACTACTATTGACATTTCTAAACGTCAAAACAAATTTAATTAAAAAATACGTAAGTATATATATTTCTTAAAGCCTAAATATTCGTATAATAATTAATCATTCAAATTACTTTAATTTTAGGCATATTGCTGGAATGATGTATTTTATAGGGAAACGGCTTCTAAACAACATTGATGCATTAAGCGGAATAGTTTATTAATGTCATATTAGCTCAAAAAACCGCTACTACGGATCACGCATGTTGTAAACCAAATTGATATAGAAAATCATAATATAGAGGTAAATGTATCTACTGGTAACCGGTTAATTCTTTAAATTTATCAACTGATAATCAAAACGTTACAAAACCAGAGAAGAACACAAAATCTCGAGACCTAACCTCGTTGTATACCCAAAAAAATATGAAATTACTCCTATTGCAGCTGTGGTTCAAGGAATTGAAATAAATAACGAAACTTTCGTCGTCACAAGTCCATATTTTAAATATATTCGCTTGAACATTGTCATCTTTATTTAACGATGGTACTCAACGGAACCCCTCTACAGCATCTACAACGGAAGAAAAAAATCAAGGATCAAATCCATATTTGAAAGAGAAATATCAACGGAAATAATCTACAAACAAATTCTAGATATGTTGTAGATATAGGTCATTTGCAATTATGTTTTGAAGCATTATGGTAGAAAGACTACAACGATAGTATTTGATGGTTAACCGAACTACGCGGTCAAATTTGCACTTCTGTACTTGCTAGGGTCTCAATAATTTTGACCAGAACAAGTGTTTTAATTTTCTTCCATTTTTAAGTATATGAGGTGGCAATGCATTTATAAATGTAGGACAAGTTTTAACAAGTAAACCGGGTCCATAATATGCCCAGAAGTAGCCACTAGAACTCTCTATACCTCTGCCCTTCCTTTCCCATTTTTAACATGGTCGAAGACATCGTATATTAAATAAAATTCCTGGGATGGGTTTTTGTCGCTCGAATAAAAAGATTGGGATACATTTTGATTCTCGTACACTTTAAGTATTATAATTTTTATGAGAGTCTTTGATATATTCAAGAGGTCAATCAAGTTGGTCAATGGTCAAGTTTATTTATTTATTATTGTTACAATTTTTTTTTTTTTTTTTTCAAGAAATTAATAAAGATTAAAATTATTCTGAAGAAGGATATGGTTTGTCTATGTTAAGGTTTGTATAAGCCGTAGGGACCAGCACAGAGTTTTAACTTGGGTTAAGATGGTTATGATAAGTCATAAAAGAGGACTGAATAAACTGGTAAGAACGGGAGAAATACTTGAAGAATAAAGTGAAAAGAAGTTGTTAGGAACATTTCCAACAATAGCGGTGCTGCCTACATTTCTGAGGAGGCCCTGATAGGATGGTAGGAGTAGCTGGGATTGCATAACAAACTGTTGAAGCAAAGTCGGCATGTACAACCTGCTAAATAATTCATTAAATTATTTGTGAAAATATTAACATATCTTTGTTCTTATCTTTCTGATATTTACAACAACTAAAATTATTTTAGTTGAAATTCGCCCATTTCTTATACCGAAATTGAGTATTTACACAAATGGTTAATTTAAAAAATGTATAAGACGCCATGCAATTAAAACAAATAAGAAAACTGGAAATTTGCAAAACGTATATGTACTCGTATTTGTATTTACTTTTGGGTACATATTTAACTTAACAAAAATATTTTTACACCTGTTTAAATCCATTGCTTGCGTCAATCCATTTTTAGACTAAATGTTCTTAAATATCAATATACTTAACCAAGGCTATTGCGAATTGCGATTTTATCAATTTAAAATTGTTGGTGGAATTTATTACATTTGCGACAGAATATAAGATGCTGTGGCTAACGTGTCCGCTTAATTTCGTTGATTGCTTAATGAAATTCGTATTTTAGATTGTTCAAAGTATAAAATGACGGCTGCCAGATGTCACCAGGTGGAGACTACTCTGAGATTGACGAATTTTATTCTTAAGACGTATGAACAATAACTACTATTGAGTTACATTTTTTCAATCGTTTTGATCCTACTGTATATTAACAATTTTTTATAAATTGATTTCAGTTATTTTTGTTAGGACAATTTAGACTAGACCTTATGATCTATTAATTGAGGCTCTGGCGGTTATAATGAATGTATCTCTTATAGAAAGAGCTTTAAAGTGTGTAACCGATCTATTAGCGGCGTGCACGTTTATGTTATTCGGGTATGCTGTAGTCGGCATATGGGAGGTTCTTTGCTGCCAAACTGAAAATGACCGTTCACTTCTATACGTGCACAACAAAAAAAACGATTTTGTGTTTAAATCATTCAACAGTGGGATCCTGAGTTCTGAATTCTTTCCCAGCCAATATGTGGTTTATAGATGTGACCGTTCACCAGAAAATGAAACCAGAAAATAGGCCGTATTCCGGGATTTGAAATTTTATGTTATGTTATGTTATTTTTGTTTTTTCAATACAAATTCATATAGGAAGCGGGGAAATAAAATAACATAACATGGATTTTATGATACCTGAATACGGGGCAATGAGTTAAAAACAAAAAAGACTTTCTTATAATATGAATTTTAAATTAGAAGTGATAAAATATGCCAAAGAAGATGGAAACCGCGCAGCAGAAAGACATTTTGGTCCACCACCTACAGAAAAAATGATTCGTGAATGGAAAAAACAAGAAGAGCAATTGAAACTGCTCAGTAAACATAAGAAAACATTTCGTTCACACTTACCAAAATGGCCGGAATTTGAAATACAAATAAAAAATTGAATAACAGATCACCGAAGCAATGGAATATCGGTTTCTACGAAAATGATAATTTTTGAAGCGAAGCAATGGGCGTCTGCGAATGGTATTGGTGATTTCACAGAATCAACTTCTTGGTGCTTCAGATTTATGAAGAGACACGGGGCTATCCATGCGTACGAAAACCAGTCTAGCCCAAAAAATGCCGGTTGACTATGAAGCTAAAATTATAGAATTTCCTAGATTTATCATATGAGCTAGACGGAATTTTAACTTTGATCTTAGCCAAATTGCTAATATGGATGAAGTGCCTCTAACATTTGATGTTCCTTCAAATCGTACTGTAGATTCTAAAGGCACCAGATCAGTAACAATAAAGACAACAGGTCACGAATAAACGTTCTACACTGTAGTTTTAGCATGTTGTGTGGATGGTAAAAAGCTACCCCCTATGTTAATCTTTAAAAAAAAAACATTACCAAAAGATGAAATCCCCCGTGGAATTATAATCCACGTTCAAGATAAAGGTTGGATGGATGAAATGGGGATTAAATTACGGCTAGAAAGGATTTGGGAAAAACGTCCAGGTGCGATGTCAAAAAATCAAAAAAGCGCGCGTTGTTAGTATGGGATCAATTTAGAGCACATACAACAGATTCAATTAAAACGCTTTTAAGAAAAATGAACACAGAAATAGCGGTCATTCCTGGAGGCCTTACAAGCCAATTACAACCTCTTGATGTGTCAATTAACAAGCCATTTAAAGATTTGATGCGGGAGGAGTGGAACAAATGGATGACAAAACCAAATCACGATAGGACCGCAACAGGAAGAATAAAACGACCTACAATTATTGAAGTGTGTACTTGGGTGAAAAATTCTTGGGAAAAAATAAAACAAGAAACAATTGTAAAGTCTTTTGGACGGAACAGCAGATGATTTTGTATTCGAAGAATGTGAAGAAGCCGACAGCAGTTCAGAAAACATTTTAATAAGCGACAGTAACGAGTCGAGTGAAGATGAGTTGAATAATGCAGGAAAATGAATGTTTAATATTTGTAAACACCAATTATGAAGTGAAATATATTATTTTTTTTGTTTTTGTAAAAATTGTGTCTTTGTGCGTCTTATCGTCCAAAATATATTTTTTTCGAAAAATTGATAGGTATGATATATTTTGGGGTGCGTCTCATAATCCGATGCGTCTTATCGTCCGGCAAATACGGTAAATTAAACCTTGTGTACCTAATCTTAGTTTAAGTAATTTCATTACATGTTTTTTTTACATTTAGATATTCGCACCTACTTCCATTATGCCACGACATAGAACATTGACTGGCCGGAGTGAGAGACAAAGAAGAAGGAATATATATTCGCGTGAAAGTCTAAATCATAATAGACCAAATTTAAATTTAAATAGTGCAAATATTGTACAAAATGATATTACTTTGGGGGATACATTTAAATGTGCACTGAATGTCGTTCAAAGAAATTTTAATTGTTTTGATTGCGGATTAATGCATTTGCAATGCAAAACATTTCGAATCTGAAGTCACTTTAGGTGAAAGGACTGCATTCACTTCATGTTGTCATAAGGGTAAAGCATTATTACCGGCATTAAGTCAAAATGATTATTTTAAATCATTATATGATGGACTTGCTTCAAACGAACCTTCAATAAAAAGAAAGTCAAAAAATTATTTTGAAAATATTCGTAAGTACAATTCATCATTTGCTATGGTTAGCTCAGAAGCTAAAATATCGGATACAGTTACGCGTGGAGTGTACCATTTTAAAATACATGATGTTTTTTATCACAGATCAGGACCAATGACTGCTGTCAATTATAGATTAAATGAACACTTTAATCAAACATGCAATAACAATATAATGCGCGAAATTTCTTTTGAATTGGGACTCATTAATCCTTTCGTTCAGTCATTCATTGCAATGAAAGATCATTGCCAGAGGGTTGAAAATCAAAATAAAGAAATTTGTATGCTCATTAAAGTAAATCGTGATTTAGGCCTACGCCGTTATAACGATGCAATTCAAACTGACGTAGCAGTAATATTTAGTACAGTTGATGGTGAGCCACCCTTTGAACGAAATATGGTTTCGTTTTCAAAAGTTAATGGTACCATCAAAAATATCTCTGTTTTGGATTCATCATTAGACCCTTTAGTGTATCCATTACTTTTTCCAAATGGTGATACTGGGTGGCACATCAATATTTCTCATATTGTACCAACTACATCTAATTCAAGAGCGCCCAGAAATAAACTAACAATGCTTCAGTATGCAGCCTATAGACTTGCAATTAGAGAAAATTTTAGCATGTTGCACCATTCACAAAAATTATTTCTACAGTGGATAATTGATATGTATGTAAGAATAGAGGGCACAAGGTTACATTTCATTCGACAAAATCAAACAATTCTTAGGTCTGAAGTTTACAACAATTTAACAGATCATTTAGAATTAAACCCCAATGCCAATAATGTTGGCCGTAGAGTAATTTTACCATCTTCATTCAATGGATCTCCAAGAAATATGTACCAGAATTATTTAGATGCAATGTCAATTGTACAACATTTCGGAAAGCCTTCTTTGTTTATTACAATGACTTGCAATCCAAGTTGGCCTGAAATAGTTAGCAATATTGGTGTAGGGGAGTCTGCTAATTTTCGACCTGAAATTGTTGTGCGTGTATTCAAGTCAAAACTGAAAGCATTAATTGAGGGCATTACAATAAACAAAATCTTCGGTAAAGTTGAAGCACTCATTTATACAATTGAGTTTCAAAAGAGAGGATTGCCTCATGCTCACATTTTACTCTCTTTAAAAGAACAAGACAAAATTGTTAACGCTATGGATATTGATAAAGTTGTATCTGCGGAGATTCCTAACATTCAAACACATCCTACATTACATGAATATGTTGTAAAATACCTGATGCATGGTCCATGCGGTGTACTTAATCCAAATTCTGTATGTATGAGAGATGGCAAATGCACAAAAGATTATCCAAAACAATTTAATGAATTTAGATGTGAATCATTAAATGGATATCCATCATACAGAAGGCGTGATAATGGTATTAATGCTGAAGTTCGCGGTAGTTGCCTCGACAATCGGTATGTTGCACCGTACAATCCGTATTTACTTGCCAAATTTAACTGCCATATAAATGTTGAAGTATGTACTACAGTTAAGTGTTAAATACATTTATAAATACGTGTATAAAGGCTATGATAGTGCATCTGTTGAATTAGGTGCAGAGGGAGATCAACCTGGTCAAGGAATACAAATTGATGAAGTAAAGTCGGATCAACTGAAGCTGTATGGCGCATCTATGAGTTACCAATGCATTTTCAATCACATGTCATCGTTAGACTCGACATTCATTTACCACTTAGGCAGAATGTTTACTTTCGAGAAGGGCAAGAACGTCAAGCAATTGAAAATGCAAGGCAAACAAAATTATTAGCATTTTTTGAATTGAATCTATCAGATCCTTCAGCGCTTGAATATAAGTATATTGAAATTCCTTTGCATTATGTGTGGGATGATTCCCGAAAAAAATGGAAGAAAAGAATACGTGGAGGTGATAAAATCATTACACGCATATATGTATGTAGTATCACCAAAAGACATCGAACTTTTCCATTTACGATTGCTTTTATTACATGTCTGTGGTCTAAAATCATTTGAGGATGTTAGAACATACAATGGAATTATACACACTTCTTTTGTTGAAGCGTGCCATGCTCGCGGCATTGCTTCAAATGATATAGTGAATGGCGCGAATGTTTAAATGAAGCAAAAGAATTACATTCACCAAAACAAATGCGAAATTTATTTGGTTACATTTGTGCATTAAATGTGCCAGCCAATGCGTTCGCGCTATGGAACGAATTTAAAGTATATCTTAGTAGTATCCTTTAGTAGAGCTCTGTTAGAAATTGAAGATATTTTGAATGTTCATAATTTGTCATGTCAAGAACTTGGTTTACCAGTTCCCACATATTCGCAGAGAACAGACGAAGCAAATGCTATTGATCCAATAGAAGAAGAGTTTCTGTTTTGTGAACTTTATGAAACTACAAATATTGAACAGCGTGATTTAATTGATCGTGTGATTCGTGAAGTTTTGCATCATGATACTGGATATAATGTTTTTTGTTTAACCGCTCATGCAGGTTTTGGAAAAACATTGCATTTCAACAGCATTCAGTGGCATAGCTTCAACTCTATTACTTGGAGTTATAGGACTTTACACAATGTATTTAAATTGCCTATTCCCATTCTGGAAAATTCTGTAGCGAATATTACCGCAAATAGTAGCTATGGACGTTACATAAATTCATCATCATTGATAATTATTGATGAAATTTCTATGTGCCCACTGCAAGTGTTGAAATTCATAGAGAGATTACTGCAGGATCTATGCGATGAAAATAATAAACATAAACCATTTGGAGGGAAAACGATACTTCTGTGCGGTGATTTTCGGCAAATCTTTCCAGTTGTCCCACATGGATCACGTGCAACTTTAATTGAAAATTGTGTCACGAGTTGGCATCTCGTGTGGAGCTGCTAGTCTCCCATCGGCCGCGTCCCCAGGTGGCGGATAGGGGGAAACCCTAACCGACTTGTCGGAGGGTAAATGGGAAATAAAATACCATTCGTGGACCAAAACTAGCTAGGGGTGGTTCCCTGAATATAATAACCAATATGGGGGACTCTAATGGAGAAAACCTTACGGCGCAGGGAAACGGATACCCAGTGCCGGCGACTTTGAGGGGTGAGGAAGTGGGCTCCCAGTCGTCGTTATCCAATGACCGCAATACTTCAGAGGTGATAAGTTCTGTAAATCCATTTGGAAGAAGTTCCATAGTGCCACGATCACCAGCAAGACTCTATGCAATGCATAAGTCCGAGAAAGTTATTACCCCAAGTGGTACTCCAGTCAGTCGACTGGACAATACATCCGGGGGGGATCCATCCTCTTCGAAGGCTGGCCCTATGGATTTTGAGGAGGGCCAAACACTCCATGAAAGAAGTGATGCCAGCGGAAATTTTACAATGCGAGCAGTAGAATTCAGTGAAAGAACTGTTGACCTAGAAAAGGAAAATATGGATCTCTTTGAGAGGCTACAGAAGATGGAGCAATCATTTGCCAAGCTAAGCGAAGAAATTGAGTATCTAAAGCGAGAAAATGAACTTCTAAAAATGAATCGGGATGCTAAAGAACAAAGCGAATTAGAGAGTATTGAACCAAAGAAAGTCAACTATCTCACTGATGAGGATGAATTAGAAAGGGAGACGAACTGGATCCTAAAGAAGAAAAAAAAAACATTCCAGGAAGGGTAAGAAAAGAAAAGCTGAATCGTCACCTGAGGTTGAACAACTAAATGTTAGTGGAACTACAAGTACCGAACCGGAAGTTGTCCAACCTGAGGCCAATCAACCGAAAGGTAGTAAATCTACCAAGAACATTGCACCAAAACTGGTGCAACCGAAAGAAACCCCCCCCCCCCACCAATAAGTATCGTGGGAGTAACCAGTTACCCAATAATTCAGTCACTGATGAAATCGGTTACTGACAAAGAATATAAGGTAACAGCGCTAAACAATGACGTTTGGAAAATTAATACTCTGGACTCAGAAACCTATAGAACATTATCTATGAAGCTGAATGCTGAAAAGTATCAGTGGTTTACCTATGAGGACAAACAGGCTCGTCCGATAAAAGTTATGGCAAGAGGTTTGCATCACACTTGCTCAAGCGAAGAAATAATGGAAGACTTAAAAAATAAAGGTCTTAAAATACTAGATGCTGTGAATATGATTAAAAAAGAGAGAATAGAAAACCAAGAAGGAAACCCAACTTTCAATAAAAGGGGACTCCCTCTTTTTATGCTAGTATTTGATAACTCAGAAAATGTTCAAAATATTTATGGTATAAAAGCAATTCTTCACATGAAGGTAAAAATTGAACCTATGAGGAGAACCACTACACGCATACCACAATGCAAGAAATGTCAGGGATTTAATCACACCCAAAAATATTGCAGCCGGGATCCGAGATGTGTAAAATGCTCAGGTAAACATTTTACCCAGGCATGTAAAATAGGGAGAGATGTACCAGCTAAGTGTATAAATTGTAAAGGCCAACATCCGGCCAATTATCGGGGCTGTGAGGTTGCTAAACACCTACAAAAATTAAGAGATAAATCACGAAATCAATCGCAAAATCATGAAATTCGAAGGATTCAACCATCAAATCAGATGGATCAAAATCCACAACCAAGCAACGCAGGGCAAAGAAGAACATTTGCTCAGGTAGTGAAAGGCTCGGGTTCAACTAAATATATGGGCTCTGAAAATAATCGAATTATGGAAAACATTATGAACAGCATCGAAGCTATTACAAAGCGGCTAGATGACCAAAGTAACCTGAACAACATGATATTTGATCAACTGAAGAAAATGCAACTCCCACAACGCAATCCGATAAAAAATGTTAAGTAAGAACACAACTTTCAGAATAGCAATCTGGAATGCGAATGGACTTATGCAACATATTCCAGAAATAGAAATATTTTTAAATACAGAAAAAATCGACATTTTTCTAATATCCGAAAGCCATTTTGTTAAATCTTCGTTTGTTAAAATCCGGGGTTATAACTTATATCATTCCATTCATCCAGCAGAAAGAGCAAGAGGTGGTTCAGCATTACTAATAAAAGAAAATATAAAACACCATGTAGAAACAGAAATCGAAGAAGAAACAATGCAAGTCACCACTGTTAGGATTCACATTAAACACAGACAGCTTACTGTCTCCGCAATATACTGTCCTCCCCGGCATAACTTGAAAAGGGAGGACTACATTAAACTATTTAAATCATTAGGACGTGATTTTATTATTGGAGGAGACTTTAATGCGAAAAACACCTATTGGGGATCTAGACTTACGACGTCAAAGGGTAAAGAATTGTTTCAAGCAGGGCAGACATCAAAATGTGAATTTTACTCTGGTGGTTCCCCAACATACTGGCCCAGTGACGAAGCTAAGATACCGGACCTAATCGACTTTTATGTAGCAAGAGGTATATCTCAGAACTATATTCACATTGAAAACAGCAATTCTCTAGTATCGGATCACTCACCGGTTATCATGACAGTCAGTGAAACTGTAATTCAAAGGGAAAGTGCACCCAGATTAACAAATTCAAAAACAAACTGGGATCTCTTTCGTGAAATAATGGAGGCCAAAATCAATCTCCAGGTACCGATAAGAAATTCTCGACAGTTGGAAGACGAATTGGAGCAACTCAATGAAATAATTCACTATGCTGCATTGGCAAGCACTCCCATTTTACAAAATAAGAAGACGCTTAACATATCCTACCCAATGGAAGTTAGAGAGTTGGTAAGAGAAAACCGACGAGCTCGTAAAACCTGGCAAATTAATCGAACACCGGAGAACAAAACAATTCTTAACAATTTATGTAACAGCCTCAAATCCCTTCTTAAAGAAGTTAAAAATGAATCAATCAACAGATATCTAGTTAGCCTAACTGATGGAAAAAATTCTGATTACTCACTGTGGAAGGCGACGAAGGGACTCAAAAGACCCAAAATGCAAGTGCCTCCACTTAAAAAGGATGATGGAACCTGGGCAAGAGGCCACAAAGAGAAGGCTGATCTATTTGCGGAGTATCTCCAGGAAACCTTCCAACCACTACCAAGACAAACTGCCAATGAAAATATAATATCTATTCACAAATAGAATTCTACCTAACAAAGGATTTCGTAAGCTACTACACATAATCAATGCGAGCTTTCAATTAAAATATGTTCCGAATCAATGGAAAGTAGCAGAAGTAATCATGATACCAAAACCTGATAAACCACCTAACGATAAAAAATCATACAGGCCAATTTCTCTGCTGCCAATCATGTCAAAACTCTTTGAAAAATTATTACTAAAGAGACTTAAACCAATAATTGAGGACCGACAACTAATTCCTCCACATCAATTTGGATTCAGAGAAAAGCATTCTACAATTGAACAGGTCCATAGAATCACCAACATAATTGAAAGAACGTTAGAACGTAAAAAAGTATGTTCAAGCATATTCCTGGACGTCGCGCAAGCATTCGATAAAGTCTGGCACAGTGGTCTGGAATACAAGCTGCATAGAGATCTACCGAGACAATTCTATGCCATACTAAGATCTTATTTATCCAATAGACACTTTCGAGTGAAATATGAGGATGAATACTCTGAGCTAAAGAAAATCTCTGCCGGTGTCCCGCAGGGGAGTGTCTTAGGACCAATCCTGTATTTACTATATACAAGGGACATACCAACCACAAATGAAGGAACCATAGCCACCTTTGCAGATGACACAGCAATTATGGCAGTTGGAAATAATGTCGCTGATGCAACGAGCAAACTCCAGAGGATGACCAATGCGGTTTGTAACTGGACAAAGCGTTGGCGAATCAAACTTAATGAGACAAAATCCACGCATATTAACTTTACTTATCAAAAGGCTTACCACCTACCTATAGAAATTACCTCGCGACTCGTGCCATATGCAAATACAGCTAAATACCTTGGCATGACCCTCGATGCCAAGCTTAAGTGGAGAGAGCATGTCAAAAAGAAAAAAGAAGAACTTAACAATAAAGTTCAGAAAAATGTATTGGCTTATAGGTAGAGGCTCTGAGCTTACAATTCACAATAAGCTGCTGCTATATCGGCAAATTTTGAAGCCGATGTGGACCTGCGGTATACAACTCTGGGGATGTACCAAGCAAACAAACGCCAAAATGATACAGACGTTTCAAAACAAGGTTCTTCGTAGCATCGTCAATGCTCCGTGGTACGCAAGAAATGAAGACCTTCACAGGGACCTACGGATGGAATACATCAAAGAGGAAATAAAAATGCATGCCGCAAAACACGAAATAAGGCTCCAGGAACATGGAAACCCCTATATTCGCCATATGATAGATAACCCTGTCGTTGAAAGAAGACTCCAAAGAACGAGGCCACTTGACCTAGTGAACTTACCAAACTAAAATTAGTAAATAGGTTTAATTGATTATGGGGCTAACCAGTGGGTTACACCCCAACAAACGTGAATTTTACTAGATATATAAAAATTTGTATTTGAAAGAAAAATTGCTAGATGAGCGCAGTCTCAGTCGTAATAAAATAAAATGAAAAAAAAAAAAAAAAAAAAAAAAAACGAGTTGGCATAAATTTATGTATTTTCATAAAGTAACGTTTACTGAAAATATGAGAGCCTTCACAGAGAGAAAAGATTGCTTTTATGAAACGAAACTTGCTTCATTTAATCATTTTAGTACAATGATTTTCAACCTATCAAGCCCGTTTCTTGAATTGAGAATCGGCTTGAATAGGAAAATAAAATTTCGTTTTTTTTTCGTTTAAGAAATGATTGCTAGATCGAAGAAAGGCTAGGTAGTATTAAATCTAGCAAATATTTTATTAAATTTAGGTTTAATAATTATAACTAAATGATTCAAACAAAGATAGCAACCTGATTGATGTAATTAAATAAGTGTATTAATTTAATACGTCTCATCGTAAAATCAAGCTCATATGATTCTATAACTAAGGAATGATTTTGCTTTAATTAAGAATTTATTTTTTCAATTTAAAAGAGCACTCGCTATATATGTAAAATAAAACAACAATTTAATAATATTTTCGCTCGATTAAAGAAAAATAGTTCTTAATTTAATAAAATGATTTATTAACTAGAGCAACTACTTTCTGTATTGAATACGAGTGAAATTTTTCCTTTTAGCAAGGGCCCTCTTCTTTTAAGCAATTTTTTGCTTTTATTAAGCATTTTCATTAGGTAGAAGTATGGTCGCTGAACAAATAATTAAAAATACCTTTTGTGATTTTACATTCATAAATAATAATTTATTTGGCTTTCATTAAAATTATTAACTTAAATTAAAAAAAATAATCATGTTTGTTTATCTTTATGATAGATTACAGCATTAACAAATAATATACCTAATTTTAATAGTATATTGTATAACAAGTGAAGAAAACGAGTCATTGCAATACGAAAGTGAAATTTGCAGCCTGAGCGATAGCGGGGGCTGCAATCACTTGAGTATTGCAATGACTCATTTTCACACGAGTTAAACACGCTATTTTTTCTACGATACAATAGCCCTGTAATATTTATAAATAAGTAGAAACATAAAAAATTACAAACGGATCAACACAAATTTATTAAACCATTAAAACATTTGGGTTTTCACAAATCGTGTAGCAATATTAAGAAATCGTTGTGTAATGAGAATATTTCCACACGATTTTAGTATATGACGCAAAGGCTCCTTTTCTTATATAATTTAAATTCAAAAATCATCATCGAAAGTATAGGTTACTGCACTATCGTAGAAAAAATAATTTTTTGGGTTTTTTTGTTAGTTGCCTTGGTAATTCGAAACTTGGGCTTTGATTAAAAATTTAGAAAAAATGTAAACTAAGCAACCAAAAAATTATTTAATTAATTAAAGAATACTTAAAAATTAATTAATATTAATTTAATTTATTTAATAAAAAAATTAATTACTTTAATATAAAATAAAATAAAATAAATACATAACAAATAAATATAGTAAATAACAAGATTGTTTTATATTTGCCGTAATTCAAATAAATCCTGGTTTCACGCATTTGGCGCCATTCGATAGTTTATGAAGTAAAATTGGTTTTATAATATATGAATCCAAAACAATAAAATTATATGAATTGAAAACAATTGAACCATCTGTAATATATGCTTGATAATGGTCATCGTACCGAATTATTTTTACTTTTTCAGTAACCAATATAACGTTGGTATCTGAGTAAGCAATATCAGCTATTTTTAGCAAAAGTGTCTTAAGTTTATTGAAAATATAAAACCCTTTTTTGTAACATGTTCCTTTATATTCGAGAGACAACGCCGAAGCATATGTCACATGATCTACTTGGAGAAATTTTTTTAGTTCTAAGTAAAAAGGCTTTAAGTTTATTCCGCCTGGGTCATGTTTTATTACACAAATATCTGAACCTAAACCAACATTTCATTAAACATTTTTTCGCTAGAGAAAGCGACAGGTTTTTCCGTGAAAAAGTAGTGTTAGTATAGTTTTTCATTTCACGGTGTTTCGACTCATATCTCATACACCAATAATGTATTAGAGGCCCCGATTGCTTGATAATTGTAGGATAATGTTTTAAAATGTGATGTTTTGGTTTGATCTTGTCTTCAAATAAATTTTCGTATAAAATGTTGTGTAATGAAATATTTGTATGTAGCCATTCAATATCTTTACCGGAAAAAGATTCAGCAAGAAGGTTTTGAATTATATCTTGTAACATAATAATATACTTCCACACTCTGTCATTTTTTGGAACCAGATTTCCCAAAAATAACGTTACATATTTTAATAAGCATATACTTTCCCTAGCTGAAAGGTGCAACTTTTTCTGTTTGATATGATCAGATTTCAATGGCACTCCGCGCGAGTTAATCTCCTTTTCTCCATAGTCAAAATATTGGTATCTATAATTAAATGTTTCCAAAGTAAAGAACTTTTTTTTAATTATAAAATAGTAAAGACAATTAGCTAATCCATATTTAATGATCCCTTCGAAGACATCGTGCATGATATCTACACAAGAATTGGAGACTACGTAAATAAATGTCAAATCAATAAATCAAATTTAAAATAAATGTCATCAAACACAATCGAATACTGGTAATGATTTCCGTCAGATATAACAGCGATTAGTGGCTGAAGCGTAATACCGTAATTGAGGTAGTGCTGTTTTTTATCTTCAATAATTTTTTTTAGCTCTATTATTGAGCCAACTTCTATAGCAAATGATTTCATAGAGTTTTTAATTGAAGGTTTCCAAACAGTTGTTTTGAGTTTGCCGGCAACTCTTGCCGATGGTTTGAGAATGTAATGAAGAAACTGGATCAACTGATAGTTTGTGTAGTCTGTAAATAAAATAAAAACATTGAATTTGTTACTAGTGCTTATTAATATTGGGTTTGTGTGATTAAATAAAAGTAAAACAAAAAAATACTCGGTTAAAGAATTAAGTTACCTTGGTCTTTTGTCAGCGATTTCAATTCTTGAATTACAGTTTTGTTTTTGAGTTTCTTAAATAAAATCGGAGGAAGTTTTTTAATAAATAAATCCCACTTCTCAAATAAAGCAAATGTTGAGTCTGGGTGAATTATTTCAAAATCAATGTCAATCTGAAATTAAGTATAATTTATACAGCAATAAGTGCCCAAATTGATTTTTTTTTTATGTTGAAAAAGTATTGGTTGAAATATAATACGGTTATGGATCAGGATAATTATAATATCTTAATCTTCCGAATTTCAAATTTTTACATACTAAAAAATGTATCAAGAATTTTTTTATTTCAAGTTAAAACAAACTAGAATAGTATATTGTATAACAAGTGAAGAAAACGAGTCATTGCAATACGAAAGTTAAATTTGCAGCCTGATACACGCTATTTTTTCTACGATACAATAGCCCTGTAACATTTATAAATAAGTAGAAACTTAAAAAATTACAAACTTGTACGGATCAACACAAATTTATTAAACCATTAAAACATTTGGGTTTTCACAAATCGTGTAGCAATATTAAGAAATCGTTGTGTAATGAGAATATTTCCATACGATTTTAGTATACGACGCAAAGGATCCTTTTCTTATATAATTTAAATTCAAAAATCATCATCGAAAGTATAGGTTACTGCACTATCGTAGAAAAAAAAGTATTACCAGAACCATCTTGATGTGAATAGAGCCGGCATGTGAAAAATGAACTTAAAATAAGGGATATAGAAAAAACGCGATTTCGATTGACGATAAAATATGAATTAAAAGTTAAACCCAGTTAAATAATTTTTTAAGAAATCGCTAACAAACAACTCAATGTCTTACTCATTTAAAACACAGATTCTCAAATTTCCCTATTTTCCAGCAATAATGAAAAGAAAATAAGGGAAATTAAATTAAAAAACATTCTACAACAACAACAATGTGTATTAAAAAGAGAAAATTCAGTTTAATGACGACATCATATCTCCACATCTAAAACCAATGTGAAGAAAAAAGAAAACACGTCTCCGCTCAACAATCAAAATAAAAATAAATCACAAAGAGCAACAGCAAAAAAAAATAAATAAATAAATCCATACAATGAGTGCGAAGAAAACAAAAAATCAAAACAATCTAGCATGCTTTGCAAATTCAAAATAACTATAGAAACATATTCGAATTCAAATTTGAATGGGGGCAATGAAAGAGATGATTATTGTATTTTTTTATAAACGAGTTATGTTGATGACGTAGTATATTACAAAAACAACAATATTTAAAATTTCAAAAGTACCTTATTTTTCATGACGATTTTCACTTAGAAATATACATTTTCAAGACTCGATTTTTCAATCAAATAATATTACATGTTTCATGAACATTTTCATATAAAAACAAAACAAAAGCTCATATTTCTAATAAACTAAAACTGTAAATGAAAATAACCGTTTCCCCATATAATTTCATAGTAAAGGAAAAATTGTTTGTACCTTATTTTAAGCTTAGTAAAAAATACAGTCGATACTGGAGGCTCTTATTTATACAGTAGGCTCTGGTATTACGAACCTATAATTTTAAAAATAAATGAATTGTAAATACATTTTTTCTACGATAGTGCAGTAACCTATACTTTCGATGATGATTTTTGAATTTAAATTATATAAGAAAAGGAGCCTTTGCGTCTTATACTAAAATCGTGTGGAAATATTCTCATTACACAACGATTTCTTAATATTGCTATACGATTTGTGAAAACCCAAATGTTTTAATGGTTTAATAAATTTGTGTTGATCCGTACAAGTTTGTAATTTTTTAAGTTTCTACTTATTTATAAAGGGCTATTGTATCGTAGAAAAAATAGCATATATAACTCGTGTGAAAATGGGTCATTGCAATACTCAAGTGATTGCAGCCCCCGCTATCGCTTAGGCTGCAAATTTCACTTTCATATTGCAATGACTCGTTTTCTTCACTTGTTATACAATATACTATTATCGGGTTTGCTTGAATATATGTATTGGCAAAAAGCCCTTTTTTGTATGTATCTGCATCAATATACAGTGAAATTCACTTATAACGACTTTGATAATCCGTTGTTATAATAAAATGTCGTAATATACGGATTTTAATTATACGAGTAACATAGCAAATCAGTTCAAATAGCGCCTTTAAAGCCGAGGGCGTTATAAGTTAATTTAACTGTATTAAAATATTTACCAATCGAAAGCCATTAGATGATCTTAATAATGGCCAACTGTCAAGAATCTCTGCCGCCTTTAAGTTATTTTGTTCATGTAATTCCTTGTGACGCCCTTTAGCAGTGTCTTTCCATTTAAGCTCAACTGTTTCCCACGGGGACTGCATGTAAGAAAGCCATTTCTTGTTTTCTTCGAACTCTGGCTCTATTTCTATTTGATTTTTCTCTAAATTATTTAAAAAATAACAGATAAATTTTACGATATTGTAAAGCTCAAATCACATTTTTTACCTGATTGATCGATTGTTCTGTCTCCTGGTGTATGTTTTATCGATGGCAATTTGACCTTATTTTTAAAAAACCCAATTTTTTTCAGTTTGCAGCAGCTGTTTCGGTATTTGTTGTAGAGTTTTCCGGCCGGTCTTTTTCCTCCCGTATAAAAAAGTGCCTACCATTACAAATCAAATGTTTGCATACATTTATTTTAAGTTTTAAGAGTTTATTAAGTATCTGCTAATTTTCAAAGTTCTTATTGAAATAATGTTATTAGAATATCTAACTAAAACATGTCCATGCACATAAAAAAAACAATTAATAATTAAATAATGTAGAACAATATTTGCCTTATCTTCGCCAGGAAAGTAATTTTGTATCTCAAGACTGATTTGTTCCAACTGGGCAGCGGTCATATTTTCTTCCCTGACCATAAATTCATGTACGATACTTTCAATCATCAAATTTCTGGTATCGTCGTCCAGAGAACCATTTTTGCTATAAGCATCAGTAAATTTTTTACCTCGCTCTGTATTTAGGAAAGTTTTGAATTCCTATATAAATTAAATGAATTCGAATTTAAAATGAAAAGCAAATAAAGTTTAAAATTTACAAAGTGAAAAGTAGAATGTTTTTCGCTTTCATATGACGCTAAAGATGCGCTGGAACTGGGAATCAAACAGCTCATCTGTGTATCCATGGATATCGTACTATTGCTGTTACTCAATGTATAGGACTGTAAAGGAAATCCCTAAAAATCAAAGGTAAAGAAACGGAAATGCAATATTGTTATTAATTAAATTTTATATTAATCTCACATTTATAACGCGCCATTCCCCAATTTTTGATCGGAGCCTACTTTTTTTGCTAAGATCTGTTGGGTCAGGAAACAAAGCATCCAAATCTGATTCCGTTAAAATCTTTAAATCCATAATGTCATCAAAATTTGATTCTAAAAGAATTTGAAAAGTTAGTAAAGAACACAGTTTTACTGTGACTTAGAAGTTAGAATTACTTTGAAAATTATCCCATGTTGATTCCAGTCCCCATTTGATTAACAAATTATGCAATTCGTTGGGTTGATCCTTACCAGAGTCAAGCGTGTGGTAAGCATTAAACGAACTATTCTCTAGGTCAGAAAAAGATTGAAGATATAGAAAAAATTTGATTGAATTGAATGTAATTGATTTGTCGGAATCCCAAGTTTTAATAAAAACGCTTAATTTGTTACCATAGTTTAAGTAAGATTGATTTTCCTCTTCATTTGTTGATGAGTTAAACAGTAATACATTCTCAATAGACATTTTATGTGTTTGTAAGAAATATAAATTTTATGTAAATTAGCAAAAAATATTGGGTTAGTTATTAAAAGCAAATAATATCTAAATAGAAAAATAGAACAATAATATTTACATATTAAAATACAGAACCAAAACTTTAAATTATTAAATTATTATTTGTAATGATCACAAAGAACAGAATTAAGGACAACTTTAATAAATAGAAGAAAACAATCTGTGCCACAGCATCTTACAAAAAATTTGTAAGTTGAAAATGACGTTCTTTAAAAGTTATCCTGGAAACTGGTTCATGACGTTTCCTCATGCAGACCCGTTTTAATTAATATAACTAGAATTCCTTGGAGCGCAAGCTTATCGAATAAAAATGTAATAATTTAATTTTCAAAATGGTACACAAATTTGAATGTATGTATGTAATTGTGTTTTATGATGTATAACATGCAGCGTACGTGCATGATACAGAGAAACGAAGTACGGCATTTGGCAAATTCTTAATTTTAGATTAAATATTAAATGAAATTGTTTCTCTAAGTTATTGTATTTACCACGAAAATTGATTGTAGTTAAAAGAAAATAAGAAATCTTACAAAATTAAATAAACCCGTGTTTCCAATCTTCTAATAATAGACTGTATCATGACAAAGCTATAATCATTTGATAAAATACACAACCAATAGCAATTACTGAGCTCACAAGCACACATTTTTTATTAATTATTTCAAATAAATATGAATCCGTTATTGAATTACACAAAAAGTTTTATATAAAACAATAACTTTATTTCACAAAAAAATGTGGTCTCAGTGAATATTCTAGAATACATAACGGAACAATTTATAATTTAAATTAGTTTATTTTGCACTTTCTGTAATTTTTAACTTTATTTTAATTAATATTTAATATTTTTCACTTTTATCACTTTTAAAGCAATATTAATAACTCGCAGAATAATTAATATATGCCTAATTATTATTGCACTAAAACTTCACTTCATGCTCATAATTTCACTGTCGATTAGGTAATCTGAAATGACTGCACATTTTGCAAAAAAAATCCTTGCGTTTTGTTGAAGAAATAAAAATGCGCATGCGTACAATAAGCAAGCCTTGCTTAATATTATATAGACAACAATTAAATTGAGAAAGCACGTTTTTAAATAAGAAAAATCTTGCTGTGTTTTTGCTAGGCTTGCTTAATTAAATAAAGTATTTAAAATAAGGTTACTAAAATTAAGCAAGCATTTCATAATATTTATAATGATGCTATCAGGCGTAAAATAAGCAAGGCGTGCTTAATATTAAAATAACTTAATAATATTTAGAAACTCTTGCTTAATTAAACAATTATTTTTAATAAGGTTGCTATAATTTAGCAAGGGTTTTCTATTAACTGTCATGTAACAAATTAAAGAAATTTTATTGAAATTATTTTTAAACTTCGAACTTATTGTTATAATGTGACTATGACATAACTAAATATGTATGTATATTAATCCTTAGGTTCATTATATCAGCTGTCCTTCCAAAGAAGGGCGAGCAAAATTCGAGAGAGATCGCTTGATATAACATGTCAAATCTTCACTAAGAAAATAGTTTTTTTATCCTTTTAGCCAATCCATACAAAATGAATAAAACTTCCTTAATTTTCATCACCGTACCCTTGAAGATTTTCATGAAACTGTTATATGTTTTCACTTGAGATACATTCATTTTAAGTACTTGAATGGTACATTAGCTAAACAACTAATTGATAGCTGTTTGTTTAATGTGCCATTTAAGTATCTAAAATTCGCCATATTGTTGAGCAGAAATAACTGGAAATGGTTTAATAATTTTTTTAATTTTACCGTTTTGGAGATAATAGAGGTTTTAATGTAAAATCGGGTATTAAGATTTTTTCTCATAACTTTCTTTCTACATATACATACCTTCAAAAGCAATGTAGGTAGTTACTCATTAGTTGTTCATTGCTTTTGTGATATGAAACCAACAACTATAAGCTAAATATGTTTGTTTTTCGCTCAAATTTATTATGAACAACATAACCTTCAGTCTCAATTATTTTTTTCATCATTTCATGGTTCACCGACGAACATTGTGGTACATGCAATAAAATAATAATGAAAACGTTAGTTTATGGTGGATTGAGTACAATTTCTTCTTTTAGTACAAGAAATATATACATGCTCTTTTGGTTTCTGCGATTTTGATCCATCCTCTCATATTTACTACGAGTAAATTTACATTAGCAATATTAAGATGAAATATTTGTTTTCTGGGGAAAAGAAAAATTGTGTTTTTCTTTGTATTTCCTGTGGTACAGATATCCAAGTATAGGTACACGAGTTAAGGATGAATTCAAATTACCGAAATTTTCACAACAGCAATATGTAATATTGCAAAACCTAACTGAATATTAACAAGCCATTTTTTAATTCAATAAAGTATTGTGTCGTTTTAAGCGATAGTTTCGCTTCAATCAATTACTAAAAATTTCTTGAATGATGAGTGATCATTTCTAAAAATAAAATTCATAATTTTAGCAAAAGCTTTCTTAATATGAGTTAGTATCCACATTATTTCTAAAGTTTTCGAAATTTTTTAAAAACTGAGGTTTTCGTAAAATGTTTTTCTTGAATTAAATCAGTTTTTGATTGTATTAATAAATCATTGAATTGTTTGATTTAAATATCGTACTCTTGATTTGACAAATGTTACAAAATCATATTTTAAGAAAAATACATTTAATTCAATAGTTTTTACAATTGATTTAAGCAAAAACTGATTTATATTTAAATTTTGGATAATGCTTGTATTAAGAAATGCGTTTCTTACTATAAGCAAGTTTATTTCTTTCAGTGTTGCCACGTGAAATAGAATTTATCGAATTCTTGAAAAAAATTGGTAATGATGAAGCCCTACAATTCCCCCAGTTTGGTGAAAATATTATTGAAGAAGAAAATAATATTATTAATGAGGTGTATGGAAATATTTTCGAAAACCTACAGTTTAATTTATTATGATTTTTCTACAGACAAAGCAGGCCTGTGACTCTTTTGGTGCCTTCATGGGTTCTTTGTACCCACACACAAAAAGTAGTAAAAAAAGACAAGACGGGGTAAAAACTTGGGACTAAAATTACAAATAAAGACTCGCAAGAATCGATGGTATTCATGGGAAATAATCAAAAGACTGAGGATCATATTTATATGTACAATACATTTTTTGAAAGAGAAACAGGAGTTTTTTCAGCCATTTGTTATTGCTATTAGGGATCTCAAAAACGTCGAAATATATTTTATTTACCTGGATGGTATTAAATTACCATAGTTAACCCTTGTGTCAACACGAAATAACCTGAAATATCTTTTTTTTTTTTAAATTGAATTGAGTGTTTTTTATAATAAATTTTATAATTATGATATCATATTTATGGGTTTCTAATTTACCGCCTTTTATTCAAAACCCGTGAAAAAATTGATACACATCGAGTTGGCGAGAAGTTTTAGAATCGTGTCAAACAAAGGTTAACCCATTTGGACTCAGAACTATTTTTTCTTCCTAGGAATCTGGTATTTACATATGTGGGGTAAAATAGGTTGAAAATCATCAAATTCTTTTAAATTTTCGTCAAATGTGCTTTGGGGCTGAAATATGGGGGTAACCGAAAATGGCACTTTGGGACAATAAATATAAAAAACAATTTTTGTTTTATTTTTTTTTATTTAAAAAATATACAAACACAAATCATAAAAATGTATTCCAAAAACAATTCAGTCTTAATTAAAATTGCAAATTTATTACGATTATCACAAAATAGTATCTCGATATAATATTATACTGAATATCGCAGGTTATACACACTGAATTAATTTTGGTAATTAAATGGTGGCCTGTCTTCAAAACTGGGTTAGTTTTAGTCTGTCTTGGCCGAGGGCCTGGTGCCAGTTGGGTAGGTCCATATATGGTACATAAAGCTCGGGCGTTCTGTCTTCGAAACTCTAATTGGTCTAAGCAACCAGCAAACGACTTGCTAAGTAACCATGCATTGGTTATTGCTACATCGAACAACCAAAACGTGATAGGAGTATACTATTTTTTGCCTCGAATTCCTATTCGATAATTCAATATGTTGTTATCGAGAAGGTCCACACCACCCATTCGGTGGTTGTATGCCCAAACTACGTGAGGTTGGGGTATCTCAACGTTTTTTTTTCTCTCGCTGGCTGAGTATCGAATAGCTTTCTTTACGCGTAAAATACCATAGTGATTTGATAATAGTGTGACTACACTATTATCATTCCATCTAACCCCAATAATATTTTCCTTTTTCTCCACCATTGAATCGTACACCCCGCGCTTAAGCTTTTTGAATTATTTAGCGTCTTTTAAAACGCTATAGTCTTTCCAAAGTTCCGCCAAAGTTATGCGTTCCTAAATAGTTGATTAGGCGTGGTGACGTTAAATAATTGTCAAAATATAATGAAAAATCTAAATCAGGAAAATAAGTTTTCAAAATTTCTTGAAATTGGATCTGCTTTTCCAAACGTACTAATTTGTAACTGTTGCATAGATTGATTTTCCTTGATAAATATCAAAATTAACGCAATGGCCAGACTGTGTTGCTAAAACCCAAGCCTTAAACCCGAATCTTATTGGTTTACCTTTGATAAACATTTTGCAGCCATGTCTACCAAAATATGGGATCATAGACTCGTCTATTGAAAGTGTACTTTGAATAGGGCAATATTTCAAAAAAGTTTTGTTCATATGCTCAATCAATGGTCTACTCTTTCCCATTTTATCATTTTGAGGCAAGGTGCTGTTGTCGCATGCGTGTAAATTATGCATAATTTCATCAAATCTGTTTCTTCTCATTGTGTTAGAAATCATGAAGTTCTTTGTATCCAAATCATTGGACCAATACATCCTTCGTCTCGATATTGGTGAGTATCCGCTTATCATTAAAATGCCCGTAAATGCATACAGTTCCTCAACGGAGCAACGAAATGGGCGATTTTTGAAAGCAGCTTAACTATAATATAAAAAAGTCTAAGGAATGTGATTCGTTCGATAGAGCCAATGGCGGTGGTCGACTTTCTCATTGTGTCAGTTTGATATTGCTAATATCTTGGATATCCCCGTGGTCCATTTTCTTTTATAACTTTGTTCTGCCTCTATTGTAGTAGTAGCACTTTCCCGGATATTATTTTCGCCCCTCTCGCTTATTAATGCTTCTGCTTGGAGCATTTAGGGCTTCAGATTATTGTAATCCCCGCAGTTTTCATCTCCCGAATCTTCTTCAGTTTTATTACCATCTGCCAGTGGGCTTATACAAATGGTATGTTGAGCCTCTGTAGGTTCCTCATCGTAGCCCCAGCGCTCAATTTCGTCTAAAACTTCTTGAAGCGGTTTTCGCCTATAAAAAACAAATATTATTGTAATACAAAAAGGCCCAAAGTACCAAAATTGATTCCACCACCTTAACAGTTATTTTCTAGAAAAGAGCAGTCTTCATAAAAAGGATTACTTATATATTATTTGAATAACGCACTTATTTTTAAAGATTAATAACTCAAAAAATTGACACAAAGATAACCTATTATATACTTACATATAGAAATTGGAATCCATTAGTAACAGTCAAATTTCGGTTACGCGTACACTCGCTTTAACTGATTATTTTTGATTAAAGCTTGGGACATAACATCAGAAAAAAATACCAAGGTATTTTTTACGAACTCTCTTTCAATCAAATTACCTCAAATGATATAGGCCCCTCCTACTAGTTCCATACTCGAGTTGAAAAAATACTTACTTTGAGCAAAAAGTGGCGCAGGGTTACAAACTAAAACAATATAATTTTAATATTTTTAAGTCTATTTTGCTCATAGCAAAGACAAAACGTTTGCTCTATTTTGAAAACTTCGTTTTATTTTGTTTTATTTTCTTTGATGTGACTGTAAATTAATATTGTTATAAACGTGATTTTGAATTAAATATATTATATTTATATAGTGTTGATTAGTGTCTGATTTATTTTCGTATATAATAATAAATTACACAAACTTAATGTAATTTTAATATTTTAGATCAAAACCGAGAAGTTGACCTCAAGATAATCGAGGAGGTCAGGAAAGAAGGAAGGGAATACATTTATGATCTAGGCCATATGAGTTATAGGAACACTCTTTTAAAAATAAATACATGGGAGGAAATTGCGAAAGCGGTAGCCGTATCAGCTATGGATTGTATGAGAAGGTGGAAGGCGCTACGATCGAAATATTTTAAATTATGTAAACCAAGGAAAAGTGGAAGCGAGGCTGAACCACTAAAAGAAAAATATCAGTGGCTGTTAAGAGCCCTGGATTTTTTAAAAAAAACAAAATATAGATGAGTATGTTTATAGTTGTAACGGGCGCTTGTCATCCCCGTCACAAAATAATCTTATCCTTCAAATTCGCGTATAAAACTGTACCTCACATTTGAAGATTTTTTTTTTCTTCTAAATTATACAAATTTACATGACATCCGGGTACAGTTCACTTTACATTTACATTAATTGTGTTGGAACAATCTTGTTTGTACATATTAAAACATGCACATAAGCAAGATTCATAACCAACAACTAAATTAATGTAAAATCCTAATATCTCCAATGGCGCGTGCCCATATGACTTATGTTTTCATTTATGTTTATTTGCGGAAGCTCAAGTTTCGGTAAACAAACATAAGAATATTTTTTTTTTATTATCACACATTCTTTAATCAGTGTGTAGACAAATTTGTTTTTGTTGAAGTCTCAATTTTCGTTTCCGTTTATTCAACCTGGGTCATTGTCGATGGAATTGAATTTCTCAAGGTAAAAATAAGCGTGAATCTATAATTTTTTGTTTTTTACAACTTGGCCAGTTCATGTGGTTACACATGCATCCAAAACGTGCCTCATGTTTGCAGTTCTTGTATAATGACCGGAAATTCGGATAAGATGTCAGTGGGGTGATTATGGAATAAAAAAAAAAAGAAAATATGTGTTTTATTTTTTTTACCGATCAGCAGAAAAATTGTATAAAAACCTCGCAAAAATTTTATTCGGGACTGTTTTTATTTGTGCTAACCGTCAGGTTAGGATCTTTGAGTAGATTTATTTTGTTTTTAGTTTTTTTTTAAATTTTTCTTTTCTCGGAAAATAAATAATTTTTGTTGTACTATCAATTAATTAGTTTTTGTTTTGTTTTCGTTAATAACCAAGGAAAAAAAAGGTAAATATAAAAAAAAAAAAAAAACATAACTAACAAAAGAGGTACAATCAGTGGTAGGGAGTTAATAGCCTCTTCTGAGGCAGGTGAATGCACAGCTAAACCGCGTCATTTACCCTTTCTGTTGACTACCTGCTACTGATCAAGTTTACTTACTAATTAAACCCTCATCCAAGGAATTATTAATTAATTTTTGTTTTTTTTTGTTGTATTTTCAAATAATGTGTGGCTAAGGCCCAAAACTGTCCATTCATGCTGGACAAATAACTTAGTTTTCTGTTGGTCGCAGGTCCAACTTTTCTAAACGTATCCACAATCCTATTGTGATTTCAATGATCACCAAAATTCCTAATTCCCAAGCAGCATAACAAGGTCTCCCTCTATCTCGCACCAAAACCACGACCGATTTACCTCCCACTGCAGCTAGCAGGATAAAACCTGCTGCGGGTGTAGAGATAAGGAGACAATTTCTTCGTAATGTTGAGCTGATGCAACTCAGTTTCTTCTTTGGTTTAACATTACAATGTTTATATAAATATGCTATATGCATACATAAATATTATATTTTATAATGGCTTACAGAAACCTACATAAATTGTTTTGAAATATTTCAGACAATTTTCATTACAAAATTTGTATATATATATATGTATATATATTATATATATATATATATATATATATATATATATATATATATATATATACAGTCCCTTAGTAAATGATAGCCGCACCCCTAATTTAAGATTTATTTCATTTCAAATAAATTTATTTAAAATTCTTCTTATTCTAAAATAATACTTTTCACATTACCAATGTGTGCTATAAATAGAAGTCATTATTCTTTGAGGGGTCATGGAAAATGTAAGGACAACCCTCATTTAGTATGGTAATAAAAGATAGCCGCAGGTATACTTTAAAATTCTTTTGAACACTATATCAATATCTATTCGAGCTTGTTGACGTGCAAACATCTTCTTGTGTCTTAAAGTATTATTGTGTTAAATATTTTTGTTGTTTTGTTAAATATGGGTAGAAAAAGTAGTTTAAACGAGTTTGAAAAAGGGCAAATTGACGCTTTTAAGAAAAATAATATGAGTAACCGGTTAATAGCAAAAAATATTGGTCGGAGTGAGAAGGTAGTTCGAAATTATTTAAAAAATCCGCAATTATACGGTTCGCGTAAAAGTACAGGCCGGCCGACTGCACTTACTGATAGAGAAAAACGGTCAATTTTACGAACCGCGTCTAATTTTATTGGCACTGCGCGGCAAATTGCGTTAAAAGCTGGTGTTAATGCAAAGATTTGTAATGTGCAGAAAGTGTTAAATGAGTTAGATAACATACAAATAAAAAAACTTCAGAGGAAACCACAACTGTTACGAAATCATAAAGACGCCAGATTGCGTTTCGCGAAGGAACATATGTCGTGGAAGAAAAAGTGGCAGCGCGTTATATTTAGTGACGAAAAAAAATTTAATTTGAATGGCCCTGATGGTTGGCAATACTATTTTCATGACCTTCGAAAAGAACCTCTTATGCTATCGAAACGTCAACAAGGTGGAGGATCGCTAATTGTTTGGGGTGCAATTGGCTATGGAGGAAGAACGGAGCTGAAGTTTATTTCCGGTCGTATTAACAGCAACCGGTATAAATCCATGCTAGCCGAAATATTACCAGTTGTTGGGGCACAAATTGGCGGCCTAAACTTTATGTTCCAGCAGGATAATGCAGCCGTTCACACAGCCGGGATAGTAAATGACTGGTTTACCGAGGCTCAGATACCAGTTTTGAAATGGCCAGCAAGGTCACCCGACCTTAACATCATTGAAAACATGTGGGGTGAACTCAGCAGAGCTGTGTATGCTGAAGGAAGGCAGTACAGCCGCGTTCATGAGCTAAAGGCGTCAATACAACATGAATGGGCTAATTTTTCAAATGAATATGTACACAACTTGTACAAAAGTATGCCAAATAGAATTTTCGAAGTAATAAAAAACAACGGTGGACACACAAGATATTAATTGAAATAAAAAATCATTTTTATAATTGTGCGTTTTATATTTATTTTCTATTACAAACAATAAAATATTGTGTGCGGCTATCTTTTATTACCATACTAAATGAGGGTTGTCCTTACATTTTCCATGACCCCTCAAAGAATAATGACTTCTATTTATAGCACACATTGGTAATGTGAAAAGTATTATTTTAGAATAAGAAGAATTTTAAATGAATTTATTTGAAATGAAATAAATCTTAAATTAGGGGTGCGGCTATCATTTACTAAGGGACTGTATATATATATATATATATATATATATATATATATATATATATATATATTAATTATATATATATATATATATATATATATATATATATATATATATATATATATTAATTATACATAGTTGCTATAAACAGTTGTTGTTCGGACTAAAATGTTTTAATTGTTTGCAGCAAACTTTCTGATTATTTCTTATACACAATTAAATTGTTTGTTATAAAAACATCATGTGTTTGCAACACATAGGTAACAATTAGGGCCAAACAGATTTTGTTCAAAGCAAATGTTAAAGTAAGTAATCCAGTTTTTGTTGCAAAAATTAAAACGATTGCTGCTACAAAAGTTTCTCCTTTGGGGCAACATTTTTGTTATTTATCATAAACGCTTTCTCGAAAACACTTAATTGTTTGCTGCCTAAAATGTTTGCCACAAATGAATCTGTTTTTTCAGTGTACATTAAATTGAACATCTTTTGACCGTAAATTATAATGGTGTGAATATCTACCATATGATTTTAGTAAATTTTCTTGTACCAACTTCCGAATTTTATTAGACTCCTCTGTTAAATACCTTGCTCTTAATTGGATAGGTTCGATATTTGAATTGTTATTGTACGCCTTTGTGGAATTTAAATAATACACACATTTTTAAGCTATCATCCACATTTTAGGCTATCATCAGGAGTATCTACAATGATGATGGCCTAACAAGCCGAAATCGATCGAGTGATTTTTTAAACCTTTCGTAATTTTGCGAAATATTTAACAAGTGTTTTTAAAAAATTTAAAAACGTGTGTATTAAGTGTGTTTCGCGGAGTGCCTACGGCAGAATGTGTAAAAAGGAATTTAAATATGAAAAATGTTTAATCTCACGACCGAAATTCAAGAAATAAGGGGTGTACCCTATTTTATGTATTTCACATTCCCATGTACGATGATCATCTTTTAAGTATGCGCGAATAAATGAAAGCAACACTCGGTTGACTTTTCTTAGAATGATATCTTGCATTTTTATAATGGGACACTCCATTTTCCTCCAAAAATTATTGAAATGATTTAGATGGAAATTGATTTCCATTATCTGAAAGTAGTGTCGTAGGAATACCAAATACAAGAAACACTTGCTGTTCTAAAATAAGTATAGTTGTTTTAGCCTCCGAATTTCTTAGAGGAAACAGAAGTACAAACTTAGTCATAGCATCTATAGAACCACTAAAACATAACAATTTCCTAACTTGGACCTTGGTAAAGGATCCATAGATAATCAATAGCTACCACTGACCACGGAAGGACGGAATTTTTGGAGATCCCATCGGTGATTTAGGTATTGGGCTATCTTTTAACGCGTGTGAAGTACTTCCTAAATCTTTCCTAAATACAAAAATGTTTGAAAGTATTAGTAACCAATCAATATTGAAATTTTTTATCGAGAAATTGAAAGTAAAGTCTGAGAAGCACGCGCGTTACTAAATAATATATGATATTTTGTCCGGAAAACAGAGTATGTTGATAAAATAAATAATGGTCCATTCGAGGTTTGTGCAAAATTTGGGGACAGTCTCTTGGAGGTAAGTGGGGTTAGTATGACAAAATCACTATCTACCGCATATTGAAATCAAATTGAACGGTGATTGTTGCACATTTTATTTTACTAAACCACTTTTCATATTTTGTCCGGAAATCGGAGTATGTTAATAAAATAAATGTTAGTCCATTCGAGGTTTCTGCAAAATTTGGGGATATTCTCTTGGAGATAAGTGGGGTTAATATGACAAAATCACCTTCTAGCGCATATTGAAATCAAATTGAACGGTGATTGTTGCACATTTTACTTTACTAAACCACTTTTCATATTTTGTCCGGAAGTCGGAGTATGTTAATAAAATAAATATTGGTCCATTCGAGGTTTGTGCAAAATTTGGGGATATTCTCTTGGAGATAAGTGGAGTTAATATGGCAAAATCACCTTCTAGCGCATATTGAAATCAAATTGAACGGTGATTGTTGCACATTTTACTTTACTAAACCACTTTTCATATTTTGTCCGGAAATCGGAGTATGTTAATAAAATAAATATTGGTCCATTCGAGGATTGTGCAAAATTTGGGGACAGTCTCTTGGACAAAAAAATTTTTCAAATTTAGTGGGGTTAGTATGACAAAATCACTATCTACCGCATATTGAAATCAAATTGAACGGTGATTGTTGCACATTTTACTTTACTAAACCACTTTTCATATTTTGTCCGGAAATCCGATATGTTAATAAAATAAATATTGGTCCATTCGAGGTTTGTGGAAAATTTGGGGATATTCTCTTGGAGATAAGTGGGGTTAATATGACAAAATCACCATCTAGTGCATATTGAAATCAAATTGAACGGTGATTGTTGCACATTTTACTTTACTAAACCACTTTCCATATTTTGTCCGGAAATCGGAGTATGTTAATAAAATAAATATTGGTCCATTCGAGGTTTGTGCAAAATTTGGGGACAGTCTCTTGGAGATAAGTGGGGTTAATATGGCAAAATCACTATCTAGCACAAATTGAAATCAAATTGAACGGTGATTGTTGCACATATTTGAATCGGAACGGCCAAACCCTAATTTAACTTAGATTTGTAGAGGCTGACGGCTTCGGTAACTCTCACGGGCACGCGGAAGGTCGCTGCGCTCCTCAACCCCCGCATAGCCCTCCGGGTGGCTGTAGATTTCAACTTCAGGGGACGTAGGAGCCGTGATCAGCAAACATGTTGTACTGCGAGGTGTATGTAGGAGCGGATTATATGGAACCTATTAATGACACCCACTAAAAAGAAAAATAATTGCACTATTTATCACCGTTCAATTTGATTTCAATATGCGCTAGATGGTGATTTTGCCATATTAACCCCACTTATCTCCAAGAGAATATCCCCAAGTTTTGCACAAACCTGTAATAAACCATTAATTATTTTATTAACATACTCTGGTTTCCGGACAAAATATCAAATGTTTTTAAGTAACTCGCGTACTTCTCCGACTTTACTTTCAATTTCTCGATAAAACATTTCAATATTGATTAGTTACTAATACTTTCAAACATTTTTGTATTTAGGAAAGATTTAGGAAATACTTCACACCCATTATCTTTTACAGCTTTACATACCTCACATTTGCCGATGTATTCCTTGACTGTTTTATGCAAGTTTATGGCCAAAAACAATTTTGACGTATACGATATAGAGTTTTCGAGACACCTAGATAAGACGACAGTGGGTTATCGTGACATAACTTAAAAATGTTGATTTGTGCAGTAGTTAGTACGACTACCTTCCATGTTGATTCACCACAGTGTTTGATCTTCGATTCTTTAGTCAGGAAACCCAGTGGGAGTATCAGTAGCATTTTTGAATAATTGGTCATACCAAGGATCATCGTGCGAATTTGTCACCATGTCACATAAGTAGGTGCATGATAAAGCATCTGGTACGGCATTAAATTTACCTTTTCTATGTTTTAATTCAAAGTGGTACTGTTACTGAAGAATGTTACTATGAAAAAAAAAATAATTGACATATATATTGGACCAAACAATCTTGTGTTTTATTTGTACCAGTACAACAGATAGATTCTTTTTTTTATTTGGAAACCAGTTGGTGATTTTTTTTTATATAAGTCGAAAAGCACTTGTTTATGCCTCCATTTTGCTGTAACATCGAGATTTCACAAAAAAATAAAAGGACTCGACACGATTATAGCTGAAAGACGAGTAATTACAATTGGAGTGCATAACGGTGAATTTTGGGTGAGTGATTGGTTTTCGTGGTTGAGTGATAAATTTCGAATTAGGAGTGGCGCCCATCAATAAATTAAACCAAATAAATTTTCATTTTTTTTTATTTTTATTAATTTCTTAAGAGTTGGTCAATTATATTATTTATGTTTACCGCTGTGTTTTCTTTTCTCCGTAGATCTTAAAATCGTATATATGGGACTGTGATCAACAATTACATCTTTGGACCAAGGGGAATTGCGTTGTTTCCATATTTTGGGATATTTCCCCTTTCAGTGGAGATACATCTTGATTGTCATCTTTATTTATACTTAACTTAATTTTGATTATTAGTAAAAATAATTAATTTAATAAAGAAAGATATTAATTCAATTTTCTTTTTATTTTTAAATAATTTTAAACATCTATAAACCACATATTGGCTGTGAAAGAATTCAGATCTCAGGATCCCACTGTTGAATGATTTAAACACAAAATCGATTTTTTTTGTGCACGTATAGAAGTGAACGGTCATTTTCAGTTTGGCAGCAAAGAACCTCCCATATGCCGACTACAGCATAACCGAATAACATAAACGTGTACGCCCCTAATAGATCGGCTACACACTTTAGAGCTCTTTTATTATAACCGCCTGAGCCTCAATTAAGCGATCATAAAGCGTAGTCTAAATTGTCCGAACAAAAAAAACTGAAATCAATTTGTAAAAAATTGTTAATATACAGTAGGATCAAAACGATTGAAAAAATATAACTCAATAGTTATTGTTCATACGCCTTAAGAATAAAATTCCTCAATCTCAGAGTAGTCTCCACCTGGTGGCATCTGGCAGCCGACATTTTATATTTTGAACAATTTAAAATATGAATTTCATTAAGAAATCAAGGAAATTAAGTGGAAACGTTAGTCACAGCATCTTATATTCTGTCGCAAATGTAATAAATTCCAACAACAATTTTAAATTGATAAAATCGCACTTCTCAATAGCCTTGGTATAGTATATTGGTATTAAAGAACATTTAGTCTAAAAATGGATTGACGTCAGCAATGGATTTAAACAGTTGTAAAAATATTTTTGTTAAGTTAAACATGTACCCAAAAGTAAATACAAAATACGAGTACATATAGGTTTTGCAAATTTCCAATTTTCTTATTTGTTTTAATTACGTGGCGTATTATACATTTTTCAAATTTACCATTTGTGTAAATACTCAACTAAAATAATTTCAACTAAAACAATTTTAGTTGTTGTAAATATCAGAAAGATAAGAAAAAGATCTGTTAATATTTTCACAAATAATATAATAAATTATTTACCAGGTTGCACATGCCGACTTTGCGGCAGAAATGTTAGCAGCAACGCTATTGTTGGAAATGTTCCTAACAACTTATTTCCACTTTATTCTCCAAGTATTTCTCCCATTATTGCCAGAGGACTGATTAACCTCTTTTATCTCTTATCATAACCTTCTTAACCCAAGTTACAACTCTGTGCTGGCCCCTACTGCTTATACAAATATTAACATAGACAAACCATATCCTTCTTCAAAATAATTTTAATCTTTATTAATTTCTTGAAAAAAAAAAAAAAAAATTGTAACAATAATAAATAAATAAACTTGACCATTGACCAACTTGATTGACCTTTTGAATATATCAAAGACTCTCATAAAAATTACATTGCTTAAAGTGTACGAGAATCAAAATGTATCCCAATCTTTTTATTCGAGCGACAAAAACCCATCCCAGGAATTTTATTTAATATACGATGTCTTCGACCATGCTAAAAATGGGAAAGGAATGGCAGAGGTATATAGAGTTCTAGTGGCTACTTCTGGGCCTATTATGGACCCGGTTTACTTGTTAAAACTTGTCCTACATTTATAAATGCATACATTGCCATCATATACTTAAAAATGGAAGAAAATTAAAACACTTGTTCTGGTCAAAATTATTGAGACACTAGTAAGTACAGAAGTGCAAGTAGTTCGGTTAACCATCAAATACTCTCGTTGTAGTCTTTCTACCATAATGCTTAAAAACATTTCGATATAATAACTGCAGCAAATTTATAACAAAAGTTTCGTTATTTATTTCAATTCCTTGAACCACAGCTGGAATTGAAGTAACTTTATATTTTTTTGGGTATACAACGAGGTTAGGTCTCGAGATTTTGTGTTTTTTTTTTCTGGTTTTGTAACGTTTTGATTATCAGTAGATAAATTTAAAGTATTAATCCGGTTACCAGTAGATACATTTACCTCTATATTATGATTTTCTAAATCGTAGTAGCGGTTTTTTGAGCTGATATGACATTAATAAACTATTCCGCTTAAGGCATCAATGGTATTTGTTGTCATTTGTTTTAAGAACTCAATTTTTGGTTGACGTTTTGTTAAACTATATGCACTATTGTGCTATACTGCATTATTGGTAGAAACTAGCACTTGCTCTATCACAATATTGGTTAAATACAAAGTTAATTTAAATTTATTTATTATTTTATGATTATTTGTGATTTTTGATCTTCTTCTTGGAGTCACTTGTAATTCCACTAAATCAGCTTATTTGTTAAACTCGAAAAGATAGGCGATTAACGCTAGCTAAACTCGAACAAATTACTAAATCGAACTTATTGAAACGCAATCTTTCAACGCTGTAATGTGTTGCGTGCAAGATTTTTTCTTATTTTGATAAAAACAGTCTTTGAATCGTAAAATTTCAAATTAATTTGAATTTTTTATGAAAATCAAGTAGGTTAAATTTACGAAAAAACTGCACATTTATAGCTACATATTTACATTTTCCTCTCGCCATTTCAATAAATTTGTCCGAATTCAAATTTTGTCGCCAAACGTTTCGACGGTAGGAAAAAGCTCATTTAAATATTTCATAACTTCTAAATAGCGAAATAAATTCCAGGAATAAAAATTCCGCGCCGTTTTTCGGTTCACTCGAATTCACATATTACGTCATATAATCAACGTGGAAATTTACATCGTCAAACTTGCGTTTCCAAAGGATTCGCCCCCACTCTAAATAATTTAACTGTTTTGATTTAAATAACCGTTTAGAAACCACTTTGATCACGAGGACATATTGAATAATTTTAAACCATTATTTTTTTTTTGTACCAAAACAAACTCAGTTAACGGGATATTTCTTCCCATAGAAGAGAGAAGTAGAACACAAAATTAAAAAAAAATTGACATTACTAGCCAAAAATAAATTTTAAAATTTTAAAAAAAACGTATTTAAAATTATGTTTTAAAACAATAAAATAATCTCCTTAAAAATTAATCTTAAAGAAAGAAATCTTTTAAGAATAAATAAAATGTTTTTAAAATCGAAAACAAGCCCAAAATGCAAGCCCAAATTTTCTGAGTGAATTATTTACTCCTTCATAAGCCAGCCAAAAGTGACTAATAAACCAGCAAGATTGTAGTTGGAGATTTAATCGTTGGATTTTAAAATTACAGATATGTGGTTTTATTATAATACATCAGAAAGAGGCCAAAATTCTCGCCCATGATGAAACTGTTGAGACAAATTTACTTAGTTAAGTTGGTAGAGTAAAAGTTTAAGTGATTCTATAGGCATAAATAGAGATATGTTTCATTACAATGAATATGAAACAGTAGAAGAGGACCTTTTAAAGATTGTGGCGATTTTATTATTGGCCAAAAATGTCAAATCATGCTAATATTTTATTGTGATTTGTTTATGTGCGAAACAATCGACAATTATATGATTACGTCATGTAGGCTTCCAATATCAAACCGTCCATAGCCAGTTTCTTCAACTGGTTGATAAGCCGCAGTTTAGATCGGGTGAACATAAAACGATTGAAAAAAAATGTAACTCGATAGTTATTGTTCATACGCCTTCATATATAGGAAATTAAGCGAAAACGTTAGCCACATCATCTTATATTCTGTGACAAATGTAATAAATTCCAACAGCAATTTTAAATTGATAAAATCGCAATTCGCAATAGCCTTGGTTAAGTATATTGATATTTAAGAATATTTAGTCTAAAAATGGATTGACGTCAGCAATGGATTTAAACAGGTGTAAAAATATTTTGTTAAGTTAAACATGTACCCAAAAGCAAATACAAATACGAGTACACGAGTACAGGTTTTGCAAATTTCCAATTTTCTTATTTGTTTTAATTGTGTGGCGTATTACATATTTCTCGAATGTACAAGTTGTGTAAATATTAAATCATTCGGTTCACAACCAAACTTTAAGTTTATCAGTTTTTCTAATTAAACCGATTTTAAGATGAAATTTAAAAGCGGAGTTGTTATAAGAATCAAAAAGATAAAAAAAAATGATTATTTAACAGGTTGCACATGCCGGTTTTTTGTCAACCGCTGGTAGTAATGTTCCTGCTATTCCTGCCAATTTACACGTCATCCCTACCGTCGATCCTGTCGATGTTATTACTGCTGGTACCGATAATGCTACAGCTGTAATGGCTGCTGGTATCAATGTCGTTAATGGTGTCCATGCCGCTCTTCTAATTTAGCTAAAAGGGTCACCGACACACTTAACAAACTTCTCCAAGTTGTAACTGGAAAACTGTTTTGCCAAACCTCTAAACTCTACTCAGAGGTGTTAGCGATACTATTAAAACTGAACTCGCTGATATTAACAAGGCTGCTACCGGTGCAACCGCTACTGCTGCAGATGTTACTAACACCATAGCAACCAAAAGTAACGCAATCTATAACCAGCCCTATTAGCACTTTACTTGGACGCATTTCTCCTTTGGTTGCCGGTATTCTCAATTCTCTTTTAGCACCTATCATGCAAATCTTAAATCAACTCTTAGCTTACATGGAACACCTGTATAATTCTTTAAAATATTTTTAATCTTTATTAACATCTTGGAAAGCTATCATCTAAGCATCATCGTCCAAGTTCTGAAAAAAATTGTTAGTTCTAGATTATATAGATTAATTATTGTTTTGAGATTTTGACCTGGCCTATGGATTCGAGGTTGTCCTTTGACATTCTGCAGTCAAATTTCATAACATTAGAAGTGTATAGCGATGTGATTAGTATAAAGAATCAGTAGTGATGCTGATTTGATTGATGTTCAATTAGATGCTTCACGAAAGATGTTTATGGTCCCTAAATTAAAACAGGTGAAATCTTTGTAGTTCGCCTTTTAAAATTTAGCTTTGTTAAAACCCTTTAGTAATGTTACGCTTTCTAAACCAAACAATAATGAATGCGCGTTTTTATGAATATTATAGCATTTGAGTAGGTGCTGGATAACCTTATAAAGTGCTGTTGGCACTGCCCATACTTAATTCTTTGTATTTGAAGGTTTTTCCGGCAATTCTTGGGTATTGTTTGGTTACCTGTGCCGTAGCAAAGTAACAGTGACATATTATATAAATTTAAGCAGTTTGCCATAGATATACTCTATGTTTAAAGTTTTGGTGTTTCAAAGTCTGTTTGCGTGGTGCTGTGAATTTTGTTTCACGCAGGAATAACATTTTATTAGGTTGAGCTGTACTACCAAAGGCTTAGTCGAAATGTTGGCATATTTACCAGAATACGAGCAGTAATGACATTCACAATTATTTGGTTAATGAGAGAGTATTAACGTGCCAATTCCACTTGATATATTTCGACTAGCGAACAATTTAAATTTGGTACCTGGTGGATTCAAGTGCCAATTGAGTTTATACAAATCAAAATTGTTTTGAAATTATATGTAGCTGAATTTCTCTTGTCGAGTAGTCCGTTACAACCGCCCGAACTTCAATTAAGAATTCATGGGGTCTAGCCCAATTGATTTGATGTAAATTTGTGTATAATTTAATTTATAAAAATAATTTATTATGATTTAATGTTTAAAACAAACTGAGCGCTTTGACACGATAACTTTACATTTTCGCCAGCTTAATTTTGCAAGTTCAGTTTTGATCTGAATAAGAATTATGAAAAATTTAATTTTTTCTCTGTCAATCTCATCAGGCTAAAGCGACTAAGTTGCTAATTACAATTTTGTTTAATTTCTATAGCAACAATGTATAGTTAAGTATTATGTATAAGGATCTGGTTATGTACCGGAAGAACCTTACATTTATATCTTCTTTATACCATATCAAACGATATTATGCTAATTCGTAAATGGAGTTGCAAATGTTAGATTTTTCAACATTCGATTTTTGAAGCGAATTTTTATGAGTTAATCGTGCCACTACAGTTCCCGAAGCTGAAATATGTATTTCAATTAGGCTTAATATTGATATAGAAACTGGATTTATTATTCATTATTGTAAGAAAACTAGACACTTATTGCGCTAAAATAAATTGTACCTATAATCAAAAAGGTCTTTCTAAAAGTCACAATTGAATTAAAAATTAACTTTACGCAGAGACAAAATATAACCCGCCCTTGCTTCAATTACGAAATCACTAGAATTAAGAATGGAATACGGCCAGCTTCGAAAGCGCCGTACCAGTATATATGACGGCCGATTAGCCTCATTTAAAAATCACGGAGATTAAGGGTAACAATTAGCCGCTACGACAAGTAAAATAAATTCGATCAACAATTCAAAATCGATCAATTTTCGTAAATATATTTAGAGGCTAAACTTATCATTAACCTTGGTTCACTTGAAATTTAAATAACCTCCCACTATAACATGACATTATACAGTGTTCAATCGATTTAAACAGGTGCGCAACAATATTTAGTTAAGTAAAATATACATCCTCCAATATTTAGTTAAGTAAAAATAAATAAAAACATTTAGTTTTTTGGAAATTCCAAATTTTCTTATTTGTTTTAATTGAATTGCGTATTATTTTTCAAATTTGCCAATTGTGTAAATACTAAATTTTGGTATATAAACTCGGCGAATTTCATCCAAAATCATTCAGTTCACAATCAAGCTCTAAGTTTGTCAGTTGTTCTATATTTAAATCAAAATTAAAATGCAATCCAAAATATTGCTGATTGTACTTCTCGGTGCTGTGGTAAGTAATCAAAAAAAAACATAAAAAATAATGAAGGTTTTCATAAATACATAATTTAATAAATTATTTTACAGGTTGCGCATGCCGGTCTGCTTTCAGGTATTGGTGGTAGTGTTCCTCTTCCTGTTCCTACCATTACTACCGTTTTACCAACCACCCCGCCGGCTGTTGATCCTGGCACTATCATTAATACTGCTACCGGTGGTCTTCCAACCACTGGAGGTGGTCTTCTTCCTGCTAATTCTACCGTTTTTCCAGCCATGCCGGCTATTGATCTTGGCACAATCACTAATAATGTTACCAATGTTACCACTGGTGCTGCTTCTGAAGTTTTCCGTTTTTTAACTATTGGAATTATAAGTAATTTGATTGAAATTGTTACCAAAATTCTCGCACAGGGAACCAACTTTCTGAACACAGCTATATTCGGAACTTTATCGGATCTTGGCAAAAGTGCAGTCATAAAATTGATTGCCCTTATAAAAGAAACAACAGCTTTAATGGAACTTGCTAAAAATTCAACCGCATTTGCCGAAGCTCTTCTTGCCTATGTGCTAGGCCGTCTTCCCGGCATAGAGGATGGTATAGTCGACACTCCTGATGGCCTTAAAAACTTGATTGTACCAATTTTAGCTTTCTTGCTATTATTTGTCCCTGCTGCTTAAACCGTTCTCTACATGGATAAACTATAACCTGACATTCTTGAAAATATTGTTAATCTTTACTAATCCCTTAAAAAAAAAATAATAATAATAATAATCAAATATAAATAAATAAATACATATATTATATAATCTGAGCATCTAAAAAAAACTGTTTGATTTACATGAATCTCCAAAACTGTTGGAAAAGTGCTTCTTTCATAAATCTATTTATTGTCATAAAATCAAAAGTGATTCTATTTGTGCACATAGGTGTTATGTTTCGTTTGAATTAGCGTTTGTGTTGCCAAAGATAAGGCATACTATATTGTCGGCAATACAACGAAGTCGGCATTACAGTTCGTCGGCATTACAGCGAAATGGTTTGCCAAGTATGAGCGATAAGAAAAAACTCTTTGCTATTTCTTTTCGAAACAATTTTAATGTTGAACAACGAATTTTCATCATGCACCGTATTACAAAATTTCAATCTCATTTATACCGAAAAGCGAAGAATACTAAAACTAATTACAACTTTCGTTTTCTATGGTGTAAGGATGGACAATTATATTTGCGTGAGGGACCGGATACCAGCATTATTCGTATATATTTCATTTAATGACTTTAACGATCTCCTCGTTCAACGATCTCCTCCGATGAACGTTTTCAACCAACTTAATTGGATAATAATGTTTTTGGTATAATGGTTTTTATATTCGATGGAATTTTTGGTTTCTCGTATGCTTTTATCTTTTTGTTAACTTATTACTATTTTTAATATTTTTTGGTATCTATTCATACATTGTTCATTTTTTTGCTGGAAATTATTAATAAGCGTATTTAAGGGGGATAAAGCCCCGCAAGAATAACATTAACCCAATAAAAATGGGTTTATTGCCACCAGGCCATAATACATATTAAATTTCTATTTTATTTCGAAAAGTTGGCTTTTGTCAATTAAATCAAATTGGCTGTTTTCTTGGGCAAAAACTAAACCCAAAATAATTCGTATTAATAATGTTGTGAGAAACTGCACGTAAAAACTCAACTACGTCCATCGTTTTATATTTGGCGACAATACTTCCTACTCTCCAAGTCATAGTCACGATATTGCTTTTTGTAGGCATAGGCATTCCAGAAAATATTTGTTGCAAAACCAATTCATTTTTGGATTGTTCATGCTGCAAATTTTCTAGAAAATTCCAAATTGTTGGATGTTGAGCAGAAACCAATTTAGCGAAGCCATTGTGCCGTCCCTCGAGATTATTATTTGATCTTGGAGTTTCCTCCATGCTTCAATATCGAATCTAGGATCCCACCTTCCTGTTATATTTTTGCAGCGAACGGGGGATTCAAGTTGACACTTGCTGTTAGCTTCGCAACTTGCAGCTTCCGCAAGGGCTCGTGTTACCTCCACGTGGTGACCACGGGTAACTAGATTGCTGATTTTTCGGCTTCTAGGCTAAAACACGGCGCTAAAGGAGTCAACCTTAAACAAATTGCTGGGCTGGGTTAAGGTGTTATCACGGCCGGCTTTACCCACTAAGCAGATTATGCCTCGCATAGGGGCGCCGACCAATTAGGGGCGCCGTCAATTCTTCTCACGCTTTCTAAACAAATCCTTCTACTAAAAAAATATTTGTCGTTAGCCTAAAAATTTGAAATTTTGAATTTCAACTCAACTCGATCACACTAGTTTCATCGAGTTTAAAATAACTCAACGAAAACCTAACTCAACTCTGTTTTCATGAACTCCAACTCGTTTTCAAACTACATGGAAATATGATAATAGTAATAGTTTCTATAGCTGTTTCGATAGCTGCTATCGAGCATGAGCCGTCATTTTTCTACACCTAAATTTAAATTTGATGCGTGATTTATAGGTAAACTAAATTTATTTAACATCAAACTATCATTTTAAATTCAATTGGTTAGCGAAAATTTGATATAAAAAATATTTGGCTCTATCTATTTATACGGAGCGCTATCGGGAGCCACTTTTTATAGGACGGCTCTCGATAGCAGCTATCCGGAGCGTATAAAAAAACGCAGCATATGTATACTTGTCGAGAGCAGTAAACACACCAAAAAATACAAAAAAGTGAACTTCTCAAAACGACGTGATTTGTGGTTATAAACATGACGCAAAGGCACTAGCATAGTAAATTAAAAAATATGAATTTATTTATTCAGTTATAATTTGGTATGACATCTTGAATAGAATAAACGTGGTCAGTAAAATTTTTCAAAATCCCTACCGAAGTTGATAACGTACAAATGCGAATGAAGAATTAGCAACTGATTTAAAAATTATCCCTCAGTTTAAAGAAAATGCTCTGCGAAGACGAAAAAAAGGCTTTCTGATTACGAATGCTACGACGAAACTATCACTGATCCACAATATAAATTTAAAATTTCATTTTTCTTTCCTATGCTATGTAGATATACTGCAATTAATTCGTTAAATGAATGATTTGAGGTCATAAAAGCTCATATCAATAGTTTACAGTTTTTACCCGATTTTGATGGAGCTTGTAAATCGAATGACGAGAAACTAAAAGCACATTGTGACGCGTTAAATAATTATGTTAACCGATGGCGATGACAAAGATATTTCTACGGTAGAACTATTTAAAGTTTTAAAGGACACAATGCAAAATTGTAATACTATTACTGATCCATTGTCTATTTCACAACACATTTACCCGAATGTACTAGCAAATATATTTGTGAACTTAACGATTGTTTTACGAATACTTTTAAGTCTTCCAGTTTCTATGGTTGGATTATCGATTATAGCAATTGAAAAAGAAATTGGTGACAAAATCAATTTAAGTCAAATGATTGATGGCTTTGCTACTTTAATGGCAAAAGAAAAGCTAAATTTTAGTTAATATTAAACGCAATAATTGTTATGAAATATAATTCTTGTACCTGAATTATACGAGTATATTGCTTATTATTACCAATACTTACTCGCTTTGTTTTTTTTTGTTTTTGTTTTTCAATTCACCAATAATCCTTTAAACCCTCTCTGGTAATTTAAGTAAATTTTATTCACCATTTAATTTAAAAAAGGGCGCCTAAGAAAATAAAAATACTTGCTTAGGGCGCCAAGTGTTCTAGGACCGACACTGGGTGTTATTCGTACCGTGCCGATAACCGGCCAGACTGGGCCCCCAGCTTAAAAACTAGCTCTGTCGCTAACGGTGTAGCCTTATCTTTGTATTGCGGAGCTCTGCACAGATGGACACTCTTTTCTCCGCTACTCGTTGGACCAAACTTGGGAGAACCAAAAAAGCAACAACAACAAACAAATGAGTACGGTTCTCTAACAAACCCGGGAAATATAGGCAAGGAAGTTCCAGCCGTTAGGCCTTCCTCTAAGTCTACAATAAAGGCGCGGTCCATAAGCTCAAGCGAACCTGGTCCCTCCACTCGGGTCACCAAACCTGGGCCACCAAATTGGAACCAAGGTACGAAAGAGGCTGGTTCCTAAATACCATCGTATGATACTAGGAGGAGAGTCTGGAGGGCCGTAGTTAAATTAAATAACATCTCTTCGGAAGACATGACAGAGGAGGAAAAAGCCACGCTTGCGTGGGCGGAGAAAGTCACGAACAAAAGTCGGAAGGCTCTTCAGCTTCGTAGGAGGAATCATAGGAGGAAAATCCTAAGATCGCCAAGAGGATGAAGCTCCATGCTACCTGTATGAGGTATTTAGTGGGGTACTCCATCGTCACCTGATTGTGGCAGTTATTAACCGATCCTAAGAGGACGACAATATCACGTCCGCCAATTGAAGGAAGGTGGAAGGGGCCTTAGCCACCATCTAAAGGAATCAGGTGAAACTGACTGCATGTGCAGAAGTCACTGCTACTTTATAAAAAGGCAGAGAATGGAGTTGGCGAGGTATGGCGGGGAGCCAGCCTTGCTGTTATTGATAGAGAGGAGATACTCTGTAGGCAATGAGCCAGGATGTACATCCCTTTGGAGCCTAGTGATCCGAAGGTGATACTGCAGCTGTTGCAGGACACACAAATGGAAAGTTGCACAGCTCGCAGAGGCAAAGGCTGACTACAGGTCAGCTGTTATTATTTTAAACAGTGAGTCACTGACTGTACTGGGAAAAACCAACGGTTTAATCAACTATGTTTTCAGTGCAGTCACACTCATGGTGTACAAGAAGGACGCGGGCAAGCCGCGAAGGCTCCGCAGTCAGCATCAGATACTGCCACGATGCTTGACAGCTCTTCTGTGCGCGCGGAAGTAGCTGATAGTCAAGCGGAAAGTATCTCCGTGGACACGGAGATGTCAATGTCCGTGGGATCTTTAATGAAGCTCTCAGAGGGCTTCTCATCAGGGGAAGACTCTGATATTACTGTGGTGGAGAAGAAGCTGTATAGATGACATTGATATTTGTGCAAGTAAACTTTCTCCACTCTAAGGCAACAACAGCTGCTCTCCTTTTAAAAATTTGGAAAAGAAGGGACAGATATTGTCTTGATCCTAGAACCTTGGGTCACTAAAGACCAGGTACTTGGACTTAAAACTCCCTGTTATAGATTAATATACACAGAAAAATAAGGTAGGGTTCGGTGGTGCATTCTCGTTAAGAATAATATAAGTTGTATTCTGCTATCAAACTTCAACTAGATAAACGGAACCTCTGGCTGGCATTAGCTTACCTAGCTTACGATGAAGAGAATATGCAACCAGTCATTCTAGGTAAGCTAATTTTAGAGGCTCAAAAGCTTAAGGTTGAAGTCATCCTGGGGAGTGATGCAAATTCTTATCACACGATGTGAGGTATGAGTTACTCCTTGATAACATTCTAAGTACTAACCTTCATATATGTAACATAGGCAATAAGCCGACAGTTATAACTAGAAATAGACAGGAGGTATTGGACATTACACTTGTCTCAAACTTTTTACACTTTGTTACAAAATGTACTTATGAAACTAAGAAAAGTGAAATTAGACAAACCGTTGCAAAAAAAAAAAATCTTTAAATGTAATTATAGAGAATAGACAGGAAACAAACCGAGTTATAATGTTGCACGCAATAACTTTTTATAACGATTTATGCCATCTGTATTAAGTAATTTAAAACTAATATTTTTTATTTTCGATCCAGTACACCCATTAGGTGAAAAGCTCATTGAACTTTTGTAAACAAATTTTAGTACAAATATCATATGCTAATTTGAATTTTCTTTTTTGTTGTTGTGATGTTTTTTTATGATGGTCATACATAGAACGTTATTTAGAGTTTTATTAAATTTTTTTGTCTTGGTAAGGTTATTTCATGTATACATAAACGGGTAAACAGAATGGAATAATTTGTTTTATGCTTTTAACACCAGCGATTTTTTTTACCGCGCTAAAATAAAAAGAAATAAAAAATAATTTGATGTACATAATGGGAAATTGATCACTTTTGAAGAGGCCACGGTAGTGAGCAGGGTAATATTGTGATTTTGTGAAATTAATTAAAGTTATATCACAAGTGACAGAGTAAAATTGTATTTCCTCACTCATTCCAAATTTACATACAAGTGCAGTATAATTTCACCATTAGTGAATGCTAAAATTTAATTCCACTGGGTGAAATTTAGCATTCTGATAATGAAGGGATAAAAATAAAATCGAAAACAAAACAAAGGAATTGTTGAAAAAAAAAAAACGTTTCAACCGTGGCTTACTAGCGGGTCCTTAATTATATTGACGTCAACAATACGAATATACAATATGCATTGGCAGTTAGACAGACGTCTGTAAAATAACAAATGGTGTTTTTTTATAAATAGATCAGTTACAATATATAATAATACTGTGTTTGTGCATCTCCATAGAAGATTTTGAAACAATTTGTGGAGTAATCACTCAACAATAATTATTGTTGTATTACTTTTTACACTTTCTGCCGTAGGCACTTGGCGAAACAGACATAATACACACATTTTTCAATTTTTTTAAAACCACTTGTTAAATATTTCGTAAAATTACAAAAGGTTTAAAATATCACTCGATCGGTTTCGGCTTGTTAGGCCATCATCAGGAGTATCTACTAAACTGTAAAAATGAAAATGTAGTTATATAATATTAGGTATATATATATATATATATATATATATATATATATATATATATATATATATATATATATATATATATATATATATATAATATAGTTACATGCGCAAGATAAAGCTGACTGCATTCCATTCCCACCATTCAAATGCAACATCAGCAAAAACAATTAAGTTGTGACCTTTGAATAAAAGATAACGGACGGAAAATATCGTATGATAATATTTTGGTAACATAAGCATTAATTGTTGCATAGAATAAAAATTAAATGTTAAAATAGTTAGTTCTAATTTAATCGTGTTTAGCTTAACATCTTAATAAATAAATTGTAAGAAAAATTATTAAATAAATATTTTTTTTATTTAAATCACGGTATTCTGACTCGTAATTGGCGCAGCCGTTCGGGCGAAACTCTTGTTCTAAAAATTGTAGTGAAAGTGGAAGTGAACAAACATTCTGTGTAGTGAAAACAGTGCTAGAAGTAGCAAATAAAAACTACTTTGCAGTGATCCCGTCTGAATTAATTTTCTCTTGGTTGTGTGGAAATTCTGTAGTTGCTAGAAAGTTTTCTAAACTAAGTAGAATATACTCGCTTGATTGAGGATCGTTGAACACGGAGTACAATATACTCGCTTGATCAAGAATCGTTTTTAGAAAACCCACGTAAGTTACGATAGAAGAGACACACACTCGGTGAAAATTTTCTTTTGACATCCTGGGCTAAAGGTACTACCACCCAAAGGATTTGCGGATCACGCCTACCACACTACATAGCATACTTTCGGTACCGGCTGTCATCTACACCACGACTACACACAAGGAAAAAATAAAATTTTTCAGTTAAGAATTTTTAATATTTTATTTTTTTTGTAAATTTGTATTCTGTGTCATGTACTACTAGATAGGCGTGCACAGAATCCCATTGTCAATTTACTTTTTTTTTATTATTGTGTTTTGTTTAAAAAACAAATTTCTTACCGCCACGCTATTGCACACTACTAGATAGACGCAACAGCCGGTGCTACTACCATCGCATATTACAAGTTATGTGCGAAAACAGGCAAAAACTGAATCACATATACCTTTACCATAAGTGTACTAGATTAATAAATTAGTTTTTCACACAAATCGTAGTAATTCGACAAAACGAATTCTACGCGGGAAAAGAAAAAGGCTATCAAGTTAATATTTGACGAAAATAGAGACTTACGGCAAATAGCGGAGGATAATCAATTGACAAACTTAAGTCAAAAACAATCCGAGCAGGACCAAGTATTAACATATCTTGGCCAAAAACTCGAAACACCAGTTAAACCGGTTGTTCCACAAGAACAAACACACGACAACCAAAAGGTTGCCGACATATTTAGGATCCCTGACCCGATCAAGTCCATTCTCTCCTTTGATGCGAATAAAAGCAAGTACCTGCATGGCTGAAAACAGCCGAAGAAACGTTATCCTTGTTTGCAGAACTAGTTCCGCAAGCACAACTCAAGATGTACACACAAGCAGTGAAAAACAAAATTGAGGGTAAGGCAAAGGATATCCTATGCCTCGCAGCCGGAGACCCTGAATCTTTTCCGGAAATCAAAGCGATCATGCTTGAAGCTTTGGGCGACAACTGTGGGCTAATAAACAACAAGACACGATGAAAATTCATAGCATCTTAGTTAGAAACCTTACTTTGGATATGCGCAAGCCGCCAAACCAAAAACCATAGAGGAAGCATATGCCTTCCTATGCAAATTTACTAGTAACGAAACAATTTCTGGCACTTATAAAAAGAATCAAATTCAGACTGTTCAGTCGAAAGTAACCCAGTTGAATACCAACCATTCGAAATATAACCTGAAACAAAATAAACCGAAAGAATTCCGAATTTCCAAACTAAAAGGTTAGCTGGCCTTCCACAGAGTATATGGACGTAGATCCCTCAGCGAGGACCAGAAACTCCGGTAACAAAAAGTTTACCTATAATACCCAGGAAGTCCTCCCAGACGACGATAATGGTGTAGAAATATCTAACACAGAAACATTACACGACGATGAAAATTCCGATTTGGGAAATTTTCAGGAGGATCTCGACTCAGATACGGAAAGTTTAATTTCCTGCCGTATCTCAAATGTCACGCTGCCAATAACCAATACATTATTCTATTATTGGACACAGGTGCCAATAAAAATATAATCAAACCGAATATCATATCTAACCATCTCATAAAATCCCAAAATACATCAGTGAAGAATATTTTAGGTGTCCACAACCTAACAAAAAAAGGTACAGCAAATATTATAAGTAAAAATTTACCTCGCCAAACTTATTATGAGTTCAACTTTCACAATTTTTTCGATGGTATCCTCGGATCTGAATCAATAGCGAAGATGAACGCTAACATCGATTACAGATCCAATACTATATCTCTTAATAACCACAGTTTCAGTTTTACCGTTACCTATCCAGCGGAAAATTTCTATCACCATACGGTCACCTTTCATACTTCAGAAAACGGCGACTGGGCACTACCCCAGTATGCAGAACTCAACAGTCAAATTACTGCCCAACCCGGTCTTTATAAGGCCACTAATCTGAAAACGACCGTTAAAATTTTAACTAGTGAACCAATTCCGCCGAAACACTTACCAACACTCACATTCAAGATTAATAATTTCGAAACCATGAAACCAATACCGATTTCGAGTGATGTTGATATTGCTAAAGAAGATATAAAGAAAATACTTCGCACAGACCACCTCAGTACACAAGAAGTAACATTTCTCATTGACACAATTTATAACAACCGCACAGTCCTCTTAAGACCCAACGAAAAATTGTCCGCTACAGTCGGAATCAAACACAACATTATCACACGTGATGAAGCCCCAGTCTAAACTAAAACGTATAGATATCCCCACTACTTTAAAGCAGATGTAGAAGAACAGATCCAAGAAATGCTTAATAATGGGATAATTCGACATTCTCATAGCCCCTACTCAGCGCCTATTTGGGTAGTCCCCAAAAAAGCAGACGCTTCAGGCAAACGCAAAGTACGGGTTGTGATTGATTATAGGAAACTTAATGAAAAAACAATCGACGACAAGTACCCAATTCCTCAAATAGAGGAGATATTGGATAATCTGGGAAAGTCTACCTACTTTACCACATTAGATTTAAAATCAGGCTTTCACCAAATCCTAATGGATGAAAGCTCGCAGGCAAAAACTGCATTTTCCTCAGATAGAGGACATTTTGAATTCTGCAGGATGCCGTTTGGATTAAAAAATGGTCCGGCGACGTTTCAACGCGTCATGAACAACGTACTCCAGGTACTTGTTGCTAAAATTTGTCACGTTTATCTCGACGACATCGTCGTTGTCGGAGAAAACCTGAAATCACACTTGAATAACTTGAATACCATTTTACGTAGGCTCTCAGAATTCAACCTTAGAATCCAACTTGACAAATGTGAATTTATGAAGAGAAAAACCGAGTTTTTGGGCCATCTCATAACGCCAGATGTTGTAAAACCTAATAGAGACAAAGTACAAAAGATCTTGGACTGGCCGTTACCAAAAAACCAGAAGGAAATTAAACAATTTAAAATTGCAAAGAACATGATGAAGTACCTCTAAATCTAGCAGACCCAGATTATGTCAGATCTTTCGAAACACTCAAAAACACTATTGCAACCGATCAAATACTTGCCTATCCAGATTTCTCTAAACCATTTATATTAACGACAGATGCTTCGGATTTCGCGCCTGGCGCCGTTCTTTCCCAAATCCAAGATAGTGTCGAGAAACCCATCGCGTTCGCATCCCGTACCTTAAATTCAACAGAAGCGAGATATGCAACCAATGAAAAAGAGGCTCTGGCCATAATTTGGGCGGTAAAAAAGTATCAGCCCTACCTTTACGGGAATAAATTCACCCTGGTAACTGATCACAAGCCTCTCACATTCCTCAAGTCCTCTGAAAAGAACTCCAAGATCTTACGATGGAGATTGGAGTTAGAAAACTTCGACTACAATGTCGTACACAAAGAAGGTAAAGCCAACGTCGTTGCAGACGCGCTTAGCCGCATACCAAGCATTAACACTAAAGAAACACACACGAACGAATTATTAGATCGCAACTCTGTACACGAATCCAGCGAACATCCAATATATAACGCACAACCTACTGACGACATCGAAACGATTCATTCGGCAGATACCTCGAATAATTATTTCATCCACTTTTCTGACAGACATATAAACTACTATAGAAATCAATTAATCTTTAAAATCTCAAATCTTGATACAGTTATCTCAGAGTACCACAATGGGAAACAGTCGGCAATTATGGCACCCGAGAGTTTATACAATACAATTCAAGAAACCTTTAGACAACATTTTTGTCAACCTGGCCACCTTGCCTTTGTAACAAAAATAGTTGAGGATGTTACCAATGAAGCAAGACAAAATGCACTAGTCATCAAAGAACATCAAAGGGCCCACAGGGGCACTACGGAAGTGGAAAGGCAATTAAGGCGAGCATTTTTCTTCCCAAAAATGGGAAACAAAATTAGAATTCACATCAATGCTTGTAACATTTGCAACAAGCACAAATACGACCGCAAGCCATATAATATTATAATATCCCCGCGGCCAATTACGACGAAGCCGCTAGAGAGACTGCACATGGACATTTTTATTATAAACAGAAGCAAATTCTTGTCAATAATAGACTCCTTTTCCAAACATTTACAAATGTTACCAATGGAAACGAAAATATCACCGATGTAACCTGTGCTCTCAATAAATACTTCAGCCTTTTCGTAATTCCAAACAGTATTGTGTGTGACCACGAGACCACATTTCAATCCGTACAAATGAGAGAATTTCTGAATAACCTTCATATCCAATTAGAGTACGCATCGTCTTTAGAATCTAATGGGCAGATCGAAAAGACCCATGCAACGGTTATCGAAATATACAATACTAATAAAAGTAAGTTGTCAAAGTTTTAGTCAAAAATTAGAAATAAAAAATTTACACGAAGACCCAATTTTATTGCTTAAATTTAAACCATGTAAAATACAAACAGGGGTCATACAAATTATACATCCTATTAACCTAACAAATTTAGAAATTACCATAAACTCAATCAGCAGAATTGTTAAAAACAAATTAGATGGTAAGTTAGAATTAGACAAGATCATACAACATAAATATACAGAATTAGTTAATAACTTTCAACAAATAGTACCGAAACAGAGGTTACGACACAAACGTTGGGACACCTTAGGGTCCGCCTGGAAATGGATGGCAGGCACTCCCGATGCCGTAGATCTCCGGATAATCAATAGCACAATGAACGAACTGATCAATGCAAATAACCAGCAGTTTCACGTCAATGAGCAAATCAATCAAAGGAGTGAAATTATCACAATCACCGTAAACAGAGCAATGCGAAATACTACTATAACCAATACCGGGATACTCACTGAAATCGATATAATCGCCACGATTATAAACATCGACACAGTAAATATGATACTTGAAGATATCCAAGAGACAATAGTCAGGACAAAGATGGAACTGCCAACCAATCGGATCCTCACACTGAAAGAGATTTTTAAGATTAAGGATCTCCTTGTCAGCCATGGCATCAATATAACGCTACCAGACGAAGCGCTTAAATACGTAACACCCAAAATTGCAATTAACAAAGACACGTTTCTATATGTCCTACAAGTACCTAAAATGGAAGAGGAAGACTCCGTCATTTTGACTATAATACCTTTAGTCGTCAACAATACAATTATACCCGATTACCCACGACATTTAATTAAATCTAAACAGAAGGTATTCACGACATTAAATCATAACACCTTCGTCTAAAAACAATCCGACATTCCGGAGTTTCGGAATACTTGCATCAGACCGTTAATAATGGGAGCTAAAAGTCAGTGCAATGCTACGTCAGAAACACAAACTACCGTTCAATATAACGCAGAAGATCAACTTCTCCTCATTAATGCCAAGAATGAAACTCTATACTCGAACTGCGAGCCCAACAATAGAGAATTAACAGGGAATTTGTTGGTAGACTTTTTCAATTGTACCCTAACTTTCCGTGACAAAAAGTTTCATTCGTATGAAATAGAAACTGAAATGCAGGTAATTCAAGGAGCAATGCATAATGTACAAGCCACACGGCAATTAATCGCCTCCTTGAGTGTTGATGTTCTCAATTAAGAAAACATCGAGAATAGAAAACGGTTGACGCACGTGTATTTAAGACAAGCCGATCATAAAAAATGGATGCTGACCCTGTCAGGAGGAATCTCTGTCTCATCAATAGGTATAATCATATTGATCATCAACATTCGTATTGCTCACCGCTCATCTAAAATAAACACCAATGATTCGAGTAAAACATCATCACCCACATCCACCACTTTGCATAACACATCCTACTCCGATGTAATCTTGGATCTTCTCCACCCCCCCGGAGGAGTTACATGCGCAAGATAAAGCTGACTGCATTCCATTCCCACCATTCAAATGCAACATCAGCAAAAACAATTAAGTTGAAACCTTTGAATAAAAGATAACGGACGGAAAATATCGTTGATAATATTTTGGTAACATAAGCATTAATTGTTGTATAGAATAAAAATTAAATGTTAAAATCGTTAGTTCTAGTTTACTCGTGTTTAGCTTAACATCTTAATAAATAAATTGTAGGAAAAATTATTAAATAAATATTTCTTTTTTATTTAAATCACGGTATTCTGACTCGTAATTATATATATAGATATACACATATATATAGTTGGAAAAAGCAAAAAATTAAAAAAAACATACAAATAAAAAATGTGGGAGTGGTAAACAATAAAAATGGTGAGAGCAATAAACATTAAAAATTAAAAGGGGATGAGTTAAACACAGGTATGTATATGATTATTGATTAGTCAACGGCCGAATAACAAAATTCCAGATGTTGTTTTTTTTCTTTCTTTATTTTATTATAACCCGACATATTAGTCATTTGCGGGGTCGGTAATTGGTGAGAAACAGATTTCTCTCTGTTCGTTGAGGATATTTTTGTGAAGAAAAATAGCTTTACGGATTCCGTAAGATTCTAAGTTGTCTAAACGTTTGCTTTTTGGTTGTACATGTAATATTTCTAAATTGTTTAAACTGGATGTGTGATTTTCTAAACCCAATAGTCTAAACCAAATAATAGTATTTCTAAGACCAATAGTAGCGTATTGCAATACACCTGCCTACAAGCTATGTAAGGGTTTCATAAACTTTTTCAACAGTCATACTAATTTCGTTTCGGCTTTCTCGGTTAAGAACTCGGTAGAATTGATTAGCAAAATTCAGGATGTTGATATTCTACTACACTCAAAACTATAGTTTCGTTTGACGTGGCTAGTCTTTTCACTTCTATTCCAATTAATATTTTGTATCAGATAGTTTATACAAACTTAGATGGGGATGTTGCAGATGGGAGCCTACGCAATAAACTGAAGCTAATATTTGAAACTTGTATTAAACAAAATTCTTTTTGCTTTGATAATAAGTATTTTAGATTCACTAATGGTCTACCGATGGGCTCCCCTCTGTCATCTTTGTTAGCAGAAATTTTCATGAATTTCTTCCGTCATGTGATCTTTTGGTACAGATATGTTGATGACATACTATGTCTATGGAATGGAACTGATAGGCTATTAACCTCTTTTCTCACTTGGTTAAATTCTCAATATCCCACCATTAATTTTACGGTAGAAAAAGAAGAAAACAAATTTATTCATTTTCTAGATATAACAATAACCAGAATTAATTCTTCATTAGAGTTCAAAATTTATCGAAAACCCACGTATACAGACGCCATTACACCTATCTCTTCAAACAATCCCCGTAATATTAAAATATCAGCTTAATAAACATTCCTTTGATCAAATCCAATTATTACAAAGAGCTTAATATAATTTTAGAAATATCAGCGAATAACGGTTATTCAGCTAAGACTATATTAAAGCTATTAAACAGAAAACTGAAACATAAAGCTTTAGCTAACATTTATCCACCTGATAGCCCAATGCCGAAAAATTGGCGCCGCTTAGAGTATATAGGAAAAACTAGCCAACGGATTAGTAACATCGTGACACAATATACAGATATTAGCTTTGCTTTTTATAACAATAATACAATTAAGAAAATGATTTTTAACAACAAACCAAGAATTGATCGCCTTTCCAAGTCTGACGTTTATAGAATCAATTGCAATGATTGTAGTTCCTCTTATATCGGACAGACTGGCCGTAATTTTGAAGTTAGAGTTAAAGAACATTTATCTGGTAGCCATGAATCATCCCTTTATAATCAGTTAACGTTAGAAAATCACACAACCAGTTTAAACAATTTAGAAATATTACATGTACAACCAAAAAGCAGACATTTAGACAACTTAGAATCTTACGAAATCCGTAAAGCTATTTTTCTTAACCAAAATATCCTCAGCGAATAGAGAGAAATCGTTTCTCACCAATTATCGACTCCGCATGTTTTATTCCCATACTCATACCATCCCATAAAATGACTAATACGTCGGGTTATAATAAATGAAAGAAGGAAAAAACAACATCTGGAATTTTGTTATTCGGTTTTGTTTTTTGTTATTTCATCCACTTTTAATTTTTAATGTTTATTGCTCTCACCATTTTTATTGTTTACCACTCCCACATTTTTTATTTGTATGTTTTTGTTTCATTTTTTGCTCTACATTTTTATTTTTACAGTTTAGCATATACTCCTGATGATGGCCTAACAAGCCGAAATCCATCGAGTGATTTTTTAAACCATTTGTAATTTTGCGAAATATTTAACAAGTGTTTTTAAAAATGTGTGTATTATTGTATTTGTTAATATTTTTATTCTCACTTACATATTAAGTACAAACAAAATAATTGAATTTATACTACAGTCAAACCTGTTTTTGTGCGGTCTGTTTTTATGCGATTTTTTTTTACCCGATTATTTTCTATGCGATTTTTTTTGTGCGATTTCTTTTATGCGGCATAATTCATATACCGCTTAAAAAAAATCGCACAAAAAATATCGCGTAAACAAAAAATCGCATAAAAAACGATCGCACAAAAACAGGTTTGACTGTAATTGGTTCATTTAATTTTAGAAAAAAGCAAAGCAAAAAATTAGTATGGTTTAATTAAATTATAATTAAATGTAGGGTAAAGTAATTTCATGTAATTTTTTGATTTTGAGTGATTTTCCATTTGAACAAAAGTGAAAATAAAATTTTTTTTTAGTGTTTTGGTTATTGTATACCGTTCCGGAAGCTTAGCACCAACCTGTGAGCGCTCATTCGGGAAAAGTGAGGTAAGCGACAAGTCATTATATATATATTTTTTTCTCTATAGACATATATTTTCGGTTGTTGTTCAAATAATCAGAGATCACTCAAATTCCTTATGTTAGTAGGAAGTTAATTAAACGGGTATACTTATATGCTTAGTTCTCGAGATTTATGTATATAATTATATTTGATTGAATACAAATAATTTTCTTCTTTTTAACCGAATTTACAAATATTTTCATTTATATCTGAGAATTTGTATATAATTATGTGGTAGAACAAACTCATTTTGTGGTGTTGACAGGTTGATGTGAAAGCCTTAATTTGCTATATCCATATTAAATCATTTACTACTAGTCATGGTATGATAATGGTCACGCAGATAGTTTGTCTGAACTAAATATCCAGGAGACAAATAACCCTCCCATTATACGGCCGAAGCATATCCATATTGCGTGACGGTCTCCGAAATTTCAGTAACAACTTGTCTTCAAACTTTTTGTCGATTAGTCTATCTGTATAAATCTCAGACTTTTAATTCTTAAGTTTTAAATTTAAGATAGTCTTGGTTTACCAAAGAATATAACTGAATATAAGATGACCTTTGGTGGGTTCTATTTAGTTTTGGATTGGGAATAAAAGACTAACTGTTGGTTTTAGTTTTTATTCTTTTATTAATCTTGTATCGCTTACCGTTGGTCAGGGCGATGTTTTCTTGAGTCAAATCAAAAAATGTTTGATTTATATACAAAATTGTGGAATATCGTGATAATTTAATTGTTGGTTTTCACTTTCTGCCAAATTTTTTAGGTGTGTAACATTAGTTGACAGTTGATCAAAATCCATGAGAATGTTGTCCAATTCATAACGCATCATAGTTCTGTTGGTGGTATTTTATTACGTGGCATTTTCGGACCGGATAAGCAGGCTGCTGAGGTTTATCGTTGGTTGATAGAAATACTTCATTCGTGTGTTGAAGTTTTCGATTGAGTTGTAACGTGATAATTCCCGTTCCACTTATGATTGTGGTTGTCACTTCTTTATTACATACGATATTTATTGAATGTTTTCTTTCGGAGATAAAAATCCATGCGCTTGGATCATGTGTTGGAATCCATAAGTTTCTTGGTAGCATAAAACGAATCTGGCAAGCATCTGAATGTACTTCTTTATTCATGATTATATCGATCTCGCAAGGTGTTGGATTATTTTGTATATTATGAATAACATTGTGGATCATGCAGAGATATTCTGAAGATCTCATAGACTTGCAAGATATGAACTCGTCTTCTGACATGGTGTAATAGGATTCCCTATTCAAACTTAACAATAATAGTTCACTTTATGGTTCTATATAAGCATACATATCTTTATGCTTGGTTGGAATATCAATTGGCTTTAAGATCTGATATATTCTGTTGTTGAATAACGGCATCTTTATTTCAAAAATTAACGCGTTCTTTATTTGTCCAACTTTCGCCGTCATCATCTGGTATAAGCTTATCATGTTATTTTCTCTATATATGGTGGCATCAGCTGGGATTATTTAATTTAATTTTTGTAACGCTGCCCTGAGTTGATTAGGCCTGAGAATAAACGTGTTTATCATGCTATGGTTAATGTCTATGACGACGTCAATTAGCTGCTGTTGTATTGAATAAATTTACCATTTCCAATAATAGGTGAATCCATAAGCCATGACCTCGCTTCGTCCGAATATGATTGTAAGTCGGTTGGAGTATTTCATTGTTGAGGTTTATATTGGAAAGTTGTTGTTTCATTTGAGATATTGCGGGCTTGCAAAGCTGCCTTAGTTGTAACCATCCCTTATCCTCGCTACAGGTTTGAGTCTAAGAACATTGCCGATAAATTAAAGTAAGATATTATAGTCCATTGTTGGTGGGAGAGCTGAGCTATCCCAATGTTCTCAAAATACATTCCCATTGTAGAATTTAGAGTTGTAATATCAAAACTAGCTTCATTTAAAGTTGCTGAACATATGCCGAGTACACTTATTAATGGAATCATAGTTAATAACATCAATTTGGATTGGTAACCATGTCTAATTATTGTCCTTTTTTTTTTTTTTTTTGGTTGAGGAATGGTTTTTACTTTTTCTGTAGCTATTTTTACCACATCGTCTATTTGCACTGACAACCATATCCTTGGTGGATTTTTCCCTTCATGTGTTTCTGTTGACTTACGTGTCCTCGTGTTGATGGTGTTGCGAAACGTGGTTGACAATACGGTGATGGCCTCGGTATCCAATTCTGTGCCTTGTTCTTGTATGGTGTTTTCAATTGGGAGAAGTGCTAATTTTGTCGCGGTGTGTAGCTACACTAACGATTCCGTCTTGTCCCGCGGGTGAGTTTGTACAACCCGTCCAGTAATCCATCTAGATGGTGGAACATTGTTATCTCGAATTAAAACCAGTCGTCCAATCTTCAGATATGATGTCTTCGTGGTCCATTTTGCTCGTTGTTGTAGTTGATACAAATATTGTTGCGACCATTTTTTCCAAAAGTCCTCTTTCATTTTTTGGACCAATTTCCATCGAGTCAATGAGTTTATGTTGTCGTCTGAAACTCTGACTTCAGGCTGGGTTATGATAGCATCTCCAATTAAAAAGTTACCTGGAGTTAAAACGGTCGGATCGCTTGGATCATTGGTCATTGGTGAAATTGGCCTTGAATTAAGGCAAGCCTCTATTTGACAATTTAATGTTGTTAATTCTTCGAACGTCAAAGTTGCCCCGCCTATCACTCTTTTTAAATGATATTTTACTATGGCCTCCCATAATCCCCAAAATGCGATGCTCTCGGTGGAATAAAATGCCATTTAGTACCATGTTCCGTAGAAGAATTTACAATGTTTGAAGCTATTTGTTCTACCATTTCTTTTTTTTGTAATTCCATTGTCTTACTAGCACCAACAAAATTAGTACCATTACTCGGCAAGGCAACATTAATTTTGGGGAAACGACTGGCATCTCAGGACATCACATACACACACACCATCCAGTATTCAACATGTCTATAGTGGGACTACTCTATCCCAAAAATACATACGACATATACTAGATATATTTTGTTTTATTTTGTTTTGTTTTGTTTGTTTGTTTTTTATTTCATTTCATCTCAGAAAAAAAAATTTTACATAGCTAATTATAAATAAATAAAAATAATTGAAATGAAATAAGAAGAATTCATTGTCGAAAATCGACAGTTTTGAATTCTCGTTTTACAAAAATATACAAAATATGAATCAGAATAAAAAATAAAAAAACATAAAATAATAAAACTATTAATAATACCAATACCGAGCAGTTATCCACTATACAATTTTGTTATGTTTACTTGCTATGCATCGTAGTAAAATTCACGACATAAAGCTGCCGAAGATCAATATTTCACCATTTTCGGGAAACTACACTGAATGGCAATTATTTTATGATAGTAGGTATTGGGGCACTCCAGCGTGGGAACTAAATTTGACCTTGACCTTTGACCTCAAGGGCATGACCTTGTACAAGGTCATGACCTTGACTCCTCAAGGTCATGCCCTTGAACTGTCATGACCTTGTCAAGGTCAGTTCATCATGACCTTGAACTGTCATGATGACATGTAAAGGTTGATGAGCTGACCTTGAAATGTCATGACAGTTCAAGGGCATGTTGAACTGACCTTGATCTGTCAACGTCATTGGTCAAAACCAATAGTTCACACGCCAAAGCGCCTCCGGAAACAGGAAGTAGAAAGGATGAAGGAATTATTTTATTATTATTATGACTTATTATAACATTCTCATGGCACATAACCGCTATTTATAGTGAAAAAAATAAAAAAATAAAAAAACTAGATAATTTATGCAAAATATTTGCCTTTCATTATATTATTTTCAAGGTTGTAAATATATTCGCTGTCTATCCATCATTATAATGACATATGAGTTAATTAATTTTCATGAAAACGAAAGTAATATTGAATGTTTATTAGCCGTCATCGATCATAATAATAATGACATCAAATATATATTTCTCGATCACCGACATAATCAATTTCATAAACTCTCATTATCTATAAAAATGAACACCTTTGTTGTAATTTTCTAGGCTAATGATCTACTTTGTTGTTGTTGTTATCATTTAGGGGCAATGATATACAATATTGTAAGAACAATGAATAGGTTAAAATTTAATGCACACACCCTATTTCTGATTCTTCGAGCCGCATCGTATAATACATGTTCTAAAAGGAAAGTAGAATGATAGAAAATGGTCAAAATATGTTATTATGTTTACTTACCGATTTAATGTTTTATCTTCTGTTGTTTTGATTCATAAAAATAATTATTTATTTTACTGTCAAATTTGAAAACCAATAGATTGTGAAATTAGTTCATAAATCTTTCACTAGTTTCGCCAGTCAGTGTACAAATTTGCTTGTTTACGTTTTTTATATAGAGTTTTGTTATAAAAATACATCGATATGAAGTTTAAAGTAATAATAATAATTAACAATAGATTAATATGTACATGTATTTTGAAAAGTTAATAATCCATAACCCTTTAATATCCACGATATTTATAACTAATTTATCAACTAAACTTATTATTAAATTTATATTTTTCGATGCAATTAACCAACTTTCTCTTTATTTTATACTTTTAAATACAAAATATTGCTCAAATCCCATATTTTGCTGGATAATAAATTTCTAAAACAACGGACATAACCTCATAAAATATCAAAATTTTGTAATTTTCTTGGATGTTAAAGGGTCAACGGATTTTTTAAATAAAATATGTTAAATAGTATTTCAAAGTTTTACACTCGTGTGGAGCTGCTAGTCTCCCATCGGGCGCGTCCCCAGGTGGCGGATAGGGGGAAACCCTAACCGACTTGTCGGAGGGTAAATGGGAAATAAAATACCATTCGTGGACCAAAACTAGCTAGGGGTGGTTCCCTGAATATAATAACCAATATGGGGGACTCTAATGGAGAAAACCTTACGGCGCAGGGAAACGGATACCCAGTGCCGGCGACTTTGAGGGGTGAGCAAGCGGGCTCCCAGTCGTCGTTATCTAATGACCGCAATACTTCAGAGGTGATAAGTTCTGTAAATCCATTTGGAAGAAGTTCCATAGTGCCACGATCACCAGCAAGACTCTATGCAATGCATAAGTCCTAGAAAGTTATTACCCCAAGTGGTACTCTAATCAGTCGACTGGACAATACATCCGGGGGGAATCGATCCTCTTCGAAGGCTGGCCCTATGGATTTTGAGGAGGGCCAAACACTGCATGAAAGAAGTGATGCCAGTGGAAATTTTACAATTCGAGCAGTAGGATTCAGTGAAAGAACTGTTGACCTAGAAAAGGAAAATATGGATCTCTTTGAGAGGCTACAGAAGATGGAGCAATCATTTGCCAAGCTAAGCGAAGAAATTGAGTATCTAAAGCGAGAAAATGAACTTCTAAAAATGAATCGGGATGCTAAAGAACAAAGCGAATTAGAGAGTATTGAACCAAAGAAAGTCAACTATCTCACTGATGAGGATGAATTAGAAAGGGAGACGAACTGGATCCTAAAGAAGAAAAAAAAACATTCCAGGAAGGGTAAGAAAAGAAAAGCTGAATCGTCACCTGAGGATGAACAACTAAATGTTAGTGGAACTACAAGTACCGAACCGGAAGTTGCCCAACCTGAGGCCAATCAACCGAAAGGTAGTAAATCTACCAAGAACATTGCACCAAAACTGGTGCAACCGAAAGAAACCCCCCCTCCCCCTCCCCCACCAATAAGTATCGTGGGAGTAACCAGTTACCCAATAATTTAGTCACTGATGAAATCGGTTACTGACAAAGAATATAAGGTAATAGCGCTAAACAATGACGTTTGGAAAATTAATACTCTGGAATCAGAAACCAATAGAACATTATCTATGAAGCTGAATGCTGAAAAGTATCAGTGGTTTACCTATGAGGACAAACAGGCTCGACCGATAAAAGTTATGGCAAGAGGTTTGCATCACACTTGCTCAAGCGAAGAAATAATGGAAGTGTAACATTTGCTGGTTACAAGCGCTGTCGTATATTCCATACCGGTTACTTTAGCAAACAAAAATAGGGCTGGTAAATATTTGGGCAATAATGATGTTGGTGATTGTTATCGAAATTATAATTTATTATGTATTAAGACGTCATGAATGAACGGAGAGGAGAATGTTATCTATCGTATATACACTTCTGTATTATATGATGTTGTGATAAACTAATTAGCCTTGTATGGGTGGTAAACTGGAATTCAATACGTTTGCAATACGGATCGCATTGGATATATTTGTTTTGGTTGAAAATTGATTTAGTTGATCATTGAACGTGCCTGTGTAACATCGAGTGATAAAAAATAAAAATAAAAAATAATTGTGACAAGAACAAGGAATTATAAACAACCGGTCTGAAATTGTGGTCCTCCCAAAACTTTTCGGTATTTTGAATTTCCACTTCTTGTACTTTATCAATGTCGTTAGGGATCTCTATATTATGAATTGCGTTTTTAAACGTCCTTTTCGAACGGATTGAGGGGTCGACCTCCATTGGTACTGATTTTTCCTGAACCGGCCAATGTTGGTTCTTTGAACTAATTTGTTCTGAATTTCTTTTCGGTTGAAAATTGGATTTTGCTTGGTTATTAAGTTTTTGTGAGTTTCCCGATATAACTTCATTGGAATTAAATTTACAAAGGAAGGCATAGGCTTCCTCTAAGTTTTGTGGTTTAGCGGCTTGAGCGTAGCCGAAATATGGTCTCCTTAGACCCGACACAAACGCTGCTAATGCATCTTCTTCAATAAATGCATTGATAGTGTGCCATGATTGATTATATTGTGGCTTTTGTTTAGCCAATGATTTAATATTTTGAACTATTTCTTTCACTTTATTGAAATAGACGTGTACTGATAAATCATTTTGCTTCGTTGACCAAAGCTGTGATTTATAAAATGGAAGTTCCTGTTTATCGCCTAACGATTCTAATAGGATTTCTTTCATTTCCAAAAATGTACGAGGGTTTCCAGCTAAGCAAAGTATATCCTTAGCTTTTCCCTCTACCTTGTTTTGTATTGCTTGTATGTACAAGCTAAATTGTTGGGGGGTGACTAATGGTTCGAATACTCTTAAAGTATCTTCCGCTGTGGTCAGCCACGCCGTCAACTGTTTTTTATTTCCATCGAAAGACGGAATTGATTTAATAGGATCAGGGATCCTAAATAAATCGACTGTAATTTTTTCCTCTTTTTGTGGAGGTGGAGGTACCCCCGTTTTTTGATTCAGATACGTTAGTAGCTGATCATGTTCACCTTGCTTTTGACCCAATTTTGCCAATTGGTCTGAGATTGCTGCGAGCTGTGCTGCAATTTGTTCCATATCCATTTGATTTTGCAAGTCTACTGATTCTATGTTTCTATTTGCAATATAAACTTCAATAGACTTCTTGCTTTTCATTCACTGGATTTATGGTAATTCAATCGTCTATATTGACTATAAGTGAATTTGTGTCTATCTAGTAGTGCACAAATTAAAATTATGTCTTTTCGTGTCTATTTAATAGTGCACGATGGTGACAGTTTCAGTAAATACTAATAGAATTTACAAAAAATTTGTTACCTGAGTCCGATTTCCTTTGCTGTCGTGTTCTGGTTCTGATTTTACTGGTGAGCTGTGGCGGAACCTCAAATCCTTCTAGCAGTTTTCACTTTAAGCTACGGACGTCTTTGAAAAGAAAAAAAAAAATCACACGTAGATACACGTCTTCACTTTCGAATTAATTTTTAGTTGTTAACTAAATAATCAAAGATTTTTTTTTTATTTTTTCCGACGGATTCACTTTCACACAAGTTTTTATTCACTTGATATTTGCACTTTTCACTAACTCACTATTAACCGAACGGCTGCGCCAATTACGTATTTCGTATTTTAAAAGTTGTTAAAAAAAATTTATTTTAATTTAAATTTTTTAATTTTTATTTTCTTAGAATGGTTTTACAAGTTGTTTCTTTAAAATCTAAAATCAGACTAATTTCTTTAAATCTAAATTTCTTTAACTCTAAACTTAAAATTACTAACTCATCAAATTTGCCTCGACTTGATGAACATGATTCTATGGTCACGTTGATCAACCATGCGCTTAAAACAGTTTATGTTGCAGAATTGGATTTGCTGCGCTAATTGTCTTATCAATCAAGTCACGTTGTTTATCTTTTGCTTGCGTGGCAGTTTCTATGGGAACTGTAACTGTAACTATAACTGTAACTGTAACTATATATATACTATACCACTACATATATATATATATATATATATATATATATATATATATATATATATATATATATATACATATATATATTAATTATACATAGTTGCTATAAACAGTTGTTGTTCGGTTTTAATTGTTTGCAGCAAACTTTCTGATTATTTCTTATACAGAATTAAATTGTTTGTTATAAAAACATCATGTGTTTGCAACACATAGGTAACAATTAGGGCCAAACAGATTTTGTTCAAAGCAAATGTTAAAGTAAGTAATCCAGTTTTTGTTGCAAAAATTAAAACGATTGCTGCTACAAAAGTTTCTCCTTTGGGGCAACATTTTTGTCATTTATCATAAACGTTTTCTCGAAAACACTTAATTATTTGCTGTCTAAAATGTTTGCCACAAATGAATCTGTTTTTTCAGTGTACATTAAATTGAACATCTTTTGACCGTAAATTATAATGGTGTGAATATCTACCATATGATTTTAGTAAATTTTCTTGTACCAACTTCCGAATTTTATTAAACTACTTTGTTAAATACCTTGCTCTTAATTGGATAGGTTCGATATTTGAATTGTTATTGTACGCCTTTGTGGAATTTAAATAAATAATACACACATTTTTAAGCTATCATCCACATTTTAGGCTATCATCAGGAGTATCTACAATGATGACCTAACAAGCCGAAATCGATCGAGTGATTTTTTAAACCTTTCGTAATTTTGCGCAATATTTAACAAGTGTTTTTAAAAAATTTAAAAACGTGTGTATTAAGTGTGTTTCGCGGAGTGCCTACGGCAGAATGTGTAAAAAGGAATTTAAATATGAAAAATGTTTAATCTCACCACGGAAATTCAAGAAATAAGGGGTGTACCCTATTTTATGTATTTCACATTCCCATGTACGATGATCATCTTTTAAGTATGCGCGAATAAATGAAAGCAACACTCGGTTGACTCTTCTGAGAATGTTTACTTGCATTTTTATAATGGGACACTCCGTTTTCCTCCAAAAATTGTTGAAATGATTTAGACAGAAATTGATTTCCATTATCTGAAATTAGTGTCGTCGGTATACCAAATACAAGAAACACTTGCTGTTCTAAAATAAGTATAGCTGTTTTAGCCTCCGAATTTCTTAGAGGAAACAGAAGTACAAACTTAGTCATAACATCTAGAACCACTAAAACATAACAATTTCCTAACTTGAACCTTGGTAAAGGATCCATAGATAATCAATAGCTACCACTGACCACGGAAGGACGGAATTTTTGGAGATCCCATCGGTGATTTAGGTATTGGGCTATCTTTTAACGCGTGTGAAGTACTTCCTAAATCTTTCCTAAATACAAAAATGTTTGAAAGTATTAGTAACCAATCAATATTGAAATTTTTTATCGAGAAATTGAAAGTAAAGTCTGAGAAGCACGCGCGTTACTAAATAATATATGATATTTTGTCCGGAAAACAGAGTATGTTGATAAAATAAATAATGGTCCATTACAGGTTTGTGCAAAATTTGGGGATATTCTCTTGGAGATAAGTGGGGTTAATATGACAAAATCACCATCTAGTGCATATTGAAATCAAATTGAACGGTGATTGTTGCACATTTTACTTTACTAAACCACTTTCCATATTTTGTCCGGAAATCGGAGTATGTTAATAAAATAAATATTGGTCCATTCGAGGTTTGTGCAAAATTTGGGGACAGTCTCTTGGAGATAAGTGGGGTTAATATGGCAAAATCACTATCTAGCACAAATTGAAATCAAATTGAACGGTGATTGTTGCACATATTTGAATCGGAACGGCCAAACCCTAATTTAACTTAGATTTGTAGAGGCTGACGCTTCGGTAACTCTCACGGGCACGCGGAAGGTCGCTGCGCTCCTCAACCCCCGCATAGCCCTCCGGGTGGCTGTAGATTTCAACTTCAGGGGACGTAGGAGCCGTGATCAGCAAACATGTTGTACTGCGAGGTGTATGTAGGAGCGGATTATATGGAACCTATTAATGACACCCACTAAAAAGAAAAATAATTGCACTATTTATCACCGTTCAATTTGATTTCAATATGCGCTAGATGGTGATTTTGCCATATTAACCCCACTTATCTCCAAGAGAATATCCCCAAGTTTTGCACAAACCTGTAATAAACCATTAATTATTTTATTAACATACTCTGGTTTCCGGACAAAATATCAAATGTTATTTAGTAACTCGCGTACTTCTCCGACTTTACTTTCAATTTCTCGATAAAACATTTCAATATTGATTAGTTACTAATACTTTCAAACATTTTTGTATTTAGGAAAGATTTAGGAAATACTTCACACCCATTATCTTTTACAGCTTTACATACCTCACATTTGCCGATGTATTCCTTGACTGTTTTATGCAAGTTTATGGCCAAAAATAATTTTGTCGTATACGATATAGAGTTTTCGAGACACCTAGATAAGACGACATTGGGTTATCGTGACATAACTTAAAAATTTTGATTTGTGCAGTAGTTAGTACGACTACCTTCCATGTTGATTCACCACAGTGTTTGATCTTCGATTCTTTAGTCAGGAAACCCAGTGGGAGTATCAGTAGCATTTTTGAATAATTGGTCATACCAAGGATCATCGTGCGAATTTGTCACCATGTCACATAAGTAGGTGCATGATAAAGCATCTGGTACGGCATTAAATTTACCTTTTCTATGTTTTAATTCAAAGTGGTACTGTTACTGAAGAATGTTACTATGAAAAAAAAAATAATTGACATATATATTGGACCAAACAATCTTGTGTTTTATTTGTACCAGTACAACAGATAGATTCTTTTTTTTATTTGGAAACCAGTTGGTGATTTTTTTTTATATAAGTCGAAAAGCACTTGTTTAGGCCTCCATTTTGCTGTAACATCGAGATTTCACAAAAAAATAAAAGGACTCGACACGATTATAGCTGAAAGACGAGTAATTACAATTGGAGTGCATGGCGGTGAATTTTGGGTGAGTGATTGGTTTTCGTGGTTGAGTGATAAATTTCGAATTAGGAGTGGCGCCCATCAATAAATTAAACCAAATAAATTTTCATTTTTTTTTATTTTTATTAATTTCTTAAGAGTTGGTCAATTATATTATTTATGTTTACCGCTGTGTTTTCTTTTCTCCGTAGATCTTAAAATCGTATATACAGGGTGACTGACACGAAGTGTTACCAAAACGAAACGAAACAGAATTTTTATTTTTTGATGAATTTTATTGAATCAAAGTAAAAAATGTTCACAAATATCTAAATTTTCGAATTGCAATAGCAGTTTTCAATTTGGCCACCCTTAGCCGCGATTATAGCCTTCAAACGGCCGACAAAGCTATAGCATGCAGCACGAAAGTGGCTCTGCGGTATTTTGGCCCATTCCCGGCGAAGCGGTTGCTTGAGATGATCGATACTTTGGTATTTTTTTGTCCAAACCTTGCTCTTCAAAATACCCCAAACCGAGAAATCTAGCGGATTTGCATCCGGCGAATTTGGTGGCCATTGGGCAGTGGAAATGAACCGCGGGGACGTTGTTTCTCAGCCAATCTTGATTGACGCGCGCTTTATGACTCGGCGCCGAGTCCTGTTAAAATGTCCAGGCTATGCGGCCGAAATGTTTTTGTGCCCAAGGCTTCAACGCTCCCTGCAACACATGATCCCGATAAATTTGAGCATTTATCTCGATGCCACGGTCCAAAAAAACGAGCAGTGAATGGCTTTCGACCGTTACGGTGGCCCAAACCATCACCATTGGCGGCGCTTGTTTTCGAGTGGCAATCCGTTGGTCCAAATTTTCAGTAGAACGGCCGGGCAAGTAAATCCGGTCGTTTTGATTGTTCACATATTGCTCAATAACGAACGGTGACCCATCGGAGAAAACGAAATTCGGAAAATCGCCACTTTCGTGAACAATCACACTATTACGCTTGAATTCCATTGCGGATAACTTTTTTTCTGAATATTTCCCACTAAAATGCTTTTGTATGCTTGTAAACAATGAAATGCACTGTCATTAGTGTAAATTTGAGCGCTCTGTCATCACTGGTTTGACAGCAATGACAGTCTGAAGTTGGTAACACTTCGTGTCAGTCACCCAGTATGGGACTGTGAACAGCCATTACATCTTTGGACCAAGGGGAATTGCGTTGTTTCCATATTTTGGGATATTTCCCCTTTCAGTGGAGATACATCTTGATTGTCATCTTTATTTATACTTAACTTAATTTTGATTATTAGTAAAAATAATTAATTTAATAAAGAAAGATATTAATTCAATTTTCTTTTTATTTTTAAATAATTTTAAACATCTATAAACCACATATTGGCTGGGAAAGAATTCAGATCTCAGGATCCCACTGTTGAATGATTTAAACACAAAATCGATTTTTTTTGTGCACGTATAGAAGTGAACGGTCATTTTCAGTTTGGCAGCAAAGAACCTCCCATATGCCGACTACAGCATAACCGAATAACATAAACGTGTATGCCCCTAATAGATCGGCTACACACTTTAGAGCTCTTTTATTACATCCGCCTGAGCCTCAATTAAGCGATCATAAAGCGTAGTCTAAATTGTCCGAACAAAAACAACTAAAATCAATTTCTAAAAAATTGTTAATATACAGTAGGATCAAAACGATTGAAAAAATGTAACTCAATAGTTATTGTTCATACGCCTTAAGAATAAAATTCCTCAATCTCAGAGTAGTCTCCACCTGGTGACATCTGGCAGCCGACATTTTATATTTTGAACAATTTAAAATATGAATTTCATTAAGAAATCAAGGAAATTAAGTGGAAACGTTAGTCACAGCATCTTATATTCTGTGGCAAATGTAATAAATTCCAACAACAATTTTAAATTGATAAAATCGCACTTCTCAATAGCCTTGGTATAGTATATTGGTATTTAAGAACATTTAGTCTAAAAATGGATTGACGCAAGCAATGGATTTAAACAGGTGTAAAAATATTTTTGTTAAGTTAAATATGTACCCAAAAGTAAATACAAATACGAGTACATATACGTTTTGCAAATTTCCAGTTTTCTTATTTGTTTTAATTACGTGGCGTATTACACATTTTTCAAATTTACCATTTGTGTAAATACTCAACTAAAATAATTTCAACTAAAATAATTTTAGTTGTTGTAAATATCAGAAAGATAAGAAAAAGATCTGTTAATATTTTCACAAATAATATAATAAATTATTTACCAGGTTGCACATGCCGACTTTGCGGCAGAAATGTTAGCAGCAACGCTATTGTTGGAAATGTTCCTAACAACTTATTTCCACTTTATTCTCCAAGTATTTCTCCCATTATTGGCAGAGGACTGATTAACCTCTTTTATCTCTTATCATAACCATCTTAACCCAAGTTACAATTCTGTGCTGGCCCCTACTGCTTATACAAATATTAACATAGACAAACCATATCCTTCTTCAAAATAATTTTAATCTTTATTAATTTCTTGAAAAAAAAAAAAAAAAAAATTGTAACAATAATAAATAAATAAACTTGACCATTGACCAACTTGATTGACCTTTTGAATATATCAAAGACTCTCATAAAAATTACATTGCTTAAAGTGTACGAGAATCAAAATGTATCCCAATCTTTTTATTCGAGCGACAAAAACCCATCCCAGGAATTTTATTTAATATACGATGTCTTCGACCATGCTAAAAATGGGAAAGGAAGGGCAGAGGTATAGAGAGTTCTAGTGGCTACTTCTGGCCCTATTATGGACCCGGTTTACTTGTTAAAACTTGTCCTACATTTATAAATGCATACATTGCCATCATATACTTAAAAATGGAAGAAAATTAAAACACTTGTTCTGGTCAAAATTATTGAGACACTAGTAAGTACAGAAGTGCAAGTAGTTCGGTTAACCATCAAATACTCTCGTTGTAGTCTTTCTACCATAATGCTTAAAAACATTTCGATATAATAACTGCAGCAAATTTATAACAAAAGTTTCGTTATTTATTTCAATTCCTTGAACCACAGCTGGAATTGAAGTAACTTTATATTTTTTTGGGTATACAACGAGGTTAGGTCTCGAGATTTTGTGTTTTTTTTTTCTGGTTTTGTAACGTTTTGATTATCAGTAGATAAATTTAAAGTATTAATCCGGTTACCAGTAGATACATTTACCTCTATATTATGATTTTCTAAATCCATTTGGTTTACAACATGCGTCATCCGGCGGATGTAGTAGCGGTTTTTTGAGCTGATATGACATTAATAAACTATTCCGCTTAAGGCATCAATGGTATTTGTTGTCATTTGTTTTAAGAACTCAATTTTTGGTTGACGTTTTGTTAAACTATATGCACTATTGTGCTATACTGCATTATTGGTAGAAACTAGCACTTGCTCTATCACAATATTGGTTAAATACAAAGTTATGATTATTTGTGATTTTTGATCTTCTTCTTGGAGTCACTTGTAATTCCACTAAATCAGCTTATTTATTAAACTCGAAAAGATAGGCGATTAGCTAAACCAAAATTGATACACTACAGCTAAACTCGAACAAATTACTAAATCGAACTTATTGAAACGCAATCTTCCAACGCTGTAATGTGTTGCGTACAAGATTTTTTCTTATTTTGATAAAAACAGTCTTTAGCTGCGTTTATACCGTAGCTAAATTAGCAAGGCTAAACCGAAATGACAACTATAGCAACGGTATAAACGGGACATATACCTAGCTCAGCCAGCTAAAATAGCATTGCTAAATATCATTGCTATGAAACTGACATTTGTAGCACGGCTAGTTTAGCAGTGGTATAAACACAGCAATAGAATCGTAAAATTTCGAATTAATTTAAATTTTTTATGAAAATCAAGTAGGTTAAATTTACGAAAAAAAACAGCACATTTATAGCTACACACTTAAATTTTCTTTGCGCCATTTTAATAAATTTGCTCGAAATCAAATTTTGTCGCCAAACGTTTCGACGGTAGGAAAAAGCTCATTTAAATATTACATAACTTCTAACTAGCGAAATAAATTCCTGGAATAAAGATTCCGCGCCGTTTTTCGGTTCACTCGAAGTCACATATTCCTTCATATAATCAACGTGGAGATTTACATCGTTAAACTTGCGTTTCCAAAGGATTCGCCCCCACTCTAAATAATTTAACTGTTTTGATTTAAATAACCGTTTAGAAACCACTTTGATCACGAGGACATATTGAATAATTTTAAACTATGATTTTTTTTTTGTACCAAAACAAACTCAGTTAACGGGATATTTCTTCCCATTTTCAATTTTTTTTTTACTGAAGAACAGAGAATTAAAAAAAAATTGACATTACTAGCCAAAAATAAATTTTTAAATTTTAAAAACATCGTATTTAAAATTATGTTTTAAAACAATAAAATAATCTCCTTAAAAATTAATCTTAAAGAAAGAAATCTTTTAAGAATAAATAAAATGTTTTTAAAATCGAAAACAAGCCCAAAATGCAAGCCCAAATTTTTCTGAGTGAATTATTTACTCCTTCATAAGCCAGCCAAAAGTGACTAATAAACCAGCAAGATTGTAGTTGGAGATTTAATCGTTGGATTTTAAAATTACAGATATGTGGTTTTATTATAATACATCAGAAAGAGGCCAAAATTCTCGCCCATGATGAAACTGTTGAGACAAATTTACTTAGTTAAGTTGGTAGAGTAAAAGTTTAAGTGATTCTATAGGCATAAATAGAGATATGTTTCATTACAATGAATATGAAACAGTAGAAGAGGACCTTTTAAAGATTGTGGCGATTTTATTATTGGCCAAAAATGTCAAATCATGCTAATATTTTATTGTGATTTGTTTATGTGCGAAACAATCGACAATTATATGATTACGTCATGTAGGCTTCCAATATCAAACCGTCCATAGCCAGTTTCTTCAACTGGTTGATAAGCCGCAGTTTAGATCGGGTGAACATAAAAAAATTGAAAAAAATGTAACTCGATAGTTATTGTTCATACGCCTTCATATATAGAAAATTAAGCGAAAACGTTAGCCACATCACCTTATATTCTGTGACAAATGTAATAAATTCCAACAGCAATTTTAAATTGATAAAATCGCAATTCGCAATAGCCTTGGTTAAGTATATTGATATTTAAGAATATTTAGTCTAAAAATGGATTGACGTCAGCAATGGATTTAAACAGGTGTAAAAATATTTTGTTAAGTTAAACATGTACCCAAAAGCAAATACAAATACGAGTACACGAGTACAGGTTTTGCAAAATTCCAATTTTCTTATTTGTTTTAATTGTGTGGCGTATTACATATTTCTCGAGTGTACAAGTTGTGTAAATATTAAATCATTCGGTTCACAACCAAACTTTAAGTTTATCAGATTTTCTAATTAAACCGATTTTACGATGAAATTTAAAAGCGGAGTTGTTATAAGAATCAAAAAGATAAAAAAAAATGATTATTTAACAGGTTGCACATGCCGGTTTTTTGTCAACCACTGGTAGTAATGTTCCTGCTATTCCTGCCAATTTACACGTCATCCCTACCGTCGATCCTGTCGATGTTATTACTGCTGGTACCGATAATGCTACAGCTGTAATGGCTGCTGGTATCAATGTCGTTAATGGTGTCCATGCCGCTCTTCTAATTTAGCTAAAAGGGTCACCGACACACTTAACAAACTTCTCCAAGTTGTAACCAGTCTCCTCAATAATTTAATATTGGAAAACTGTTTTGCCAAACCTCCAAACTCTACTCAGAGGTGTTAGCGATACTATTAAAACTGAACTCGCTGATATTAACAAGGCTGCTACCGGCGCAACCGCTACTGCTGCAGATGTTACTAACACCATAGCAACCAAAAGTAACGCAATCTATAACCAGCCCTATTAGCACTTTACTTGGACGCATTTCTCCTTTGGTTGCCGGTATTCTCAATTCTCTTTTAGCACCTATCATGCAAATCTTAAATCAACTCTTAGCTAACATGGAACACCTGTATAATTCTTTAAAATATTTTTAATCTTTATTAACATCTTGGAAAGCTATCATCTAAGCATCATCGTCCAAGTTCTGAAAAAAATTGTTAGTTCTAGATTATATAGATTAATTATTGTTTTGAGATTTTGACCTGGCCTATGGATTCGAGGTTGTCCTTTGACATTCTGCAGTCAAATTTCATAACATTAGAAGTGTATAGCGATGTGATTAGTATAAAGAATCAGTAGTGATGCTGATTTGATTGATGTTCAATTAGATGCTTCACGAAAGATGTTTATGGTCCCTAAATTAAAACAGGTGAAATCTTTGTAGTTCGCCTTTTAAAATTTAGCTTTGTTAAAACCCTTTAGTAATGTTACGCTTTCTAAACCAAACAATAATGAATGCGCGTTTTTATGATTATTATAGCATTTGAGTAGGTGCTGGATAACCTTATAAAGTGCTGTTGGCACTGCCCATACTTAATTCTTTGTATTTGAAGGTTTTTCCGGCAATTCTTGGGTATTGTTTGGTTACCTGTGCCGTAGCAAAGTAACAGTGACATATTATATAAATTTAAGCAGTTTGCCATAGATATACTCTATGTTTAAAGTTTTGGTGTTTCAAAGTCTGTTTGCGTGGTGCTGTGAATTTTGTTTCACGCAGGAATAACATTTTATTAGGTTGAGCTGTACTACCAAAGGCTTAGTCGAAATGTTGGCATATTTACCAGAATACGAGCAGTAATGACATTCACAATTATTTGGTTAATGAGAGAGTATTAACGTGCCAATTCCACTTGATATATTTCGACTAGCGAACAATTTAAATTTGGTACCTGGTGGATTCAAGTGCCAATTGAGTTTATACAAATCAAAATTGTTTTGAAATTATATGTAGCTGAATTTCTCTTGTCGAGTAGTCCGTTACAACCGCCCGAACTTCAATTAAGAATTCATGGGGTCTAGCCCAATTGATTTGATGTAAATTTGTGTATAATTTAATTTATAAAAATAATTTATTATGATTTAATGTTTAAAACAAACTGAGCGCTTTGACACGATAACTTTACATTTTCGCCAGCTTAATTTTGCAAGTTCAGTTTTGATCTGAATAAGAATTATGAAAAATTTAATTTTTTCTCTGTCAATCTCATCAGGCTAAAGCGACTAAGTTGCTAATTACAATTTTGTTTAATTTCTATAGCAACAATGTATAGTTAAGTATTATGTATAAGGATCTGGTTATGTACCGGAAGAACCTTACATTTATATCTTCTTTATACCATATCAAACGATATTATGCTAATTCGTAAATGGAGTTGCAAATGTTAGATTTTTCAACATTCGATTTTTGAAGCGAATTTTTATGAGTTAATCGTGCCACTACAGTTCCCGAAGCTGAAATATGTATTTCAATTAGGCTTAATATTGATATAGAAACTGGATTTATTATTCATTATTGTAAGAAAACTAGACACTTATTGCGCTAAAATAAATTGTACCTATAATCAAAAAGGTCTTTCTAAAAGTCACAATTGAATTAAAAATTAACTTTACGCAGAGACAAAATATAACCCGCCCTTGCTTCAATTACGAAATCACTAGAATTAAGAATGGAATACGGCCAGCTTCGAAAGCGCCGTACCAGTATATATGACGGCCGATTAGCCTCATTTAAAAATCACGGAGATTAAGGGTAACAATTAGCCGCTACGACAAGTAAAATAAATTCGATCAACAATTCAAAATCGATCAATTTTCGTAAATATATTTAGAGGCTAAACTTATCATTAACCTTGGTTCACTTGAAATTTAAATAACCTCCCACTATAACATGACATTATACAGTGATCAATCGATTTAAACAGGTGCGCAACAATATTTAGTTAAGTAAAATATACATCCTCCAATATTTAGTTAAGTAAAAATAAATAAAAACATTTAGTTTTTTGGAAATTCCAAATTTTCTTATTTGTTTTAATTGAATTGCGTATTATTTTTCAAATTTCCCAATTGTGTAAATACTAAATTTTGGTATATAAACTCGGCGAATTTCATCCAAAATCATTCAGTTCACAATCAAGCTCTAAGTTTGTCAGTTGTTCTATATTTAAATCAAAATTAAAATGCAATCCAAAATATTGCTGATTGTACTTCTCGGTGCTGTGGTAAGTAATCAAAAAAAAACATAAAAAATAATGAAGGTTTTCATAAATACATAATTTAATAAATTATTTTACAGGTTGCGCATGCCGGTCTGCTTTCAGGTATTGGTGGTAGTGTTCCTCTTCCTGTTCCTACCATTACTACCGTTTTACCAACCACCCCGCCGGCTGTTGATCCTGGCACTATCATTAATACTGCTACCGGTGGTCTTCCAACCACTGGAGGTGGTCTTCTTCCTGCTAATTCTACCGTTTTTCCAGCCATGCCGGCTATTGATCTTGGCACAATCACTAATAATGTTACCAATGTTACCACTGGTGCTGCTTCTGAAGTTTTCCGTTTTTTAACTATTGGAATTATAAGTAATTTGATTGAAATTGTTACCAAAATTCTCGCACAGGGAACCAACTTTCTGAACACAGCTATATTCGGAACTTTATCGGATCTTGGCAAAAGTGCAGTCATAAAATTGATTGCCCTTATAAAAGAAACAACAGCTTTAATGGAACTTGCTAAAAATTCAACCGCATTTGCCGAAGCTCTTCTTGCCTATGTGCTAGGCCGTCTTCCCGGCATAGAGGATGGTATAGTCGACACTCCTGATGGCCTTAAAAACTTGATTGTACCAATTTTAGCTTTCTTGCTATTATTTGTCCCTGCTGCTTAAACCGTTCTCTACATGGATAAACTATAACCTGACATTCTTGAAAATATTGTTAATCTTTACTAATCCCTTAAAAAAAAAATAATAATAATAATAATCAAATATAAATAAATAAATACATATAATTATATAATCTGAGCATCTAAAAAAAACTGTTTGATTTACATGAATCTCCAAAACTGTTGGAAAAGTGCTTCTTTCATAAATCTATTTATTGTCATAAAATCAAAAGTGATTCTATTTGTGCACATAGGTGTTATGTTTCGTTTGAATTAGCGTTTGTGTTGCCAAAGATAAGGCATACTATATTGTCGGCAATACAACGAAGTCGGCATTACAGTTCGTCGGCATTACAGCGAAATGGTTTGCCAAGTATGAGCGATAAGAAAAAACTCTTTACTATTTCTTTTCGAAACAATTTTGCACATAGGTGTTATGTTTCGTTTGAATTAGCGTTTGTGTTGCCAAAGATAATATAGTATTGTCGGCAATACAACGAAGTCGGCATTACAGTTCGTCGGCATTACAGCGAAATGGTTTGCCAAGTATGAGCGATAAGAAAAAACTCTTTGATATTTCTTTTCGAAACAATTTTAATATTGAACAACGAATTTTCATCATGCACCGTATTACAAAATTTCAATCTCATTTATACCGAAAAGCGAAGAATACTAAAACTAATTACAACTTTCGTTTTCTATGGTGTAAGGATGGACAATTATGTTTGCGTGAGGGACCGGATACCAGCATTATTCGTATATATTTCATTTAATGACTTTAACGATCTCCTCGTTCAACGATCTCCTCCGATGAACGTTTTCAACCAACTTAATTGGATAATAATGTTTTTGGTATAATGGTTTTTATATTCGATGGAATTTTTGGTTTCTCGTATGCTTTTATCTTTTTGTTAACTAATTACTATTTTTAATATTTTTTGGTATCTATTCATACATTTTTCGTTTTTTTGCTGGAAATTATTAATAAGCGTATTTAAGGGGGATAAAGCCTCGCAAGAATAACATTAACCCAATAAAAATGGGTTTATTGCCACCAGGCCATAATACTTATTAAATTTCTATTTTATTTCGAAAAGTTGGCTTTTGTCAATTAAATCAAATTGGCTGTTTTCTTGGTCGAAAACTAAACCCAAAATAATTCGTATTAATAATGTTGTAAGAAACTGCACGACGAAAAAACTCAATTACGTCCATCGTTTTATATTTGGCGACAATACTTCTTACTCTCCAAGTCATAGTCACGATATTGCTTTTTGGAGGCATAGGCATTCCAGAAAATATTTGTTGCAAAACCAATTCATTTTTGGATTGTTCATGCTGCAAATTTTCTAGAAAATTCCAAATTGTTGGATGTTGAGCAGAAACCAATTTAGCGAAGCCATTGTGCCATCTCTCGAGATTATTATTTGTTCTTTGAGTTTCCTCGTCTGTAGCTTGGTGAAGATTCCATGCTTCAATATCGAATCTAGGATCCCACCTTCCTGTTATATTTTTGCAGCGAACGCCTATATAATTGCCTGATATAATTGTCTTCAAAGTAATTTAAAATTTCGTGGTCTAGGCGTGAGGCTGCCCGGGGGATTCAAGTTGACACTTGCTGTTAGCTTCGCAACTTGCAGATTCCGCAAATGCTCGTGTTACCTCCATGTGGTGACCACAGGTAACTAGATTGCTGATTTTTCGGCTTCTAGGCTAAAACACGGCGCTAAAGGAGTTAACCTTAAACAAATTGCTGGGCTGGGTTAAGGTGTTATCAAGGCCGGCTTTACCCACTAAGCAGATTATGCCTCGCATAGGGGCGCCGACCAATTAGGGGCGCCGTCAATTCTTCTCACGCTTTCTAAATAAATCCTTCTACTAAACAAATATTTTTCATTAGCCTAAAAATTTGAAATTCTGAACTTCAACTCAACTCGATCACACTAGTTTCATCGAGTTTAAAATAACTCAACGAAAACCTAACTCAACTCTGTTTTCATGAACTCCAACTCGTTTTAAAACTACATGGAAATATGATAATAGTAATAGTTTCTATAGCTGTTTCGATAGCTGCTATCGAGCATGAGCCGTCATTTTTCTACACCTAAATTTAAATTTGATGCGTTATTTATAGGTAAACTAAATTTATTTAACATTAAACTATCATTTTTAATTCAATTGTTTAGCGAAAACTTGATATAAAAAATATTTGGCTCTATCTATTTATACGGAGCGCTATCGGGAGCCACTTTTTATATGACGGCTCTCGATAGCAGCTATCCGGAGCGTATAAAAAAACGCAGGATATGTATACTCGTTGAGAGCAGTAAACACACCAAAAAATACAAAAAAGTGAACCTCTCAAAACGGCGTGATTGGTGGTTATAAACATGACGCAAAGGCACGAGAACAGTAAATTAAAGAATATGAATTTATTTATTCAGTTATAATTTGGTATGACATCTTGAATAGAATAAACGTGGTCAGTAAAAATTTTCAAAATCCGTACCGAAGTTGATAACGTACAAATGCGAACGAAGAATTAGCAACTGATTTAAAAATTACCCCTCAGTTTAAAGAAAATGCTCTGCGAAGACGGAAAAAAGGCTTTCTGATTACGAATGCTACGACGAAACTCTCACTGATCCATAATATAAATTTAAAATTTCGTTTTTCTTTCCTATGCTATGTAGATATACTGCAATTAATTCGTTAAATGAATGATTTGAGGTCATAAAAGCTCATATCAATAGTTTACAGTTTTTACCCGATTTTGATGGAGCTTGTAAATCGAATGACGAGAAACTAAAAGCACATTGTGACGCGTTAAATAATTATGTTAACCGATGGCGATGACAAAGATATTTCTACGATAGAACTATTTAAAGTTTTAAAGGACACAATGCAAAATTGTAATACTATTACTGATCCATTGTCTATTTCACAACACATTTACCCGAATGCACTAGCAAATATATTTGTGAACTTAACGATTGTTTTACGAATACTTTGAAGTCTTCCAGTTTACATAGCAAGTGGTGAACGATCATTTTCAAAACTGAAAATAAGATTGATGGCTTTGCTACTTTAATGGCAAAAGAAAAGCTAAATTTTAGTTAATATTAAACGCAATAATTGTTATCAATACTTACTCGCTTTGTTTTTTTTTTTGTTTTGTTTTTCAATTCACCATTAATCCTTTAAACCCTCTCTGGTAATTTAAGTAAATTTTATTCACCATTTAATTTAAAAAAGGGCGCCTAAGAAAATAAAAATACTTGCTTAGGGCGCCAAGTGTTCTAGGACCGACACTGGGTGTTATTTGTACCGTGCCGATAACCGGCCAGACTGGGCCCCCAGCTTAAAAACTAGCTCTGTCGCTAACGGTGTAGCCTTATCTTTGTATTGCGGATCTCTGCACAGATGGACACTCTTTTCTCCGCTACTCGTGGGACCAAACTTGGGAGAACCAAAAAAGCAACAACAACAAACAAATGAGTCCGGTTCTCTAACAAACCCGGGAAATTTAGACAGGGAAGTTAAAGTTTTTAGGCCTTCCTCTAAGTCTATAATAAAGGCGCGGTCCATAAGCTCAAGCGAAGCTGGTGCCTCCACTCGGATCACCAAACCTGGGCCAACAAATTGGAACCAAGGTACGAAAGAGGCTGGTTCCTCAATAACTTCTTATGATACTAAGAGGAGAGCCTGGAGGGCCGTAGTTAAATTAAATAACATCTCGTCGGAAGACATGACAGAGAAGGACAAAGCCACGCTTGTGTGGGCGGATAAAGTGACGAACAAAAGTCGGAAGGCTCTTCAGCTTCATAGGAGGAAAATCCTAAGATCGCCAAGAGGATGAAGCTCCATGCTACCTGTATGAGGCATTTAGTGGGGTACTCAAGGATCACCTGATTGTGGCAGTTATTGACCGATCCTAAGAGGACGACAATATCACGTCCGCCAATTGAGGGAAGGTGGAAGGGGCCTTAGCCACCATCTAAAGGAATCAGGTGATACTGACTGCATGTGCAGAGGTCACTGCTACTTTACAAGAAGGCAGAGAATGGAGTTGGCGAGGTATGGCGGGGAGCCAGCCTTGCTGTTATTGATAGAGTGGAGATACTCTGTAGGCAATGAGCCAGGATGTACATCCCTTTGGAGCCCAGTGATCCGAAGGTGATACTGCAGCTGTTGCAGGACACATAAATGGAAAATTGCCAAGCTCGCAGAGGCAAAGGCTGACTACAGGTCAGCTGTTATTATTTTAAACAGTGAGTCACTGACTGTACTGGCAAAAACCAACAGTTTAATCAACTATGTTTTCAGTGCAGTCACACTCATGGTGTACAAGAAGGACGCGGGCAAGCCGCGAAGGCTCCGCAGTCAGCATCAGATACTGCCACGATGCTTGACAGCTCTTCTGTGCGCGCGGAAGTAGCTGATAGTCAAGCGGAAAGTATCTCCGCGGACACGGAGATGTCAATGTCCGTGGGATCTTTAATGAAGGTCTCAGAGGATTTCTCATCAGGGGAAGGTTCTGATATTACTGTGGTGGAGAAGAAGCTGTATAGATGACATTGACATTTGTGCAAGTAAACTTTCACCACTCTAAGGCAACAACAGCTGCTCTCCTTTTAAAAATTTGGAAGAGAAGGGACAGATATTGTCTTGATCCAAGAACCTTGGGTCACTAAAGACCAGTTACTTGGACTTAAAACTCCCTGTTATAGATTAATGTACACGGAAAAAGAAGGTAGGGTTCGGTCGTGCATTCTCGTTAAGAATAATATAAGTTGTATTCTGCTATCAAACTTCAACTAGATAAACGGAACCTCTGGCTGGCATTAGCTTACCTAGCTTACGATGAAGAGAATATGCAACCAATCATTCTATGTAAGCTAATTCTAGAGGCTCAAAAGCTTAAGGTTGAAGTCATCCTGAGGAGTGATGCAAATTCTTATCACACGATGTGAGGTATGAGTTACTCCTTGATAACATTCTAAGTACTAACCTTCATATATGTAACATAGGCAATAAGCCGACAGTTATAACTAGAAATAGACAGGAGGTATTGGACATTACACTTGTCTCAAACTTTTTACACTTTGTTACAAAATGTACTTATGGAACTAAGAAAAGTGAAATTTGACAAACCGTTGCAAAAAAAAAAAAAAATCTTTAAATGTAATTATAGAGAATAGACAGGAAACAAACCGAGTTATAATGTTGCACGCAATAACTTTTTATAACGATTTATGCCATCTGTATTAAGTAATTTAAAACTAATATTTTTTATTTTCGATCCAGTACACCCATTAGGTGAAAAGCTCATTGAACTTTTGTAAACAAATTTTAGTACAAATATCATATGCTAATTTGAATTTTCTTTTTTGTTGTTGTAATGTTTTTTTATGATGGTCACACATAGAACGTTATTTAGAGTTTTATTAAATTTTTTTGCCTTGATAAGGTTATTTCATGTATACATAAACGGGTAAACAGAATGGAATACTTTTTTTATGCTGTTAACACCAGCGATTTTTTTTACCGCACTAAAATAAAAAGAAACAAAAAATAATTTGATGTACTTAATGGGAAATCGATCACTTTTGAAGAGGCCACGGTAGTGAGCCGGTAATATTGTGATTTTGTGAAATATCTGTATATTGTGTCACGATGTTACTAATTTGATGGCGCTGATTCGAGGTACACGGTTATGAATCCATCTGCCCCAATTCTTTATGGTTTACCTAAATACATAAAGAAGGCATTCCAATTAGACCAATAGTAGCGTATTGCAATGCACCTGCCTACAAGCTATGTAAGGGTTTCATAAACTTTTTCAACAGTCATACTAATTTCGTTTCGGCTTTCTCGGTTAAGAACTCGGTAGAATTGATTAGCAAAATTCAGGATGTTGATATTCTACTACACTCAAAACTATAATTTCGTTTGACGTTGCTATAGTCTTTTTACTTCTATTCCAATTAACATTTTGTCTCAAATAGTTTATACAAACTTAGATGGGGATGTTGTAGATGCAAAACAAAATTATTTTTGCTTTGATAATAAGTATTTCAGATTCACTAATGGTCTACCGTTGGGCTCCCCTCTGTCACCTTTGTTAGCAGAAATTTTCATGAATTTCTTCCGTCATGTGATCTTTTGGTACAGATATGTTGATGACATACTACGTCTATAAAATGGAACTGATAGGCTATTAACCTCTTTTCTCACTTGGTTAAATTCTCAATATGCCACCATTAATTTTACGGTAGAAAAAGAAGAAAACAAATTTATTCATTTTCTAGATATAACAATAACCAGAATTAATTCTTCATTAGAGTTCAAAATTTATCGAAAACCCACGTATACAGACGCCATTACACCTATCTCTTCAAACCATCCCCGTCATATTAAAATATCAGCTTAATAAACATTCCTTTGACCATATCCAATTATAACAAAGAGCTTAATATAATTTTAGAAATAGCAGCGAATAACGGTTATGCAGCTAAGACTATATTAAAGCTATTAAACAGAAAACTGAAACATAAAGCTTTAGCTAACATTTATCCACCTGATAGCCCAATGCCGAAAAATTGGCGCCGCTTAGAGTATATAGGAAAAACTAGTCAACGGATTAGTAACATCGTGACACAATATACAGATATTAGCTTTGCTTTTTATAACAATAATACAATTAAGAAAATGATTTTTAACAACAAACCAAGAATTGATCGACTTTCCAAGTCTGGCGTTTATAAGATCAATTGCAATGATTGTAGTTCCTCTTATATCGGGCAGACTGGGCGCAATTTTGAAGTTAGAGTTAAAGAACATTTATCTGGTAGCCATGAATCATCCCTTTATAATCAATTAACGTTAGAAAATCACACATCCAGTTTAAACAATTTAGAAATATTACATGTACAACCAAAAAGCAGACGTTTAGACAACTTAGAATCTTACGAAATTCGTAAAGCTATTTTTCTTAACCAAAATATCCTCAGCGAATAGAGAGAAATCGTTTCTCACCAATTATCGACTCCGCATGTTTTATTCCCATACTCATACCATCCCATAAAATGACTAACACGTCGAGTTATAATAAATGAAAGAAGGAAAAAACAACATCTGGAATTTTGTTATTCGGTTTTGTTTTTTGTTATTTCATCCCCTTTTAATTTTTAATGTTTATTGCTCTCACCATTTTTATTGTTTACCACTCCCACATTTTTTATTTGTATGTTTTTGTTTCATTTTTTGCCTTTTCCAACCATTATAAATATTGGGTACAAGTATTATTAGAATAGCAGTTATTGGAACAGCGTATTACCAAATGAAATATCGGAGTACAGGAGTAAACTCTAGGCGAAAGTAGTACAAGTACTCCGATCGTACTCACTTAGACAGCACTGGATCATTTGTCTGTGTTATTGCGTTTATCAACTCAATATTTTGATTATTTATTGCTAAAAAAAGGAATTTAATATCAATTATTAAAAAAACAAGTAGAATAATTTATTACTAATTTTCTACCTTGTCCCTTATCGATTCAACCAATTGATGCGTACGCTCGAGATAATTCGAGCATGTAATACTTGAAGAAATGTACACTCGAGCAACTATTTGTAAAACTATTTTATTAAGCTTGGTTTTTGTAAGTAAAACATTGTTATACATTTTACTACATGCGGCTTGTTATAGTTTAGAGCTTTTTTGGCCCGATTTTTCTTGACTTTTTTTTTGGTCAAAAAATTATCCGTTTAGGAGTTAATTTCAAATAAGTTAGTTAACATTTTAAAAGTTAGCTAATTTTCTCAATACTGTGGCCTCTACTTGTTACTGCAAACTTGTTTTTGCGTTTTTATTAAAAATACCTATAGCCATGGTGGTGAAAATGCCCTTTGGTACTCTGACCAATTAATCAATACTATATTGTATTTTTACTCAATTTAGACCTTTTCTTAACTTAACCAGATAAAATAATTAAATTTCGTTATAATCTATTCCTGATTTTAGTATTCTTGCCGCATTATTGAGCAGGCATCTTGCTTTTTTCAAAATCTACACTAAGCATTCGAAAGTAGAGGTTTAAACGGCAATATTGGAGCCCTTAAAATATTTGTTGGATATTTTAAATTTTGGGGTCGGCGCTGGCCCGGTAGACGTGAACAGTCCCAATATCACTTGTTTTTTTAATAATTGATATTAAATTCCTTTTTTTAGCAATAAATAATCAAAATATTGAGTTGATAAACGCAATAACACAGACAAATGATGTTGTTTTTTAAATTTTTTTTTATTTTTATTTTCACAAAACATTATACATACATATGTATATCTATCCATACTCATCCAAACATAAGCAATATTATTGTCGTTTCTCACTTTTTAAATAAATTTTTTGGTTTTCATGAGACGAATAAAACAAAGTGTGTGCAGTTTATTGTGGTATTTTTTAATCTTGGGATTTGTGCGTAGAGCCTTAATAATTGCTTATAGATGACAACAAGTGAAACTTATTTTCTGTGAAATATAGAAATAATAATGAATACAATCAGTGCTTAACATATCAGATTAAAGTTGGGTTAGTAACAAAGAAAATACAGGGTATACTTGAATCCAAGCTCGAGTTGAAGATTAATCAAAATCACTTGTTAGGTAAATTTTGTTGTAATGAGAAAAAATAAACCACAGAGTTGCTGCTGGATTTAGATTTAATTCGTGCTGAGGACGCAAATTTAAATGGCTAGAATGACATTTTAGATGACAGCTAATAAGTAAACTTTATGTATTATGGGGTGTTTATAAAACCGTGTGGGATAAGATTCCCTGCGGTTTTACATAATTTTTGGGCCACTTCGGAGACGTGATGAAGGCGTAATAAAAATGTTCCAATGGTCCAAAAATTATAAATGACTTAATTATTATTTAATTAGCCAAAAATAGTTTTAAATTTAATTGATTTACTAATTATCTTTAAATTTTTTTCATGTCACAAATACTTATGCATCAAAAATATGAATCCCAAATACTTTTCAATGACGTTTAATTAAATTTATTTGCATTACAGTTATGGATTTATTTATGAAATGTATATCAAATAAAACGTCATTTATAATTGAATTGAATAAGACAAAAAGAAAATCCAAAAAAATAATTTTCCTTGGTTTTATATTACAACAGACATAAACGTCACCTAAAATTTTCTCATCACAATGACTAATGCATGAGATAGTAGTTTTTGTCAATTAAATAATGTTAAATCATAATGTTTATTCTTCTGTAATGGTAAATAAATTTATATTAAATAAAATAAAATTATAAGATTGTTTCTTTTTTTTTACTAAAGAAAAGCGCTTTTTTAAAAACGGCTAAGCGGATTATTTTAATTTTGATCTTAAATGATTCTTGAAAGGTCCCCAAACAATACCCAATTTGAAATTTTCGAGTATGTTAAAATCGAATTTAAAGTTCATCAGAAACACCGTGATTAGAATATTCATAGTCACTGAGGTTGAATGATTACAAATTTTGAAAACAAATAAGTTTTAACATATGCACACGAAAGACTGAAGGATTTTTTTCATAAGTACCTTTGTTTGTACGAAGCATAGATATATTATTTTCTAAGGAATCTTGAATAAAACGAGACGTTATTAGAAAATGTTGTTGGGAATGATCGGAAATATGATCCCACAAACTTAATACAACATTAATGATTTGTTGGAGACCCGTAAAACAATAAGATATTGCCATTTTTCCATCGTATTTCCAAAGCGCTATTTGTTAAATTTTCGATAATGTCTATTAATTCTTTGGAAATTGCGCTTTTATCTGGATATTTTGAAAATTTGGCTATAGTTTTTTCAGCTTCTGTGGAAAAGACATTTGCGATAGCCGCAAAAATTCCCATAGAAACTCCGTTGCTGAACACTTGTGTGGCTAATTTTACGGAGAACTTCTCAAATGCATTTGGTCGTATAATGCTCCCTCGTTAATTTATAAAATATTTGAATTGTACCTTCATCAAAATCAAAAACTTTCTCTAAAATTTTCCAAGAAACTCTACCAAACTGTGTAACTATATTAGCATTAATTAACCTATTTTTTAAACTTTTAATCAGATGTGGCGGATCATAGAAAAGACTTTTTTTTTATTTAAGAAAAATTAAGGCTTTGGCTCCGAAGCTCCTAACAGTTTAAAGTCACTTCTTTTGTTACTGCCTTGGTTACAATTCACAACACATATATCAAATCCGATTCGTGTTGCTTAAGAAATACAGTAAGTGAAAAATTGATGCAACTCATCACCTTTGACATTACCGATATAAAAAGATATTTTGACGAAACGTAATTTTGTCAAATGTCGTTTGTTACTTAAACGGGTCCCTTAATGAGAACATTCTTATTTTAGCAAAAATCAAATGTTCGAACATACGAGTATATTCAAATAAAAAAGCGGAATACAAATGTAAATACAAACTGAAAGAGAGTCTAGTTATCCCTATTTTTAAGAAAGGAGATAAATCTAATATTGCAAATTATAGGCCGATTTCTTTATTATCGGTGTTTTCTAAAATTATTGAAAAGATAGCACATCGAAGATTAGATAGTTTTTTGAATAAAACAAATTGTTTGCATAGCATGCAGTTTGGATTTAGTAAAGGTAAAAGTACTGAAGGGGCTTTGTTAGAATTCACTAATTTCCTGTATGTAGGTCTTGATAAGAAAAAATCAGTTGCATCTATTTTTGTGGATTTAACTAAAGCTTTTGATATGGTTAACCATGAAGTATTATTTCAAAAACTGAATCATGCTGGGTTTCGGGGTCTTACTTTACAATGGTTTCGTTCTTATCTATCTGATAGATCTCAAGTAGTTAAGATAGGTGATGTTTTTAGTAAGCGTAAAATTATCAATGATGGTGTTCCTCAAGGTTCCGTGTTAGGCCCCAAGCTATTTTTTGATCTACCTAAACTCTATTTTTTATTTAAATTTTTCGTCAAGGTTGATAGCTTTTGCCGATGATCTAGTGTTTATGTACAATGAGCAGTTACAAAGTAATAACATTCACTCTATGAACTCTGATCTAAGATGTCTGAGAAAATGGTGTATTGCTCATTCAATGTTTCTTACAATAAAAACTAAAGGTATGTTTTTTAAACTTCATAATGATGTGGGTATGGACCCAGACGTCACTTACCATGATTTAAGTTGTGATCACATAGCCTGTTATGCTGATTGTTTTAAAATTGAATTCGTTTCAAAGTTTAAGTACCTGGGAGCTGGGACTATTTGTGGATACTTCCATGCGTTGGTTACCACATATCGAAACTCTACGTAATTTCATGTGTGCCCTGATACGAAAATTTTATATTTTGAGTTCAATGTGTTCGATAGCAGTCTTAAGAAATATTTATTATGCGCTGGTTGAATCGAGGCTATCGTATGGAATAGTATGCTGGGGAGGGACTTATAATTCTAGAACTCATACACTTGCTGTTGCTCAGAAACACATTATACGAATTATGCTTAACACGCAGAGGCTATGTTACGTACCACTCTAGTAACCGTACGTGTATTTTTTTTCTGGATAGATTCATCGGCTTGGGATGGTTCTTGTTACTAGATTTTTGTTTTTCTTTTTTTGGTACAACAAATCTTACTCGTACATATATATATAAATATTTAACCCCATTCACCTAAACTCCTTACTCCGATCATCCCCATATCCCCAGTAAAAAAAAATTAATTCATTTTTGTGTAATAATTATTAATTCAAAGTTTGGGTTTTACATTCCTGGATCATTATTATTTCTTTTAAGAAAATTTTATCAGCAAAAGAAAATAATTATAAAACAGTGAACCAAGAACAAACTCAATACGTAATAAAAAAGATAGTAAAAACGAAGAAAAACAACACCGCTTAGGCACATGAAATAAAACTAAAAAATGATGAATAATGAAAACTCACCCGGCAATTAATCCAAAGAGCCTCTTTAGGTATTCTTGTCCGCGTGGCTGAAAAATAAAAGTTATTTCACGTGCACTAAACACTAATTCTTTCTTTTTTTTGGTTACTGAAAAACTGATTTTCTTTTTGGTTCACAATAATTTCAAAATTTAAAAGAAAAAAAAATAAAGAAAACTATAAACTGATAAATATTTTTTTTTTTTAAAAAATGATCCAATTTTAGGATCAATTGATTATTTTTTTTTTCTCAAACACACACAATTAGGTGTCTATATATTTGGCCACCAATGTGCCTATATATGTATCCAAATAATCCAATATGTTAATTTTTTTTTTCCCCAACACTGATTGAATTTCAGGTTCACACAAAAAAAACCATTAAAAAAAAACTATGCACAAAGTGTTCGACTGAACTATCGGGTGGTTTCTATTCAAAAATTTCTCCGGCGTGCCTAGTGAAAATCTCCTCCTTTTCCTTTTATGTTTTTATTTGGGTGGATGATCTTTTTATTCCAAAAAAAAATAATGTGGCAATCGCTATTTTTTATAAAATGGAGAGGCCTGACTGTCCATAGAAGCGAGTTATCACCGTTACCCAAATAAACAAAACAACGCTAATATATGGAAACAAAAAATTATAATAGTGAGGGCTATCTTAAAATTGTTAAAACTAATAATACGAAAAAAATTAAATCAACTTAAGGCTAACTAACTAAATAAAAAGAAACAAAAACTCACCCAATAATAATTAACTATAAATTTTTTTTTTTTTTTTGATTTTCGCACAATAAATATGCCGCTTAAATAATGTGATCAACTTGACCTCTCCAAACGAATAGACTAACTTAATAATGAAGCAAAAAAAAAAAATACCTAATTGTACAGGTTCGATTCCCCTAATTCACTTTATGTAAATATAATATCTACGTCCCCCTCCCCAGTATCATCTACCACAAAGAACGGTCAGATTATTTATTCGAATACCGGTTCACTAGCAAATTCATATACCTCTACATCACGATAACAACAACAATTCGCAATTGCTTACCATTTATTGATTTGTTGTTATATACCCATTAATCGGCATATCTACTAAATAAAATAAAACCAAGGAAATGCAGGTCAATGACCAAAAAAAAAAAAAGTTAACAACAAACACAAAAAATGACATAATATGCAAGATTTTTTTAATTGTATATAGGTGATGAGTCATGTTTAAATGATAGCTTGCGTAATGCAGCCGTAACAGCTATCGGCGTCGTGGCCTTTGTTTAAGTTCTTGGAGATTTTCCCTATTAGACATTTGTTTGTGTACAAAGTAATGAAAGCATTTTTTTCTATTAAGGCTACTCAGTCTAATGTTATTATCAATTACAACTTGAGAAATAAGCAGTATATACGGCTTGAAAAGTTTAAAACAACGAACTACCAAAATTCATTTCCAATATTGGCGCCAAAAATTTTCAATAACCTACCGGAAAATTTAAAAAATATTTGTAAATTCAATGTATTTAAAACAAGTCATAAATCATTTTTATTCGAGGCTTCTACTGTGAATGATTTGTTGTATTTTCAAGTGTGACCTTAAAATGCAAAGTTCGCTATTTACATCATAAGCAGTTCTTCACAAATTGCAAAAAACTTATTATTCTTTATATAAGCAATAATTGAATATTTGTTTAGTATGAACTTATTTCGATGATCGAAAGATTTATCGAGATGAAACAATTTTAATGATTGGGTAAATAGTGTCCCTTGGAGAAAATTTTTAATTTTAAAAATAGCTAGGTTTGAATAAAAAACAAAATTATAGCGAGTTTTGCAAGTTATTCTGGAAAAAATAGAGAACTTTGAAAATAAAAACTGCCATTAACATTTTTTAAATAAATTTTATTAAAAAATTTAGCGTATTCTTTACGTAAAATTTATAGTCTTCGTTAATAAAAAATTATATAAAAGTAAAATATCACGTCTCTTCCTGAGTAATAGGAAAAATAAAAAGTATATAAAAGTAAAATATCATGTCTCTTCCTGAGTAATGGTAAAATAATAAAAAATAACTACAAAATATACATACATAAATAGTTCAAAACTAACTTACTACAAACTAATTAAATTCGATCACCAATGTGCTCATCATGCGCTTCGCAAATCGGATCATCCTCTTCAACGTTATGCGAGGAGTTGTTATTGTTAATAACATTTTTATAAAAAATGAGGTCGTCCATTTCAGCCCAGTTTTCACCGAAATGATGTTTTAATAACTTTTGAACATCGCTTATTTTTGCATTAGATATCTGGACCCCGGGTTTCACTATTTCTGGATTTATATTTGCAATGCTTTTTCCTTTTTTAGCTATAGATCGATGTGCCCCAAGATCTGATTTATAATTGGCTTCGCCACGCACTAATATCCTGCCATTTGATTTCTTCAAAATAAACCGCTTGGATTCGTTGAATCGAAAATGCCATTTTCCTGGAGGGAGGATAATATTTGTTGCCTGCGTTTTCCAATCTCTGACAGGACAATCATCGTCTCCGAGGCTAATAACAGTCCCGTGGGATCTATATATTTCGTGATATTCTTCGGGTTTAATTATAGATTGTCTGTTGCGTACCTAAAATGAATATTTACAAAAAATCATAGGCAAAACGTACAGTTTGAAATTAATCAAGAATATTTGTAAATAGTTAAATCTTAAATAAGTACCTCTTTTTCGATTTGGGCAAAAACGCGATCCGGTGGTATAAAAGAATGGCCTGCAACAGGAAATATCAACTCTAATGAGGTAATATTGGCTGGGGCCTCTTTTAAGAGAAAATAGGCACACATTCCTATCATTATTGTATTTTTGTTTTGGCCCCCGCAGCCATCTGAAATTAAACGTATCCGATTTTTGTTTTCTAAATTTAGATTTTTAAGGCAATGGTGCACCGCGGATGCAATGTGATAGGAGCCTTTTGAATACTCATTCTCCGTCCAGGAATATAAAAATACATTATTATTAGTTAGGGTTGATTTTGATGATCCAACGACGATCCCAAAATTAAACATATATAATTGGCGGCTGTAGTAAGCTGCCTGATCTGCTACCTTAGGCAAAACCATGTTTTTTTGGCAATCATAAGATAGAGTGACTAGATCATCATTTTCTTCCTTCAAAAGCTGATAAAAAGCTCTAGCACGTCTCTTGTGCACAATCTGTTGCACCAGGAAAGATTGCTTTTTGCACGGATCCTTTTCAAATTTTATTTGTTCTGTCAATCGAACACACGTTCAACAAAGGTCTGCATAAGGGGTTTTAAATCCAATGTTAAATTTACGATTAAAAACTTTGCGGAACATACTTTGAGTAACCGAGTCTTGCTCTGAATACTGGCTTTTAAACATTTTGTACATTTTATTAATGTTTGACTCGCTAGGAAGGTACTGACGGTTGCTAGATTTCATTCTACAGTAATGAATCTCCAAAACCTTGAATTTTTGAATAAATTCGACCACCATATCTTTAATTATTTGATTTTTATTTCCAATGCGATCTCCTCCCCGTCTTTCTGCAGGTGGGTGGCAAGTACGTAGATGGTTTTTACAAACTCGTACAATCCTGTCTCTTTTAATACCCAGGATGCCGCAAAATCCTGTTTGACAAACTCTTACAATATTATTGTTTGATTTGCGCACAAAATATTTAATTGAAATCGCTCTTTTATTAGTCGAATTTCGGTTAGGATTCGCTACCGATGTATATTGAAGCAGAAAGGCATCTTGCTGAATTTTATTTTTTGTGCAATAAAACGCTTTTGCAAAGAACATTGCATCACTTCCTCGTATGTTCGAACATTTAAACGAACCAGCGCTCTTTTTATGAATGCAGTTTGGAACAACTGGGGGTCGTTTCTGCCTATATCTAAAAATTAAAGTACATTAAATTATCTATCTAAAAATTAAAGAATCTCAATTAATTTGATTATTAAAAATATTTACCTGTTTTCTTTTTCTTGTTCCCGCTTTGATAGCCTTTTGAGTCGTTTTCTGGTGTGCCCGCCTTCCTGAATAACAGTCGGATGCATATTGGTTATCATTTTACTCTAAAATAGAAATAATTATAATAAAATAAACGTACAGCACTCTTATCAACAATATAATATTTACCTAATTATCATAAAACCCGTCTTCACACGTCTAAATTTTGCGTTGAACTAAAATAAATATTATTTCTGTCAAATTTTGGCGCTAAAATATTAATTTCTATAGTAAATAAATGTAATGGTTTGAATTTTATTGTTGTAGTAAATAGCGAGTTTTGACTGAAACCTAAACTTTTGTATGCAGCAAATAACGAGTTTTGCATTTGAAATATTTAATGTAAATAACGAACTTCGAACATTATTTTTTTTGTAAATAATGACTTTTGCATTAAACTTCAAATTTCAAAATGCAATTTCTTCACCAAATAATCCGTTTTGTAATGAAAAGTTTTTATGAATTTATTCGTTTAAAAAAGACGAGTATTTTCATATATCTAACTCATTTTTTCCCAAACCTTGCAAATAGCGAACTTTGCATTTTAAGGTCACAAGTGTAGTACATTTGTAATAATATGTACATATCTTGTAATTATTTTATTTTTTTGATTGTAATATTATTAAGCTTTCTAATTGTTAATTTGTATATTTCTTGTAAATAATTGTAAATAATGTTGATTATCAATCGACACTGGATTTATGGTCCACAGATTGTATTATAATAATAATAAATAAATAAATGTACATCGCTAGAAGGAAATGTACATGATTAGATTATTATGAATCGATCTATGATCGCAAAACAAAAATGTATGCTTTAATTTTTGTATGTGTACAATTTATATATTATTATGTAATATATGTATGTAGATGTACCTACATAATAAGTATGTAGCTGTAAAATTATTTTCGTTTTCCGGTTTTGAAATTTATAATAACTTTAAATTTTCTTACGGGTTAGATCAAAAAAGGAAATCAACTATGCAAATCATTTGCATAAACTAAAATATAAATATCGTAATAAAAATAAATATCTATTGGTTTATGACTATGAACCTATCCATATTGATTTGAACACAAAATTAAAAGGATTTATTCTTACCTTTTTAACTAGATTATATGTAGGTGACAAAAACAGTCGAGATCGTGTTATAAAAGCGGTCATACAAAATGAATAAATTTTTTGAATGAAAACCAAGGAATAACGATTTTTTTTTTTCATTATTATGATTTTTGAGCTAATCATTATTTATAAAAGCAAAATTGTAATGATTTAATGATGAAAAATAAGATTAGTGAAACTGTTTTGCATATACAACTATCACCTTAGAATTACGCGGCTTATAAAGCTACATTACGTTATAAACGTAATGTTGTAACGCTATGGCTTTGATCATAAGCTTTTGAATTTTGATCAAAAAGAAACCGGAAAACTAAACTTTGCATTTAACGATATCGTTATTATATCGTTTATGAATTATAAAAGAATGAATTCTATGGTAGATGGTTGAAACAGACAAAATCAAATAAATCTTTCGTCTATTGGAAGAATAAGATGTATTGTTATTCGATTTTTTTCTAATTAAGACTAGAATAAAAAAATGTATTAATTTTTTTATATGGTCGTAGCATGGTTCACCATCATTTCCGGGAATAAATCCGGGAAAATCTCGTTCAATTCGAGTTATACACTTTTCGGTTGCCTTTACACAGATATTTGGCAAATGACAATTATTTTTGAATGTTTGCTCAAAAATGTTTAAACAGGTATATGCTACCTCAGAATATTCTGGTGTCGGTGCTTTTAATGCTCCAAAAGTTGACGATTTATTGAAATTTTTTTCAAAGATAAAAGTATCAGTTGGCGTTAAAATTTCATCACTATCTTTCAGCAATTTATTTCGGCATTCACTGCAATTAAGTTTTTTGAACGCACAATAGCCTGCATAATACAAAATCGCATTTTTTTGAAGGAGACCGTTTCCTGCGTTTGGCTCTTGAACAATTAAAAATTCGTCATGAATAGAGTCGTCTTCATCCTGTTGAATTAAACTTTCTTTGTAAAGATCCTGAAAATTTTCCCAGTGTAATTCCACCATGTTGTCCTCATCCTCTATACAATTTGAATATTCACTATTGAATAATAGTCTGGTGCAAATAATATTGGCGAAATGAATACCAATTTCGTTGCTGGTAGGAGTGTAATTGAAACCGCCTTTACCCCGTAATCGAGAAAAAAAAAATTCCAGGCAGTCCTGGTTGGTTTTCCCCGTTAAAATAAAATCTACACCGTGAGTCGCTGTTAAATAATCAATTAACATTATTTGAGCGTTTATTGTTAATAGCAAGCCTTTAACAAACTTAAAATAATTCTCGCTCTTGGAAATTATTTTCATATTTTTGAGGAAATCCAAACTGTTTTTTAAATATTTATAGACATCATTGTCTTTTTTTAGAGGCTTTTCATACGGCGACTTAGATCCAAAATTTCGACTATTTAAAGAATCAAATATGTTGTTAAAACGGCATGTTTCTAGGGTAGTTCCTAAAATTTCAGGACACGTTTGATGCACGGTTCGTACTGCACAGCTTACAGTGTTGCTTAACAATTGAGCAGCCAACGATACGTTCATTTTTTCGAAGCAATTGGGATAAAGGTGCTTCCGGCTGATCTTCGGTAATATTTTGCATTTATTGATGGAATCTCGCTCAAAAATTTTTCTGATTACCGCAATATCCGCCAGTTCATCTTGGCCAATAGAAATTTTATTGTTAACAAATGCATTTCTTGCAGATTTAAGAAGATGAGGAGGATCGTATTGAGCATATATTGGTTTCCCCTCAACTATGAAATGGGGTTTTTCGGGAGTAATGCCTAGGTGCTTATACGCCTGCATATTTATTGCACCTTGGTCACACGTTATCATTAGAATGTTTAAGCCGACTTTTTCCGTACACATTTGTATATTTTTCTTAATTAACTCGCTCAATTTTTGAGCTGTAAATGTTTTATTAATTAATATGTAATTAATTACGTACTTCCAGTCTCCTATTAAGGATCTAACCATAAAAAATAGAGCAGAAGTTGCTAATTCACATTTTCTATCCTCGCCATCATCGTAAAACCCTTCGATCCTGTCGGTCAATGAATTATGGGTCAAATTTTGCTTGATGGTTACTTCGTCGAAGCATAACACACAAATCTTTGATACTTCTGGTAAACTAGCAAAAAATGCTCTATGTTGTGTCACCAAAATTTCATTAATCTCGGGTTTAATAAATTTAATCGGAGACCATTTGTTGAGCAGCTGATGCTGCTAGAGTGGTGAAGATTAACTTGCAGAAATGTCAATGTCATTTATACAGCTTCTTCTCCACCATAGTAATATCAGAGTCTTCTCCTGATGAGAAGCCCTCTGAGAGCTTCATTAAAGATCCCACGGACATTGACATCTCCGTGTCCGCGGAGATACTTTCCGCTTGACTGTCAGCTACTTCCGCGCACCCAGAAGAGCTGTCAAGCACCGAGGCAGAATCTGAAGCTGACTGCGGAACCTCCGGCTTGTTCGTGTTCTTCTTGTACACCTTGAGTGAGACTGTACTGAAACCATAGTTGATTAAACCGTCGGTTTTTCCCAGTGCAGTCAATAACTCGCTGTTTAAAATAATAACAGCTGACCTGTAGTCAGCCTTTATCTCTGCAAGCTCAGCAACTTTCCAGTTGTGTATCCTGCAACAGCTGTAGTATCACCTTCGATACACTAGGCTCCAAAAGGATGTACATCTTGGCTCTTTGTTTACAGGGTATATCCTCTCCATTAATAACAGCAAGGCAGGCTCCCGGCCATACCTCGCCAACTCCATTAACTGACTTCTTGTAAAGTAGCAGTGACCTCTGCACAGGCAGTCAGTTTCACCTGATGCCTGTGCCAGCCCCCATCTCAACAAGTCGGAGCAGGTCCTGGATTCTCTGGCACCCCTTCCACATTCCTCCAATTGGCGGGCGTGATATTGTCATCCTCTTAGGATCGGTCAATAACTGCCACAGAATTTGACAAATAGTAATCTCGAGGGACGGCACAATGGCTTCGCTAAATTGGTTTCTGCAGAATATCCAACAATTTGAAATTTTCTAGAAAATTTGCAGCTTGAACAATCCAATAATGAATTGGTTTTGCAACAAATATTTTCTGGAATTTATTTATTTATTTATTTATTGTACTTTAACAATAATTTAGTATTAAAAGGCAAAGCACAGATGGAAACAGAGTAAACGGAACAAAAGAACAAAAATAAAATGATGAAGCTGCTTCCATTAGGCAGAAAAACCTTTTAAATTTTTTCAAACAATTTCCATCTCATGCATACACATTCTATTTTGAGCAATAGCTCATTTACAATAAAATGTACAGCAAGAGGTGAAATAATATTAAAAATTAAGAATAATAACAATAACAATAATATTTAAAAAAAATTTAATAAATTACGTATTGCCCATCAATCACGCCACTCCAAAAATTTTGACTTAAATAATTTGGCCGATCCTAAACTCTTAATTTCCAATGGAATTGAATTCCAAAGAGAAACTCCCCTAATGTAAAGATTTGTTTAGCGACCTACAACTATTTTTGGCCGGAATCAGGCGGAAGTTTGAGGAATGAGACCTGCTAAAAAGTAACTTCCTATAAAGATAACAAGGCTTCTTAGCTTTGAGAAGTTTAAAAATAAAAAGACAAACGCGAAATTCGTAAAAGGTAGATAAACTACATCCTAAAACAAGGCTAGAGTAGGCAGAAATATGATCGAATTTCCTAATACCAAAAATAAACCTAGTACATGCATTGAAACATCTTTGGAGAACGTTCATATTTTCCTGAAGCATACCGAATAAAACTACGTCACCATAAATAAAATGAGGAAGAAGATAAGACAAAAACATTTTTTTCCTAAACTGACTATCAGAAAATCCTACTACTTTATACAAACAACTAAGCATACCAAAGACCCTCTTACTAATACTAACTAAATGGTCACCCCAAGAAAGAGTTTTATTAATAACTAAGCCTAAATCTCTAACAGTATTTAAATACCTAATAAGCGAACCCTGCAGAAAAATACCAGGAAAGGACGAGGTGTCTAACGATTTTTTATAAATTATGATCGACTGAGATTAATTCGCATTTAAAACGAGCCTATTAGAGACCGACCAACTAGCAATATTACTTAAGTCTTCATTTATCAGAGAAATATTCCTATCAATATTTTTATAAATTTGGACGTCATCAGCGAAAATGTGAAATGAACAATGGTGAATAGAGGATTCTATGTCATTAATGTACATAGAAAACAATAGAGGACCCAGCACTGAACCCTGAGGAACGCTGGAAATTACTGGAAGGAAATCAGACAAAGAATTGTCGAAAAAAAACTGCCTGAGAACGATTAGAAAGATAGTTAAAAATTAGTCTGGCAGCGGAAACCGAAAATCTAAACTGAGATAAGAGTTTGTTAAAAAGAATTCTGTGATTAATAGAATCAAAGGCCTTAGAAAAATCTAACAAAGTTAAAGAAGTCAATTCCCTATTATTCATATTACGCCTAATATCATCACATACATTTAATAACGCAGTAGAAGTGCTATGAAATTTTCTAAACCCAGATTGGAAGAAACTAATTAAACTACATTGCTATTTAGATGCGATTGAATTTGAGTTTTAACAACTATTTCGAAAGCTTTAGAGAGAGAACTTAAAATGCTAATTGGCCGCAAATTGGATTGCTGTGAAGGATTACTAATCTTTGGGATGGGTATTATTTCACTTAGCTTCCAGTGATCTAGATAGGAAGAGGATGTGAGAATAAAATTAAAAATATGTAACAAATATTTTGAGACGAAAGGGAAAACTCGTTTAACGAATTTTAAATTGACGTTATCCAGACCAGAAGATTCCGACTTAACATTCCAAATGGCAGATTGTAAATCCTCGAGAGAAATATTTGAAAACGAAAACGAATTAGAGGACGCATTAGAGAACAAATCGACGGTACTACTGCCAGAGTTCAAACTAGAGCAAAAATAACTATTAATATCATTGGGCTTAAAAACCCCACTAGAACTACTCTTGCATCTGCCTAGGCCTAAATTACGAACATTACGCCAAAAAACCTTGGGAGGAAGGGAGGGGTCTAACTTGTCCTTAAAATAATTACGTTTAGCAATCCGAATTAACCCTACAACTCTATTACGAGCCTGCTTATAATCTAAATGAGACTGACTATTAGGATACCTTTTCCATAAACGATATTTACTAATCTAATACTTATGGCATTCGAAACTTCCTGAGACAACCAAGGCGGAGATTTTGCTTTGAAAGTAACCTTTTTAAGCGGAACGCAACTATCAAAGACCAAACTCGTATAACGAGTTGAAAAATTCTACTTGGGTAGTTGACGAACTAAGGCAAAAAATATCCTCCCAAGGAACCGAGTTACAAACTAAGTAAAGGGGGGAATTATCTATACTAGCAAAATCTCTAAAGCTAAAACTGTTAGGCTTAGGTGGAGAGTAACAATTCACAGAAAAAACTAAAAGATCATGATGGGATCCCATACCGAGAGACAACTGATTGAAAAAACAAATAGAGTTATCAGTAAAAGAGATGATATGGTCAATAAGGGAATAAGAGGCACCGCTAGCGGTTATGGACAACAAAACGTCGGCGCCACAGTGTTGTGGACGGATAAATTAAGACTATTTAAAAGATTCAAATAATCACGAGGGAAGCCGGAATTTTGGAGTATATCGAAATTGAAGTCACCTGATATACATATATATTTCATCGAATCTACAAGAGAAATAACTAAACAAACTTTCTAAGTCTACAAGGGATTTTTTAAATTGGGCATACGACCTCTTACTAGTTTTTGGAGGGTTATAGACGGTACCGAATAAGATTTTACGACCATTAATGAAAACGTTGACAAATAAAAACTCTAAATCCGATACTAACAATTCCGAAATAGAAGAAGGTATGGTAACTAATCTAGCCTTAATATGATCAATTGATCACCTACAAACATACATAAACCACCATAATTAAGGGGAGGTACCGTCCTATCTTTCCTAAATATATTAAAACCTTTTATGGCAAAAGCCGAATTAGGGATATTTGGATTTAGAAAGGTCTCAGAGAAACAAAGTATGTCCATTGGAGCGCCATTAAAAATGTGACGAATCTCGTCAATATTTGGGACTAGACTTTGGACATTCAAATTAACTACATTCAATAACGACCTATCAACTAACATGGATTTTAGAACTATATTGGGATAACTAAGCGACATAACCAAACTCAAAATCAAAATTTAGCGTACACACGACGTGGGCGTGATTGATACGCAATACTTACAAATAAAATTAAATAAATTTTGCTTCGTCCAGCTTCAAAATAAACCCCAATCAATGGAAATCTAAAACGAGAAGAAACAAAAAAAACGATCCAAAGTAACAAGTGCTAAGAAATAGTAAACAAAGGAACAATACTTAACCGTAAGCCCCAATTTTTGACCCAAAAATCGATAATTTTTTTTTTCCGAACAGACAAAAAAAAAAAAAAAAAAAAAAAAACGCGACACTTCTGACTAAGGCTACGTAAGCTTTTAAAATCCAACTTTTCGAAATAAAATAGAAATTTAATAAGTATTATGGCCTGGTGGCAATAAACCCATTTTTATTGGGTTAATGTTATTCTTGCGGGGGTTTATCCCCCATAAATATGCTTATTAATAATTTCCAGCAAAAAAATGAACAATGTATGAATAGATACCAAAAAATATTAAAAATAGTAATAAGTTAACAAAAAGACAAAAGCATACGAGGAACCAAAAATTCCATCGAATATAAAAACCATTATACCAAAAATATTATGATATTATCCAATTAAGTTGGTTGAAAACGTACATCGGAGGAGATCGTTAAAGTCATTAAATGAATTTTTTTTTTTTTAAATGCTGCCAATGGCTTTATTCTTGAATCTTTCTACATAAGAAACTAACAAGAAGTAATCAAATCTTAAGCTAAAATTATTACATATTTTAAGTCTTAACCAATGTTAATACTTATTGTTGGTGCTCACAATTTAATTAATTTAGATTATACTTATACATACATACTTATGTATAACATCAACATTTAATAAATTTACAGGTTCACAGGTTCATCAGTCCGAGTGGATCTGTTCTTTTCAGTCGCCTAAATCGTGGCTGTTTTAATATATCCCTGGCCAATTCGTTGGGATGCGCTTCTAGTTTTGAATAATATTTAGAAATGAATTCTTTAATTGTTTCTTTAATGGTTTTAATCCCAAGGTCATCATGTATATTACTATTTCGAATGTACCACGGAGCATTAGTAATACTTCGAAGTATTTTCGCTTGTGTTCGTTGCAGGAGCTCTCTGTTTGAAGCGCTGGTGGAACCCCATAACTGAATACCATATGTCCATATGGGTTTGATTATCGCTTTGTACAGTAAAACTTTATTGGCTAATGACAACTGAGATTTCCTTCCCATCAGCCAATACATTTTGGAAAATGTCATTTTTATTTGGTTGCGCTTAGTTTCAATATGGGTTTTCCACGTTAACCTTCTATCCAGGTGCAAACCTAAGTATTTGACCTTCGTTTGTTGAGGAATATTTTTATTGTTTAATTTCACTGGTGGGCAGGTGCGTTTGTTCAGCGTGAATGTGATGTGAGTTGATTTGTTTTCGTTCACTTTTATTCGCCATGTCTTTAGCCAGTCCGCGATTTTGTTTAAATGATTCTGTAACTCCTTTGAGGCAATTTCGGGATTATTGTGTGACACCAGGATGGCCGTATCATCGCAAATGTTGATATTGTTGCTTTGTTAGTTACAGGTAAATCGGCTGTGTACAACAAGTATAATATTGGCCCTAGAACGCTGCCTTGCGGGACACCTGCATTAATATCATTTAAGCAAGTAGTTGCGCCATTTTGTTTGATCATGTATTGCCTTTGAATAAGGTAGTTTCCCAAAATTGAGTGAAATTTCTTCGGTAGAAGCTCTTTAATTTTGTATATTAGCCCATCGTGCCAAACTTTATCAAATGCTTGTGCTATATCCAAGAAAGCAGCAGAACAATATTTCTTTTCCTCGAAAGTGATTTTGATTGCGTTTACAATTCTGTGAATTTGCTCTGTGGTACCATGTTGGTTTCGGAACCCAAATTGATGGTCTGGTATAACGCGCCGTTCTTCCAATATTGATTTCAATTTTGTTAGTAACATTTTTTCAAATAGCTTTGTTATTGTGGGTAGCATGCTTATTGGGCGATATGATGAGATCTGCGTTTCATTTTTTCCAGGCTTATGTATCATTGTGATCAAAGATATTTTCCATTTTTGAGGAATATAACTGGTTCGCATGATCGCGTTGAATATGAATGTTATTAGTTTTATGCATTTGTCTGGCAATTCCCTTAAATGAATGAATACGAATAATGCTGGTATCCGGTCCCTTACGCAAATATAATTGTCCATCCTTACACTACAGAAAACGAAAGTTGTAATTAGTTTTAGTATTCTTCGTTTTTCGGTATAAATGAGATTGAAATTTTGTAATACGTTGCATGATAAAAATTCGTTGTTCAACATTAAAACTGTTTCGAAAAGAAATATCAAAGAGTTTTTTCTTATCCCTCATACTTGGCAAACCATTTCGTTGTAATGCCGACGAACTGTAATGCCGACTTCGTTGTATTGCCGACAATATAGTATGTCTTATCTTTGGCAACAGAAACGCTAATTCAAACGAAACATAATACATATGTACACAAATAGAATCACTTGATTTTATGACAATAAATAGATTTATGAAAGAAGCACTTTTCCAACAGTTTTGGAGATTCATGTAAATCAAACAATTTTTTTTTAGATGCTCAGATTATATAATATATTTATTTATTTATTTGATTATTATTTTTTAAGAAATTAGTAAAGATTAACAATATTTTCAAGAAGGTTTGGTTATAGTTTGTCCATGTAGAGATCGGTTTAAGTAGCTGATTGCAACAAAGCTGCAAGTGGTCCTTGGAAGGCAAAGAGAGGTGCTAAAAGACTCAAGATGAAAGCAGCAAAGGGAGAAACGAATTTGAAAGCGTCTTCATGAAGGTTGCCTACATCTTTCAGTATGTCGGGAATCTGGGCTTGTATAAAGGCCTTAAGATATTCAGCAGTAATGTTTGCGTCGCCAAGAAATTTGGTAAGGGTAGTGCGTGTATCGTTAATATTAACTTCAATAGATTTGATTGTTTTATCCATATGTGGCAATATAGTTTCGAATATTCCTAAGCTGAGAAGACGGGTTATAGTATCAAGCATTGTGGTTAAAAGTTTAATCATATGATTAATTAGCTTAGTGTTATAATCCATAAATTCGGAAGTCCACCAGCGACAACATCGGTACCATCAGTAATGACAGCGACAGGATCAACAGCCGGGATGGCTGGTAAAACGGCAGGAATAGCAATAGGAACACCACCACCAATGGTTGGAAGAAGACCGGCATGCGCAACCTGTTAAATAAATTTATTAAATTATGTATTTATGAAAACCTTCATAATTTTTTATGTTTTTTTTTAATACTTACAACAGCACCGAGAAGTACAATCAACAAAATTTTGAATTCCATTTTAATTTTGATTTAAATATAGAACAACTGACAAACTTAGAGCTTGATTGTGAACTGAATGATTTTGTATAAAATTCGCCGAGTTTATATACCAAAATTTAGTATTTACACAACTTGAAAATTTGAGAAATAATACGCAATACGCAATTCAATTAAAACAAATAAGGAAATTCGTAATTTGCCAAAAAATAAATGTTTTTGTTTATTTTACCTAAACTAAATATTGGAGGATGTGTATTTTACTTAACTAAATATTGTTACGCACCTGTTTAAATCGCGTTACCCACTTTATAATGTCATGTTATAGTTGGAGGTTATTTAAATTTAAAATGAACCAAGTTTAGCATCTAAATATATTTACGAAGGAAAATCGAAATTTCATCGATTTTGAATTGTTGATCGAATTTATTTTACTTGTCGTAGCGGCTAATTTTTACCCTTAATTCCCGTGATTTTTAAATGAGGCTAATCGGCTGCCATATAACCCATCACGGCGCTTTCGAAACTGGCCATATTCCATAATTAGTTCCAGTGATTTCGTAATTGAAGCTTGAGCGGATTATATTTTGTCTCTGTGTAAAGTTAATTTTTAATTCAATTGTGACTTTTAGAAAGAGCTTTTTGATTACGAATTATAGGTAAAATTTATTTTAGCGCAATAAGTGTCCATTTCTCTGACGATAATGAATAATAAATCCAGTTTCTATATCAATATTAAGCCTAATTGAAATACCTATTTCAGCTTTGGGAACTGTAGTATGGCACGATTAACTCATAAAAATTCGATTCGAAAATCGAATGTTGAAAAATGTAACATTTGCAACTTCCGTTTACGAATTAGCATATATCGTTTGTTATGGTATAATGAAGATATAAATGTAAGGTTCTCCCGGTACATAACCAGATCCCTACAATACTTAACTAAATGGTTGCTATAGAAATTAAACAAAATTGTAATTAGCAACTCAGTCGGTATAGCCTGATGAGATTGACTTTAAAAATATTAAGTTTTTCATAATTCGTATTCAGATCAAAACAGAACTTGCAAAATTCTTAATAATTTGCTTTCTGATTTTTACATAAAGATCTGGAATATGGCCAATTAATAAGGTTCAGGTATCTAAAAACCAAATATTTTGTTTTCTAAAATACAATTATGTATGCAGCGGTAATTATTATGCCTAGAATTAGAATATCATGTGTGATTTCACAAATACTAATATTTACCCGGAATACTCCGTGTTCCCCCCTCCGGGTAAATGTTGAGTTTTGTTGCATGGATTAATGATTCTGATTCAACTTGACATTCTGTTTGACAATTTTATTTTCATTGTGTCATCCATTTGAATGGAAATTGCCAAGATGGCGAAAATGTAAAGTTATCGTGTCAAAGCGCTCAGTTTGTTTTAAATATTAAATCATAATAAATTATTTTTACAATTAATTTTACACAAATTGTTGAAATATTGATAAATTGTTTGGATAATTTAAAGTAACAAATAATTTAACAAAATAATCTAGTTCTAGGTGATAAAATCTCAATGTTTGGGTTAGAAGTTGGGGTGCGACGGTCTTTAGTGTAGACCTTTCTCTCCGAATGACGCAATCGCAGAGTTTCGTTCTCAATTGAACAAACTCGAGGAAGCAATTCGTGGTACAGCGGGGTTAGTTGGTGAAAGCCGGCGATTTCAATGCGCGCGCTCCGGAATGCGGTATGGCGCAGCAGGATACCAGGGCAAGCTAGTGATGGAGATGGCATCGAAACCTGACTAGACCTGATCGTGTTGAACAGGAGCTCAGTCCCGACATATCGAAGGCCTGGCTACGAAAATTCCATTCCGGACATATCATTAGTACATGACGGCGGTAGTGATCATAACTACATCACTTTTATGGTGCTCGATGATAGACCGGCGCAATACGAAGCGGAAGAAGAAACACTGTTTTTAGAGGCCGTTGCTTTGAAAGACGGTTCTTTTCTTCTAATATTCACTTTCAGGGAGACAAAAAGTCAACGAACATTATTTTAGGTGAGAGTCTCCGGTTGTGGGCACAATTTTGTTTTTGACCCATAATGTTCCTTTGAGTCCATATTGTGCGGAGATATGAATATCAATGGGAAGCTAGAGGCATTAGCTAACTGTTTGCTAAAGTAACTACATTAATTCCGTCAATTAGAAAAATTGTACGACCAATTTTGTGAAGTCATATTTTTTGGCAAAAAAATTGGCACCCTTCGAAGATTCGCTGAAAATGGGAATAGTTTAAGGAAACGCACCTAATTTGAAAGAATTTCGAGGTTTATTAATTTTAAAGGTCTTCAGCGCCAAACATAACAAGAAAAGGCTTTTTAAAATAATTTTCAACTTCAGTCAACTTCGATGGCAGAGGCTTCAAACAGATGATGCAAAGTCGATATCATCATCAGATGATGGAGAGTTCTTTTTTATGTTATGTCGGCATAAACGATGATATCTGATAAATGAAAAAAAGAGGGTGCCTACAACCAGTTACATTTAAGTGCCTACAACCTGAAATCACGACCATTGTCGGAGTAAGCAAACAAAATGTGATGCGTCATAATTTTGATATAAATTTATGTGGCATCCCAAATAACAACGAAAATACTGTTGAAATATCGATAACACTCACTTGTTTGAGATTATTCACTTTGATTTATCGCATTTTTAAAACATTGCAAAATTACAATTGCGTTGATTTTTACGGACTTTTTTTTTAATGTGATCGCAGCAAATGAACAAGCTCGTCCATTCACTTCGATATTACCGAACAAAATTGGATACACTTAGTGTTTGGAATATTTCTAAACACTTAAGCTATTTTTCAAAATATTTATGTTTACCTTAAAGCAGCTAGAAAAGGAAATCGAAACACAAAATAAAAATAATGTAAACAATTAATTCAGTTTGACAGTATTTAAAAATGGCGTACAATTTTTCGAAATTTAATTTAATTTATATTGAGTCACATAAACACTTATTGCAATAAATATTTTCAATTTGAATCGTAATGTATACTACTCTTAACTATACAGCAAACAGGAGATGTGTAATGCCTAGAATTACAATATGATTCTTTGACTTTACCAATACTCACATGTTCCATTGAAATGCCGTGTGCCCTGCTAGTTATGAACGAAATGTTAAAAATGCAAAAAAATCGCACACATTTCATTTTCTTTAATAAATGATTGGTTCCAACCAATGTATGCACAATAATTACAGTTCTCGAAGGTACTGTTTTAGGTAACCACCGTTGTAATCGGAGCACAAATCGACTAAAATGTTTCATTTTGAATTATGATTCATTATCATTAGATAAATAGACACACTCATGGCGCTAATTAAAATTGAACATAGAATTCGTATTCAAAGAGCTCGTGCAAGAAGTGACAACAGAATTGAAATGTAACTTTACGAATAAACAATTCATTAACAGCCCAAGCATCAATTACGAAACCCTGAAGCTTAGAATGGAATACGGCCAGTTTCGTAGCGCTGAGTCAATACATATAAGGTAGCCGATGATCTCATATAAAAATCATGGAGATTAAGGGTAAAAATTAGCCACCGCTAAATATATTACAAACCTAATCTTTTATAATTAACATTGGTTCACTTGAAATTTAAATATAGCATGATATTATAAGCTGAGCGATCGATTTAAACACTTGTAACAATATTTAGTTAAGTATAATATACAAAACTAAAGAAACAAAATTGTTTTTGACATATTTCAAATTTTTTTATTTGTTTTAGTTGTTTTGCGTATTATTTCTCAAATTTACAAATTGTGTATATATTAATACAAACTTAGGTATGCAAACTTAGACAAATTTCATCCAAAAACTGAATGTTTACAATCAAGCTCTAAGTGTGTCAGTTGTTCTATATTTAAATTAAAATTCTCCGAGCTGCTGGAAGTATTCTAAAAACATAAGAATTTGTGAATATGATAAATTATTTAACAGGTTGCGCATGCCGAGCTTGCCATACCGGACGATAATTCTGCTGCTGTCATTAATTCTGTTCTGATGCTGTAACCACCCTAGTTGAACTTCTGCTTGACCTTCTAAGCTCAATTTTAAAAGATGTAACCGGTCTTCTCACTAAAGATATATCGCCACTTCTTAAAGTTTACTGGAAACTGTTTCAAGCGATATTAACAATGCAATCAATACTCTTAACAAAATTCTTAATGACGCAACCACTACTGTTAAAGAGGGTACTGCCACTACGTTAGCTGTTATACCTGGCACACTGAAAGCTATAAGCAACCTTCCTTCTGCCATCACCAATCTCGTTTTTCCTCATTCTGCTACTTTCACCGCAACTCTTTTAGTACAAATATTATCCGCATACATCATTATTTTTTTCTTTTAATAAGAAAAATCCTGGATTATAGTGAAAATAATGTTCAAAAAAAATTCAACTTATAAACTAAGGAGTTTTGGTCCCCAATTTTTTTTTTGTTCCTTTAATAATTTTTTTTGTAAAATCTGAATTAAGCCACATATTAGCCATCATCTCTTGATGTCGTTCTGAAAGTGTTTTGCAAACATTTATGTAGTTTTGCATTTTGAGCCTAGTAAAATATCTATGTTTAGTTTCATAGCGCATCTTCTTATTATATTGGGATAATGGGTTAATAAGTGCTGTTTTGGGGTTAACTTTTTTTGAAAGACATCAATAATTATTTTCAAATGAGATTCAATTAAATTTTTGAGATTTACAATATCTAATTCGTGAATTTCATAAGAAAATAGTATTTTTAATATTTTTAAATTAGTGGATATTCTCCTTCACTGTTCACTAAAATCTGTTTTATAATATCGAGCAAATATAACAGGAAAATGTATTATTAAACATAGAATTTGTATGGCATTCTGTCCTAAATTACTTTTTTCTATATTAATGTTTGATGGTTTATTTGTCCTGTCGTTATAACCAAAATCATATGCAGAAATACAATCATTTAGCTTTATTACATCAATAATTTTTTTTTTTCTAGAAAAAATTCTATCATATATTTTAAAATAAGCGCAACAAACCCCTCTAACACATCATGCATAAAATCAACGCTGCTATTTTTGATTGTGTTAAAATAACTTAAATCATTTAAAGCAGATACTCGCCAAATCCCTTGTGTTTCAGATAGTTTAACTTTTTTATTTGGTGGCTGTTCTGATAATATTAAGATTTCTTTATCCATAGTACAAACTCGACAAAAATATAGAGACGAAAAAGATTTAGTAAATCCTAACATATCATTTGCTGCGAGATTGTCGTGAGCAAAGGAAGCAATAGTACCACGCAACATGCCAATATCTTCTACCAAAATTCCTTCCGTTTCAAGGATTTTAATATTATTGACTGTTGGTTGCAAAATGTTATTTAGATTAAATTCTCCGTGGAGATCGTTAACGTAAAACAAGCTAACTAGAAAAATATTTCCCAATTGTGAGTTCACATAATTTGGGTAATTTGGAATGTTGAAATATATTGCCCCAATTTTATGTATTATTACTTTACTTCCTAAAACCTTTGCTATCTCAAAATCATCATAATATAATTGGAGTTGCAAACATAGGCGTTGATTGATTTTCTCTTTAATTGAGTTAAGTACATGACCACAGCAAGGATATTGGTAAATATTTAGCTTACAATAATGAGAACAGTTATGCGATTTAAAATTTTGCTTAAAATTCTTATTCAAAAATAATCTAGTCATTGTTTCAGTTATAGGAACGAAGTAAAAATTGTTTTGGACAATTACCTGCTTATAAGAATTTAAAACTTTATTATATCTCATTTCCCACCTAAACCCTATCGAAAGAGCTTGGGGTGGAACATAAAAAGGATTATCTTGAAACGTGTTACGTCTACGATATTTCGAGCAATATTTGTTTAGTACTTCACTAACCTGGAAGCTTTTAGAATTTCGCTGACTAGAATCAGAAGGGTCTAACGTTTGTATTATATCACCAACTAAACTTTTAGTGGAGACAAAGATTTTCGAAATAGAATCCTCTGGGATATCTAACTGATTCATTGTACCATACAACAATTTTAAATTTTTTTCACAAGTACTAGCAACATCAATTTTAGAGTTGGGTATAGTTGAGCACCTTGCATGTAAAAGTTCACTTTCTAAATATAAGTCTATAGAATTGGAAAAGAATTCATCTGTTGAACTAGCTGGCGTAATCTCAGCACCTGTGTTTAATTTTTTACACGTATTTTTTTTTACATGTTTTCGTAAACCGGAGAACGTTGCAAACGTACTATCACAATTTTTATTTATGACACATTTTATTAATCTTTTCGAATAGCATTCTTTGACATGTTCTTTAATTTTAAATGATTTAAGCATGGTTTCCACGATGGCGAGGCGAAAAAATTAGTCAAACTAAAAAGAGGAAGGAATAAAAAAAATAACATGAGAATGAGTGAAACAGTAACAAATCGTTACACCGAATTTTTATTCATTTATTTTTGACGTTTCGAGATTGGTATACATTTGGAGACATTTCATAATTTAACTTACATTTTTTAACTTATAACAACCATTACTGGATTAATGCTTTATATTTAATTATTGTCTTTACAAATCAAAATCCAAATTAACGGTTCTATTTTGAAATTTGCTTTATTCCGAAAATTTTATTCAAATTGACATATAAATTCCGAAAATCAGCGGCTAATCCGAAAAAAAGATGATCCATTTCATCTTTTTTTCGGATTAGACGTCCAATTTCGGAGTGCTGAATTAAAATATTAAAAACTGGACGTCCCAATTTTTCTGTCAAAATTGTATTTTGTCTCTATCGTACTATTGGTGAATTTTTACCTTCTCTTTTTAGTTTGACTAATTTTTTCGCCTCGCCATCGTGGAAACCATGCTTAATAACAAATTTTATATCAGAAAATAGTGCTGGGCACAAAAAACAAAATTACTACATTATTAAATTAAAATACGTTATATGAATAATTCAGATATAGTTATAAGAATAATATAATAATTAAATATCTATCCGGCCAGAAGTTCCTTTAATCAATCCTCAATATTTCTTTATTAATTTTGGTCGCCACATCTTTGATTTTAGTAAATAGGTAACATTTTGTTTTCAATTTTGAAGAAAAAGTGGGAAACAAGTGGGATAAACAACCAAAAATTTTTGATATTTTCATCAAATTTTTGGTTAAAGATATAGTGCGCCTTAAATAATACGTCTATTGCTTCAATAAGCGACACATTATTTGATAATGGAATAAACTCACTCTCAACACACAACTTAAAATTTGAAATTGCCTTCGTATTTTCGCTAATTACAACTAGATATGGAGCAGTAGTTGTTGCTGTTTTTAACAGTTCTTCTGGGCAAATTAACCTGAAAAAAAATATTTTGGTTTTAGTAATTTAATTGTAAATTAAAAAGGATAATTTAATCTACATACCGGTTTAAAAAGAATTATATGGTTTATGCAGTCCCGAAATGGTAGCCTTTTCGTATTCTTCGAAGATTTGCCAATGGATGTTTGAGGTAGTAAGTTTAATAAAAAAAATATTTTTTGATATGATGGTACCCAATCTATAAATAAATAGGAATTACAGCAATATAAAAATAAATAATAAACTAAACATAATAATGAATAGAATAAATCCATTAATTTAATTAAAAAAAGAATATACTCGTGATTTATGAAATTTAATTAACTTTAATATTTTTTAAAAGTGGCCTAGGTTCATTTAAGCAAAAGCAAGCGTGTAGCTGTTATAATATTGATAATTATTGTATGTTCTATTCATTTTTCTAAAATGTACAGTTATTTCTGTTTACAATTTTTTTCAAAAATGAAAAGATAACAGAATTTTAAATATTATAACAACTACAACACCTTGATTTTGGGAATGAACTTAGGCCACTTTAAATAACTGGCTAGTTTAATTAATTTAATTACTTTACGAAGAAGATAACTTTACTTATTTAAAGAATGAATAAGGTGGAAATTAAATTAAATATCTAAAAATACCCCAAGTTTGACAAAAGATTGGAATATTTTATGTTATTGATTAATCTACCATTAATATCGAGTAATGGAAGGGCTGCTGATCCTTTAAATCCTCTTCAAACTTTTTCTATTCGTTCTGCTACGACAGGCCAATTTGTGATAAAATTGTTTGAGGTATCCGGGTATCTTAGGTTAAAATCGAATAAAATCTGAAACAAGTGATAAAAGTAACAGTTAGTTATAGAAGCCTGTAGTAACAACATAATCTAGTACATATTTCTGGCAACAATGTAAAAATTCAATTTTGTATTGTTTAAATTACATGACGTTTATTCATACTATTTTTGTCAAAATATTCATTAGTATTAGTTAATATTTATGTAAAATGCAAATATATGATGAGACAAAAATATATAATCAGTCTACATCAGCAGCGCGCATAGAGCAGTCAAAAATCAGTTTTGTATTGAAAACAATTTGTTACTTATATGTAAACTAAAAATAAATTAAAATTAATAAATATTGTGTAAACATAAAATAATAAATAAATTAATGTTATAGTGAACAAATAAAACATACAAGTAATCCACTATAATTGGTGACCCTAGTTGTAACACGTAAAATTCAATAAAATTACACAACATAATTTATCAAAAATAACGTAAGTAACAGTAAAAATAAAAACGTGCACGTGTGAAAATTAAACCGTATCAGACGTCTTCAAATCAAAATTAATAAAAAACAATTGTGATTTCGTTAGTTCAATTGTAAAAATAGTGCAGTGAAAAATAAAATCGTGCGTTTATAAATTTAAATACGTTCTCCAATTAGAAATATTTTTGGAAAACAAAACTAACGGTATCTTAGCTAACGGTAAAAACGCGTGTTGGAATAGTGTACAACGTCAATAATTTTCTAGAATATTTGAGTTGTTTCTAAAAATTCACGTACGATCAATTTTACCATGACAAATGGAACTGGTGCTAATAAAAATGAACCAGCAAAAGCTACTGAAGAAGAAGCTACTAGTAAATTAAAACCTATATACTCTAGAGTGCCTATTCCACAAATTAACTACGAAAATATTGAAACGTATTTTCTGCAACTTGAATCATGGTTTTCAATATAAGCAATCAAATCCGATGTAAATAAGTTTAATACAATAATTGCGACGGTCGACAATAGGCTGCTGACACAAGTTTACGACGCAGTACACAACCCACCGGAATTGCAAAAATACGAAAACATTAAGCAAGCAATTATAAATAATTTCGCTGACTCCGAACAAAAAAGGATTCAGAAATTGGTATCCGGTCTACAGTTAGGTGATCGTAAGCCGTCACATCTCCTTAACGATTTAAGGAAATTAAAACCAAATATTAGCGATGACTTGCTGAAAACTTTATGGATGAATCGCTTACCAGTGCAAGCCAGATCAATTGTCGCTGCAGCAAAGGGATCATTAAGTGAGCTAGCGGCGGTTGCAGACGCAGTACTTGAACAGTTAGATATTAACAGTATTCAAGCTATTGGGTACAACTCTTCAAACGATAGTTCAAATAATCAACAAGTTACCGCACCTGATTCTAACAATACAACAATTGCAGCATTACAAAAACGTGTAGAGGAGTTATCCAGCCAGTTAAAGAAATTTCGTTCAGAATCTCGTTCACCATCTCGAAATCGATACCAAGGTATACCAAGACGAGATAAGACGCCAAATAGACCAAGAAAATCTACCACTTGTTGGTACCACCGAGAATACGGCGTATCAGCAAAAAAGTGCGTGGAACCGTGTAATTTTAATTCAAGGCCATGCGAAGATAATTCTACAACTTCAAAAAACCAATAGAGAGCACATCGCCAGTTTCAAATATAAACAACACAATCAATGAAACTGGACTCCAGCAAAAACCTCTAGATTCACCAAATCATCAGTCATCAGCTGAATTTCAATCATCAAAACAATCAATCATCAATCAACAAATATTGACGTCAACTGACAATCATCATCAAATAAATAGATTGTATATTCTGGAACCATCACTTAATAAACATTTCTTAGTCGACAGTGGAGCAGACATCTCAGTTCTTCCACCTTCATCAACCGATCAACCACAATCTAAATCAACTGTCAGTTTGTTTGCTGCTAATGGAACTCCTATCAAAACATATGGAAAGCAAAGGATTAAATTAAATCTTGGGCTTCGCAGATGTTTTGAGTGGACATTCGTCATTGCTGAAGTCAATTCGCCTATCATTGGTTCTGATTTTTTGGCATATTACGATCTTTTAATAGATGTTAAAAGAAATATGTTAATCGATAATCACACTCATCTGAGTTCATATGGAACATCGGCGTCATCAGGTATTAGTATAATTAAAACATATAATACTAATCAACTATTTGCAGATTTACTGCATGAGTTCAGAGACATTACACAACTAAACGTCAACAAGATCAAAAAATTAACAAACGTCACTCATCACATTGAAACATTTGGACCACCAGTTTTCGCAAGAGCCAGGCGTTTATCATCCGATAAACTAGAAGCAGCCCGATCAGAGTTCGAATACTTGATGAAGCTAGGAATTTGCAAGCCATCAAAGAGTAATTGGTCCAGCCCATTGCATATGGTTAAAAAACCAGATGGTTCATGGCGACCATGTGGAGATTACAGAGCTTTAAACTCAAAAACTAAACCCGATCGATATCCATTGCCTTTTTTACAAGACTTCACGTGTTTACTGCACGGCAAGAATATTTTTTCGAAGATCGATCTCCAAAGGCATTTCATCAAATACCGATAGAGGAAGCTGACATACCCAAAACTGCTATTATAACTCCATTCGGACTATTTGAATTTAATTATATGACGTTTGGATTATGCAATGCGGTACAAAGCTTTCAACGTCACATTCATCACGTACTACGAGGATACGATTTTGTATTTCCTTACATAGACGACCTATTAATTGCCTCCAAGGATATTAATCAACATGAGGAACATTTACGCTTAATATTCGAACGTTTACGTGAATTCGGCCTTTGTATCAATCCAGCAAAATGTGAATTTGCAAAATCAGAGATACAATTTTTGGGTTATCTGGTAACACCATCGGGAGTTAAACCACTACCGGAGAAAGTAAGTGCTATTAACAGTTTTAAATTGCCAGAAGTAGCTAAGGAACTCAAAAAATTCTTAGCAATGATCAACTTTTATCGTCGATTTATACCAAACGCAGTGGAGAATCAAAGGCATCTGCAATAGCTAATCAAGGGCAACAAAAAGAACGATAACTCAAAAGTCGAGTGGGACAACGAGAAAATTAGTTATTTCAATCGGTGCAAAAAGAATTTAGCCGAAAATACTCTTTTAGCATATCAAGCAAAAGATGCTGAATTGTCGCTTTGTGTTGATGCATCAGATTTTGCAATGGGTGCAGTACTTCATCAAACCATCAATGGGGATACACTTCCACTCGGATTCTACTCAAAAAAATTCACGGATGCACAAAGAAGATACAGTACATATGACAGAGAGATGACAGCAATGTACCAAGCTGTTAAATACTTCCAGCACATGATCGAAGGCAGACAGTTCCATATTCTCACCGATCATAAACCATTAATCTTTGCATTTAAGCAAAAATTGGATAAATCAGCGCCACGTCAAGTTCGCCAACTTGACTTTATAAGCCAATATACGACAGATATACGTCATATTTCCGGCACAGAAAATATCACAGCAGATTTATTATCGCGGATCAACTCGATAGATGATTTTTCCATCAACTTCGAAGAGATTGCTCAACATCAGCAACAAGACGAAGAGTTAAAACTAATATTGCAAGACAGCGAAAAGTATTCCTTAAAACTTCAAAAATTGGTTATTCCTGGAACTGTATCAAAAATTTATTGTGACATCGTCAACGGATCAATTCGACCATTCATCACAAAACCATTTCGTTCATCAATCATACAAAAATTGCACGATCTTGCTCATCCAGGCATAAAAGCTACTACGAGGCTTATTACACAAAAATTCATTTGGCCCGGCATGAAAAAGGAGTGTGCAGAGTTTGTTATTATTCACAATTATTCAAAAATATTAACGACAATCCAACCAAATCAGCGATTCGAACATATAAATATCGATATTATTGGTCCGCTGCCTCCATCAAGTGGGTACAGATACTGTTTAACAATAATCGACAGGTTCACAAGATGGCCGGAAGCTATACCAATGATAGATCAAACCGCTGAGACAGTAGCCAAACATTTAATTTCTGGATGGCTAGCACGCTTCGGTACACCGCTTCGAATATCATCTGATTTAGGCAGACAATTTGATTCTACGTTGTTCCAAGAATTGTCTCACCTCCTTGGCATCAATCATTTAAAAACTACAAGCTATCATCCGCAATCCAATGGTATGATTGAGAGGTAGCATCGTAGTCTGAAAGCTGCAATAATGTGTCACGAATCACCAAAGTGGTCTGAATGTTTGCCAACCATTTTACTAGGTCTCCGATCAATTTACAAAGAAGATATTGAATCAACACCAGCAGAGCTAGTATATGACACGACATTGAGATTACCGGGCGAATTTTTCACATCGAGTAAGGACATGCTGCAATCCGAATTTGTTAATCAGTTTCGACAAGTAATGCAGCAATTACAACCAATTCCAGCATCAAACCACAATACCCAGCAAAACGTATTTATCCATAAGGATATATGGTCGAGTACGCATATTTTCCTACGAAATGACGCAGTAAGGCCGGCACTCTCTCAACCGTATGAAGGCCCATTCAAAGTTCTAAAGAGAAATCCAAAATATTTCACCATTTTGCGAGCTGAACAGCCTACCAAAGTATCCATTGATCGCATTAAACCAGCATTTCTTACAATTTTACCAGAATCATCCACAGTTTCGTCGAAAAGCAATACAACGTCAAATTCAACACCAGTAGAAATCAGTCGCCGAGATACGACAGCACCATCGACACCACAAATTATGCCATCATCAACTGTAAGTCAACAATCGACTGGCATTACTACCAAAACAGGCAGAAGAGTTGTCATCCCTAGCAGATTTAGGTAACACCAGTCTGGTGGGGGAGTAATGTAGTAACAACATAATCTAGTACATATTTCTGGCAACAATGTAAAAATTCAATTTTGTATTGTTTAAATTACATGACGTTTATTCATACTATTTTTGTCAAAATATTCATTAGTATTAGTTAATATTTATGTAAAATGAAAATATATGATGAGACAAAAATATATAATCAGTCTACATCAGCAGCGCGCATAGAGCAGTCAAAAATAAGTTTTGTATTGAAAACAATTTGTTACTTATATGTAAACTAAAAATAAATTAAAATTAATAAATATTGTGTAAACATAAAATAATAAATAAATTAATGTTATAGTGAACAAATAAAACATACAAGTAATCCACTATAAGCCTTTTGTAAATCAACGTAAATTACAAAATCAAACTTACCAAGTCAGGAGATATAAATAAGTATGGAAATTCATGAGATATTTTGTGAAATATATTTTTTGTGAATCCGTCTTCTCTAAATTTCAGCGTTGCTTATAATTTTTCTTGTATATACTCTTTTTGGGTATTAACATTTAAATTCCTTAAAATTAGAAGATCTTCCTGATTTGCAGAACCAGATGATTCTTCTGCAGACTTTTGTTTTTTGGTTATATTTTTGTCGGAGGCATTGAATCGTTTCTTAGAAGCAGGTAATTTTGTTTCTAAAGATTATATCTTATAAAGTTTGTTTCTTATGTTATTCAGTTTTGTGATGATGTATCCCCGATTTAAATGTATAGTAAGTCCTTAAAAAAAAAAAACATCTAAGTTAAAATTGGCTACGGCGGTTGGATGGGGAGGTACCGTGTTCGAATCCCTATAGGGGCGGGATGCGAAAGGAATTTTTCATCATCTGATTACGATCGGTGATGACGATGAACACATCTATGACCCCCTGTTGAGAGTGCGGAATCCATGGGCCGACCCACCTTTCATGTCAGTGCTATAGGCTGGCATGAAGCAATGCAATGTGCAGGTGGTTTAAACAAAAGCGGGTCTATAGCCGTACGTTCTCGAGTTGGCTGGCAACGGCGTAAGGTAGGACGTTAAAAGGAAACTGCGAAAGAGTTGGGAGTGCCTAGAGCCCCAGAACAGATTGCAGAGATAGAGACAAACAAACAAACAAAACAAACAAGTTAAAATTGCTTTTTTTTTACAAAAAAAAAATCAAATTTAAACTTACTATTCCTTCATTACTTAAGTCATTCGTTTTGAGTTGTGGGAAAAGTTGAATGATTGCATAAGCCAGAGCAAGCTTATGCTCATGTTTTGGGTGATATGTATATTTGTGGACTAATAAACTGTTACCCTGCTCCACCGCGAGTCTACGATCACCGGGCTAGCTCTGTTCGGTGAGGTGATTAAATGGTCGTGGGGACCGGAATTTTATACTCGGCAAGGCAACATTAATTTTGTGGAAACTGACTGGCATCTCAGGACACACACACACACACACACACCCTAACCGTTTACCACATGTCCTTCGCGGTATTACCTATCAATAAAATATATACCATATGCCGACACCCATATATGTATATGTACCTGATTGTTTACAATATTATAATAAAAAAATATATTTACACAGAATTCCAGTACCCATCCTATCTGGACCCTGGATAGGCTTCCGACCACCACCCTCCACCGCCTCTTATCTCCACACGTTACCTCTATCCCCTTGAATTCCACCCCTGTGGCACTTGGGTTCCTTTATTGCCCGGATAGTATATCCCGTACTCTCTCAATTCCACCGGTTGATTTACTAATTATTAATTTATGGTGTGGGGGCCCACGAATTTTCCAGCGGAGTTATATATGTATGTACATACATTCAGTATGTACAGTAAAACAATCATGTATATTTATAACTATATTGGGGTTTTCCCTCTTTCATTTTATTTATTTTTTTATTTACATTAACCTGGTAGATTCACCCAGGTTCTCCTTATATAATTAGGTATATATTATATCCACTACTCCAAAAAATTAAAGGAACACTAATTTTTTTCAATTTTTTTAGTGTTTTTTGAAGAGCTGTATCTTTGTAAAATACGGTCGTTCAGAGATGAAAAGAAAAGCATTTTAAAGCTTCAAATCTCTAGTTTTGAGATTTTTGAGCGAAAAATTTTGTGAGATACCGTTATCACGCAATCATAAGAAAGAGCGCGAGAAAAAAAAATTCCAATTTTTTTTTTTTTGTAACGATCCTTAGGCTCGGGAAATTTTTTTTAAGTTAAACCAATGCATAGGTCGGTTAGCCTGTTAATTAGGCGTAAATTTAATTTCATTCTGGTCTCTCTATGTCAACTTTTTCCTAAGATATCTGACTTTGAATTAAAAAAGATCCTTTTGCCTTTGATAATCGATATCTCAGCAACCAATGATTGCACAGTAAACTTTAGGGCAGCCTTAAAAACTTCAGTAAATTTCCTACAAGACCCTTTAATGATTAGTTGAGAACAAATTTTTTTTTCACCCTCAATACTGATTTGAAAAAAGTACAAAAAAACGACTTTTTTGGTTGTCTTAGTAAATCTACCATTACTTTACAAATATTGATGAAAAGACTAATGTTGCCAGGTCATTTTACAGTTTAATGTACTCCTAATAGCCCTGTATTATTTTCAAATTGATCCATCCCACCGTTTTACCGGACAGATTGATCAAAGTTTTACAAAACAATTAAAGGAATAGTGATCATTAAAATAAAAAAACGACTTTTTTCACATTTTGCGTTAGTTATTTGTTAACCCTTAACGATCGCAAGATTTTTTTGCAATACTCGCCCATAAGAGACGACAGAAAATTAAATAAAGTTCTGCAATATAACCAATTATTATGGAACTTGGCCATTTCTCATCCGATTTTAGTGAAATTTGGTATGCGTTATTGAAATGGGATTCTAAAACGATTCGTGGATGAAGTTCTGGAATATGGCCAACTAGGATGGAACTTGGCCATTTATTATCCAATTTGTATGAAATTCGGCATGTACGATGGAAATGGGATTCTAAAATGATTCGTGGGTGAAGTTCTGGAAAATGGCCAACTAGGAAGGAACTTGGCCATTTCTTATCCGATTTTAGTGAAATTTGGTATGCGTTATTGAAATGGAATTATAAAATGATTCGTGGGTGAAGTTCTGGAAAATGGCCTACTAGGAAGGAACTTGGCCATTTCTTCACCGATTTTGATAAAATTCCGCATGTACGATGCCCCACGTTGGGCGCCACTGTAACGGAACCTCGGCACAGTTGGGTTTGGCGGTGCCACAATACTTGATCCGACGGAGCACCGACCATTTAAACTCCGAATGTGCACCGAAATTCCGTTACAGAATCTCCGATCAGCGGTCTTGGAACGCGGTATAGCTGGCTAGGCTCAGAGCTGTGGTGGGAGATTTCCAAGACATGATCGAAGCTAGAATTACCGCATGAGATAAAAGAAAAGAAAAAAAGTAAACATTAAAAGCACGGCACGCTTTGGCTCCGGTAACCACTAGGACTGGGCAGGCACCGAACCTCAACCCATCCTCGACATCCCACTATGATGCTCCTAACCCCTCATTATCCTCTCGGTCTCAGATACAAAAATAAATTTAAGCAAAATCAAATGCTACACCAAGCAAAGGAATGAAGAGAGAGATTGGGCTGAAAAAAAAAAATTATATGTATAAAAAGAAATATAGCCAATCAACAAACATGCCAATTAAAGTGACCACCGAGTGTAATCTAGTATAAAAGACACAACCACGAGAAACTGTACGCGCACCCGCATAAACAAGGGTTTTAGTTAAAGCAAAAATAAATTAACGTAAATAAGGCCGATAAAAAAAAAATTGAATCAAAGTTACGAAACAGAAATATTGAAAAGAAAAAAACAAAAATCTGAAGATATTAACGGAAGTTATATAAAGCAAATTTGTGAAAGAACCAATATAGAAATAAAATATAATATAAAATATGCAAATTGAACTAACTGTTTTTTTTCCTGGTTTGTTATTACTCTCCCGGCTGCTTACAAGATGACCTTCTTCAGGACCTCTGCCACACACAAACTTTGATTAACTGCAATCCGCCAAAATTACAATGTACTGATACCAATATCCGGTGATAATTTATCGGTCAAGTACAAATCGTTACACTCTGCCAACGGAGCGACCGTAGTCCGCAGAGCGGTAACCCGTAGGATAACTCAACACTGCAATCAGCAAATACCGACAACTATCACAACTTACAACAGATAATCCAATCCGCAATACGCTAATCATTAACATATACGACGTCCAACTGTACCGCCAAGAATCTGTACTTCACCAAACGACAATAAAAATGTGTATATGTATCACTAAATGTACAGCAAATCAACGGTTATGCTCCAACAGGTGACATATTAAGAATTTGATCTCATTATACAATAATAGACGTACAAAATTATCCAACTGGTTTTTCTTAATAAAACAAATGTCTATTACACTTTGTTGAATCAGTAACAATTATCGGTTCAATATTATGTTTTTTATTTTTTTTTATTTTATATTTAATGGTACATCACAATTGTAAATTAAATTAACATTACACAAATTTTCGTTCTAGTATTTTAATTTCTTTGATTTTATTTTTTTTTTGTATTTAAGCGTAAGCACAATTTAATTTATTTGATTATTTACTTTATTCGCTTTACCAAGATTCAACTTCATTAATTATCGGGAACAAAAACCAATTCGAAACAAAAAAAAAATTCAATAATATAAAAAAAAAAAAACCCCAATAAAAATTATCTCGAGTGGACACCAAAAACTTGAATTAATTTTTGGATAAAGTTCTGGAATATGGCCAACTAGGATGGAACTTGGCCATTTCTTATCCGATATTGATGAAATTCAGCACGTGCCTTAGAAATGGGATTCTAAACTGATTTTCGGATAAAATTCCAGAATTTGGCCAATTGTTATGGGACTTGGAAATTTTGTATCCTATTTTTATGAATTTCAGCATGTACGATGAAAATGAGATTTCTTAAATTATTGCTAAAATAAATCATTTATTACATGGAATAACCATTTTAGTTTTTCACTTTTAAAGCACATGTCGAATTTCTTTTATGTGTTTAAGTAATAGGTAAGCGCCTTCCAACTTAACCATATAAATTTAACCAAAAATAATTTTAGAGTTTTATTTCTATAGTACATGCTGAATTTGTTTAAAATCTAATAAAAAATGGCCAAGTTCCATCCTAATACGGCTTATTCCAGAATTTCATCTAAACATAATTTTAAAACCCAATTTTCATTGCACATGCTGAATTTCATCAAAATCTTATAAGAAATGGCCAAGTCTCTACCTAATTGGCCATATTCCAGAACTTTAGCTAAAATTCACTAAATTTCACTAAAATCGGTTCAGTAATAGCCACGATCAATCCTAGTTGGCCATATTCCAGAACTTTATCCACAAATCACTTGATAATCCCATTTTCATGGCGAACACCAAATTTCACTGAAATCGGATAAGAAATTTCCAAGTTCCATCCCAGTTGGCCATATTTTAGAACTTTATCCAAAAGTCATTTTAGAATCCTATTTCCATCGCGCATACCAAATTTCATCAAAATCGGGTAAAAAGTGGCCAAGTTACATCCTAGTTGGCCATATTCCAGAAATTTATTCAAAAATCACTTAAGAATCCCATTTTCATCGTACATATTGAATTGCATCAAAATCGGATAAGAAACGGCCAAGTGCCATCCTAGTTGGCCATATTCCAGAACTTTATCCAAAAATCATTTTAGAATCCCCTTTCCATTGCGCATACCAAATTTCATCAAAATCGGTTTAAAAATGGCCAAGTTCCATCCTAGTTGGCCATATTCCAGAACTTTATGCACAAATCATTTTAGAATCCCATTTCCATCGTACATGCCGAATTTCATCAAAATTAGATAAAAAATGGCCAAGTTCCTTCCTAGTTGGTCATATTCCAGAACTTTATCCAAAAATCATTTAAGAATCCCATTTCCATCGTACATGCTGAATTTCATCAAAATCGGAGAAGAAACGGCCAAGTTCCTTCCTAGTAGGCCATTTTCCAGAACTTCAACCACGAATCATTTTAGAATCCCATTTCCATCATACATGCCGAATTTTATCAAAATTAGATAAAAAATGGCCAAGTTCCTTCCTAGTTGGTCATATTCCAGATTTTTCACTTAAAAGTTCTAATCACTTAAATTTTAATATTTTTTTTTACCTCTGACGTGAAGAAAGTTTTATAGACATTTTGGCAATTCTTTTGATGTACAGGTGATGAAGTTGAAGATAAATTAGTTTTTACTTTAAGCTTTAGTACGAAATCGGAGCAAGTGTAATTTTGGAAAAAAATTCCAATGAAATTTTCTTCTGGAATTATTGCTCCATGAAAATCTTCTAATGTAAAATATCAAAAACCGGCACGTCGGCGTAAATTCCAACTAAAATTTAAATTTGTTTAAAATATTGAAAATTTATTTAAATAATATTTGTAGTTTTTTTCTGTTAACAACTAATAAAGTTTCAAAGTCGATAGGCCGAACCAGAGTCTCGCTGGAGCAATTGTGTCAATGGCCGCAACTGAAGAAAACCCTGAAGCAGGCGCAATTTTTTTATTAATGAATTTATATCCTGCCCATCTACAATCGGCATATTCCAACCGATGATCTTTACCTGCGTACATAGGTGGCTTGCCCCATGAAAACTAAACCAACATTTCTAATTTGTCAAAAACCAATTATTTTAAAATGACAGAATTATTATTTATTACAAAATAGATTAAATTTATGATAGTCTTCATAATATACAAAAAAAAAATGTTTCTCAAAATTACAAGAATTTTAAAATGTCTGCCAATAAAAGAAAAAAATTCATTTTCTTTAATAAAAATTTGATAATTATTGTAACAGATTGTGTTCGACCAAAAGCTTTCATAAATTCAAATAATTTTTTAAAATGTTATTATTTTAAGAATACCAATTTTTTTGAAAAATTGGAAATATGAGTTTAGAATGTCGGGGCGAAAAGTTTCCATAGGACAAGCCCTTAAAACGGAAAACGCGTCGCTCATCGGTGGTTTTAACTAATCAAAGAAATAAAAAAAAATCCTATTTTTTGTTCTTTGATTGAAAATAAGCAGCACATTTTTCGCTACACTCGTGTACACTGCTTATAGTTAATATCACTAACATTTCACATATTACTATTTCGCAAAACACATGTGCACATAAATATCACGAATTAATTAAAAAAGTTAATAAACAATTAAAATCGTCTGTTAAAAAAGACAACATCAACCATTAATTAAACACATAAACATACTTACGAGCAATTAAAAAGCCGTTGTATTCCCATATTTTGTCGCCTCGTTTTGTAATTTTAATAAAGGTGATTTCCCCGTTTACCTCTGTTTTGCAGTAAACTTCTTTCTGGTCCATTTGTTTCAACTGCTGCAAATTATACCGAATTATGTTAATTGTACAATATATTAAAATATACTTTTAATCACTTTAATTAAAAAAAATCACTTACCAAAGTTAATAATGCACTTAATTATTAAATTTAAAATTTTCTCGCTTACAATTTGCGTATAATAAAATATATATTGCACTACAATAAAATTAATTTATATAACGCCAACTTCCTAAACCAACTGACTAACTGAGTTGAGAACAACACGTGCAAATTAATTTACTTGTATGTCTTCTATCACAATCGTTAAAACAAATGAAAAATAAAAATATTACTGTTTGCTCCAATCTAACTAATACATGTCTATAGACGTTTGTAACAACTGTCGTCCTTGTCTTTACATATAGATCCCGAGTAACCACATGTCACAAAAAAGCGACAAAAATTTCACATAAAATGGTGATTGGTGGAAAAAAATGTGACAAAAAATTGTCACAATATGGATGAAAAATGGTGAAAAAATGAAAAATTTGCCGGTTTTTGGTGGAATATTTTTGAAATATTTGTTGAAAATTTAGTCACAAATTCGACAGTTTTTTTATGATAAAAGTGTCACCTAATTATCAACAATTTTGTGGATATTTGTTGGTTTATTGATATAATTTTGTAAAAAATACTCCATTGTATGGTTTATTTGATATTTTTATTGTTATTTATTTTTTTAAAAAACTACCAAAAATGTAGAAATATCTAAATCCCCCGTACTTTAACCCGAGCCGAGAGTCCATACAAAATGTATCCTCTAAAAAAATGAAAACTTTCCATGAGTTTTCTATGTGGTAGTTTGGTTTCGTGCAGAGAAACTAGCACAAACAAAAAGTTCGGTCTACTCATCAGGTACTCAAGTAGTTACGACCAAACACAAACTACAAAAATAAAGTTCCAACTTCATACATTAAGTATGAGGCAAGAACGTAGTGACTTAGCGAATTACATATAAATTCACCAAATCAAAAATGATCAAAATCTTTTTTTTTTTTTTTTGGGGAGTAAAATGAACATATATTTTGTCACAAAATACCCGCATAAATATGTTTCAAATTGTCAACTTTTTTTTGTGACAAAAAGGAACTTACATTTTGTGACAAATTGGTGATTAAAATTTTTTTTGTTGGGTGGTAAAATAAACATTCATTTTGTCACAAAATACCCGAATAATAAGTTCCAAATTGTCAACTTATTTTGTGACAAAAAGTAACTTACATTTTGTGACAAATTGGTGACTAAATTTTTTTTTTTTTTGGTTGGAAAAATCAACATACATTTTGTCACAAAATACCCGCATAAATATGATTCAAATTGTCAACTTTTTTTTGTGACAAAAAGGAACTTACATTTTGTGACAAATTGGTGATTAAAATTTTTTTTGTTGGGTGGTAAAATAAACATTCATTTTGTCACAAAATACCCGAATAAATAAGTTCCAAATTGTCAACTTATTTTGTGACAAAAAGTAACTTACATTTTGTGACAAATTGGTGACTAAATTTTTTTTTTTTGGTTGGAAAAATCAACATACATTTTGTCACAAAATACCCGCATAAATATGTTTCAAATTGTCAACTTTTTTTTGTGAAAAAAAGGAACTTACATTTTGTGACAAATTGGTGATTAAATTTTTTTTTTTTGGGCGGTAAAATCAACATTCATTTTGTCACAAAATACCCGCATAAATATGTTCCAAATTGTGAACTTTTTTTGTGACAAAAAGGAACTTACATTTTGTGACAAATTGGTCTAAAATTTTGTGATCACCATTTTTGGTTACTCGGGATGGCTGTGAACTACGTCTATTGTCGTTCATGAAATTAGAATAGTTAAATGATTTTAAAACAGACGAAAGGAAGAAACGAAAAAAATAAGCAATTCTATATTGTTTTATAATGCAAGTTTGCACTAGAATTTGTGTATCAATTTTGTTTCTCGTTTAATTCCATTTTTTCGGAAATGGAAACTAACAAAACACAGATGCAATACTGTACTTTAGGGACACACAAGCAATAAATATTGCTTATAATAAAAAAAAAAACAATGTGAACTCTTACATATTTATACATACTATAATATTTAAGGTTATGCTGTTTTCAAAAACATTATGCAGAAATCATTAAACGAAAGAATTCTTTAACATATTGCATTACAACGGTATGAATTCCTACTGGATGAAACAAACTATTTTAATTGACGTCTAACGTGTTTATAACGAACCTCAACTGACTATATTTGGTTAATTGTTTATAAGATTTACTAAATGAAGTGTTGGTCCTGTTGCAAGTTACTTCAAAATACTAAGCACGAAAACATAAAACGAAATTTAAATGTAACTCAGTTTTAAATTCTATTTTATTTTTTATTAAAAAGCATTTATTGCAAATAATGCAATTAAATTGCATTTAATGCAAAACTTGTATTTTAAATTCGAGCAAGTTTCATTAAAAACTTAGCTAATGGAAGCTCTGTTTTATATTATAATATAAAGTTGGATTTTTTTTTTTTTTTTTTTTTTTTCGCTGGCGCTACATCCCATGGAGGGATTTGGCCGCTTCATTATGAAGTTTCGTAATCATTTTATTAACGGATAATGAGTGATTAGTTCAAAGATCCTACATTAACCAGCCGTAATTTTTTCATCACCCGCCGGGAATCGAACCCGGGACCTCCGGAGCTTAAAGCAAGCATGCTAACCACTGTGCCACCGGGGCGGCAAAGTTGGATTACATTGTCTTAAAAGCAAAATTTGTATTAAAAAAACACGCAAGTTTTTTAACTGTGTATATATTGTAAATAAAATACACCCGTAAACCGAGGTGTAATTAAAACACAAAAATCAATTACTAAAGCAGTCGAATAGTGGAATACAAATTGAAGACATAAAATAACCATATTTAAACTTAAGATTTAAAAATTGTTAACTAAAATGTAATAAATAAATACTTTTCATATTATAATACTTAAAGTGAAACATTCTCATCAAAATTGTTTTATTAAATCAAACTAAACTGCAACAATCGATTTAATTAAAATTATGCTAGGCAGGTTTAAAATATCCCCGATAAAGATTTGTGCGCCACCACTACAGACACTTCAGAGCTCTTTCTATAATAGATATATTCGTTATAACTGCCTGAGCCTCAATTAATAGATCATTATCCGAACAAAAGCAACTGAATTCAATTTATACAAACTTTTTAATATAGCTACACTAGGATCAAAACGATTGCAAAACATTTTTATCTCGATAGTTATTTTTCGTACGCCTTAAGAATAAAATTCGTCAATTTCAGACATATGGCAGCCGGTATATCATACTTTGAATAATTTAAAATACCAATTTTCATTAAGAAATCAAGGTATTTAAGCGGAAACGTTAGCCGCATCATCTTATATTCTGTGACAAATGTAATAAATTCCACCAGCAATTTTAAATTGATAAAATAGCATTTCTTAATAACCTTGGCTTAGTATATTACTATGTATTTTGGAACATTTAGTCTAAAAATGATGTTACTTCGTCAGCAATGGATTTAAACAGGTGTAAAAATATTTAGTTAAGTAAAATACGCACCCAAAAATAAATACAAATACGAGCACAAGTTTTGCAAATTTGAAATTTTTTTATTTGTTTTAATTTCGTGGCGTGTTACGCATTTCTCGAATGTACAGGTTGTGTAAATATAAAATTTTGGTATATAAATCGGGCAAATTTCAACCAAAATCATTCAGTTCACAACCAAACTTTAAGTTTATCAGTTGTTCTAATTAAACCAAATTTACGATGCAAATCAAAATCTTGTTCGTTGTTCTTCTCGGAGTTGTTGTAAGTATTAAAAAAATAAAAAAAATTTAATGTTTTAAAAACTAATTTAATAAATTATTTAACAGGTTATTCCCTCTGCTACTCCTGTCGCTGTCGTTAAGACTATTTGGGATGGTGCAATTGATGCTGGTACCTATGTCTCTTCCGCTGCTATTAATTCAGGCATCGAGGCCACCACCAAACTTAACCAACTTCAACAAGCTCTAACCAGTCTTCTCAATAATAAACTATTGACAGCTTTTATGCCAAGCCTCATACCTACAATCCAAGGTATTAGCAACACTATTACAGCTGGAATCGCTGATATTAACAGTGCTTCTTTCGTTGCAACCGCTACTACTGAAAATCTTACTAACATCATAGGAACTGTTATTTTACAAGTAACGCAATCTGTAATCAGTGCTATTTCTCCTGTGACTAACAGTATATTCGGTCCTCTTGCTGTACCTATCACGCAATTGGTTAATCAACTCTTAGTTAATTAGCCTCCTGCATAAAAAAATTTTAACATGGAAAACCGTTCTTTAAAATATTTAAAGTAATAAAAGTTAATAAATAAATAATTATGTAACCTGAGCATTAAAAAAATTGTTTCACTAACTTGGTTGGGAAAAGCTCTTTAATTCTTTCAAAAATGGTTTTATTGTGATAAAAACAAAAGTGATCTATTAGTGCACATTTTATATTTGCTCTGAATTTTCTAGTGATTCTTAATGTGTTTGTGAAACTATCAAAATCGAAATCATCTATCGATTCATCGAAGTTCTGAAAAAATAGTTAGTTCTAGATTTTATTAACTATAAAACAATATTTTCCAGAATTTCTCTCAATTTTTTTCCAGAATATAATATTTGGTTGCGTTAGGATTTTATTGAATCAAGATTTTACTTACACGAGTATTTATTGGATCGTAATTTGGTTCAGTCGAGATATTGTGGAATAAGATTTTATTATTCCGGATTATCTGAATCGTGATTAACTACAATACTCTCATGAAACATTACTATGCACAAATTATTTATTTGGTTTATATTTTAATAAGATAAACAAAAGAAAAAAAAAAATTATTTAAGACAGAAATTTTTTTTTTTTTTTTTGCTCCGGTGGTGCCGTGTTGGACTTTTATGAGGTCAAAATGCTATATGTAATCGTGTATGTATAGCATGGGTCTAGCGTATTATCCAAAGAATAAATTGATCGCGATGCTTGAATTCTTTGACTTAGGTATATATAATACTATTTATATTGAAGTGGTATTGTCCTTGTAGTTGAATGTCGTGGATCAGTGATTGTATTTGGTAAGAGTCTGTGATTAATTATTGTCTTTTACGTGGCAAGATTGTCTAGTCTGTGCATCAAATGATGCGTTAACAATTCTAATGTCATTAAATCGTAAATGATTATGTTCCCTTTGTAACCATTCACTATGTAACACTTGCCTACTTGGTGCACTGTAGTCATCGACGCGCAATCAATTTAATCGATTGTTTGGTTAGTGGTTGTAAATATACATGCGTCTGTTATACAAAATAGAATAAAGTGTAGAGAAACATCATTCCAGTCTCTTATTGATGCAATCCAATGTAATGAATAGGTTTGGCAGTTATTTTTGCAATTTTGTTTAATTTCTGAAACAAACCATGTACTAATGTACTAATCGAATAAAAAAAAAAAAAGTTTGTTGGAGGAAGGGGGGTAAAAGAAAGAAACAAATTAGCAGGGGAATGCGAGATGAGAAAAATCTCGAAACAAGAAGTCAGTCGATGAAGAAAATTCAGAAGGTGCATTGATTAACTAGATATCTAAATAGTATTAAACTAATTGTTTATGTAGAAGAATAAAATAAAGTTTTTTTTTGTTAAAAATATTGTGCTTGATAGCTTGAATAATTTTTTTCTAAACTACAAAATTTAAAAAAAAAAAAAACAACTTAAATAAATACAGCTTAATATAATAATCCGCTTTACAGTGATTGTAAATATATGTATATGTATATTGTAATTTTTGTAATTTGTTTGTTGAAACATTTCATACCTAAAGAAATATGTATGTGTAATTGATAATTATATGTATGTTTAACACAATTATAAACAATAATATTTACAAAAGTGTTATTACAATATTTATTCCTGTGTGTAAGCGGAAAAGAGCCAGACAATAAAGATTGAAATCTAATAATCCAATCCTAGTGGCTATTCCATTGACATTAAGTCACGAACATGCAAGTGCCTATCAAGTGTATTACACGCAATCTTTTGAACCGGAGTTAAACGGAAAGCTGTATATATTTACATATTACGGAAGACCTGTGTATATTGGAACGACAACCGTGAAATATTGATCAACGCCACACCTATTCACGTACAATGTGTGCGTATTTGCCACATCATAAATGGACATCGTCATGATGCAGTAATGAGAAGAACCATATTGGTGACGTATTTTTGTGTTTTTTTTGTTTTTGTAATTATTATTTAAAATTTTTATTGTACATGCACGGTTCACAATTTTCTCTTCATTGGCAAGCTTTAACTAGATAAAATGTGGTAACCTGAGTTAAGTTAGTTATGGGGTGACCTTGGTATATCTTGCGTGTTATGACGAATCATTTTAATCATTTTCCTAGCCACTGATAGCTATCCTCGGTATACAGTGTGACATGTGGCGTCGGATAGAACCAAGCCAACCATTACACCTTCTTGTGCAACTGTTATTGTGTAAATTTATAAGTCAGTTATTATGTCAATACATAGTAAATCAATTATTCTGAGCTTACCACTTGTAGCCGGGGCTATTACCAGAACTATTGATTTTTTGAAGGTTTCCCCCTCTATTTTTCCATACAGAGGTTAACGGTTCAATGTCGTCGAGCCTGCGGGTAAAATATTAGTTGACAAATACTAACAAATTTATTTCGGTTAAAAGTTGATCTGCTGCAACTGCAAAAACTGGCGAATGATTCTTTGGGTTTGGTATGAAAAGATCGGTAGGTTGAGTTTTTATTGGTACAAGATGAAATATAATCTTCCTCCTTGAATATTTTGTTACAATTATTTATGGTTTTTCTTAAATTGACTCGTGGATTTATTAACTGTATTTTACTAATGTGGTTACTATTAATCTTTGAACTTATGCTTTGTAAAATGTATTTTTTGAATAACTAAATAATGGAACGTTAAAAGTATATGGACTTAAAATAGTACATTGTGTCATTAGGATTAAAAGTGATACTTTGTTTGACGAGCAATTATATTTGCATGCGAGGCGAAGCGCAGCGTAGCCGAGCAAAAGCAAATATAATTGCGAGTCAAACAAAGTCACTTTTAATCCGAATAACACATACTATTTTTTCTCCAACGAAGAGTTTATGTCTTGTCGGTTTTACATTACTAATTATACGAGTAAGTACAAATTATGTAATTAAAACTTCAAAATTGAAACTAATTTTGTTGAAATATTTTGTAAAACTAAGGAGGTCATGACTTTCAAAATTGAAACTAATTTTGTTGAAATGTTTTGTGAAACTAAGGAGGTTATGATATGAACGAAAAATAAAAAAAATAAAATAATTATGTCATATACATACATTATACATATTATTGGATTTTCACTATAATATTTTTCTCCTAGTATTAAAAGTGCCTACTTTTACACCTAGGATTAAAAGTGTAGCTTAGCAACACACACATTTTTAAAATAGTAAGAAAAAGGCCAACTTTAATACCCAAAAACAGTATTAAAACTAGAGGCTTTTAAGACGTTGGGAGAAAAAAAAATTATTCAGAAATTTTGGTTTATATACAAATTTGATTTTCACATAAACTACCAACAATTTTAGTTTTTATTTTAATTTTTTTTATTTTAAAGTAAAATTGATTTTTCGGCATTGCTTGTTTATCGACGTGTACAATTTGTGGTTTTCAATTTTGTTTCATAAGTTTCAATTTCATTTTTAACGATGTATGTATTGGCATTTTCTATATTTTTGACATGTGTAACTCCTAAATGTTTCATGAAAATTTTCATTGTTAAAGAAAACAGTATCGATTATTATTTTCTGTTTGGTTCGCCTGAATGTTTGCCTATCTACATTACATAATTTACAGTGTTCAGCGAAACGTTATATATTTATTCGCGTGAAGTTTGTCCTAAACTTTCCTAAAAAGCAAAAACAACAAGTTAGGACAAGTTTAGGAAAAACTTCACACGACTATATAATCACGTGAAGTTTGTTCTAGATCCTAAAATTATTTATTAGTATTGGTGATAATATTATAATTTCGTAAATAACAACATTTCAGCGGATTTATTTGAGAAAATAATAAAATAATTCATCTCAATAACTTAAAATGATTTTACAAACAAATAAAAAGAACTACGTATTTCGTAAATTTTCCACAATCATTAAAAGACATAAAAAAGCAATTAAATTTATTTAATTTGTACCGACATATATGTACATATGTTGGTTTGCAGTTTTGCACATATATAATATTTTATATTAATATATTTTATTTCATACTATACCGAAAATCAATGTTTAAATGATTGATTTCAGTCCGGGAAATGAATCATTACGTCAGAGAACAAAAGTGGCCGGAAAACGAGCTATTACAGTAGAGTAGACTGTAAAACCAAACAAAACAAAAATAACTAGGGTTACTTGATAATTTGAAAATCATTTGGGTTGATTTTCTTTAAATTTTAAAATATAAAGGGCTGAAACCTCACGAGGGGATCAAAACTTCGGTCTTTGGTATCTTCAATAATGTCATAAAGTTGGTGTGACAGTTTTGACATTATTGATTTCTATTTTAACCAACATATATTTACTTATACAACAACAGCCAAACAGGTCAAAAGCTTCAGTAACATGGGTACAGCACAGGCATCCAATTTAAAACGAAAAATCGTATTCTAGAACTTTATACCGAAAGTAGTATAACAAATTATACTGATACTTCTAACCGTTTAACTGACCATATTCCAGAAATTTATCCAAAAACTCATTTTAGAATTCCATTCCCAACACACATGGATAATTTAATGATACCCGCGGTTAAGGCATAGCCAAGTTCCATCCTACTTGGTAATATTCCACACATCTCAAATATTCCCATTTCCATACACATATCAAATTTCATTATAATCGGTTAAGAAATAGCCAAGTTCCATCATAATTAGCCATATTCCTGAACTTCGTCCAAAAATCATTTTAGAATCCCATTTCCAATACAAATGGCGAATTTCATTATAATCGGTTGAGCAATGAGCAAGTTCTATCATACTTGGCCATATTCTAGAACCTGATATAAAACTCATTTTAGAATCCCATTTCCAACACTTTTGTCAAATTTCAACGTAATCGGTTGAGAAATAGGCAAGTTCCATCATCAGAACTTCATCCAAAACTCATTTTAGAATCGTCATTTCTAGCACACATGTCAAATTTCATAATAATCCGTTGAGAAATAGGCGAGTTCCATAACACTTGGCCATATTCCAGAACTTCATCCAAAACTCATTTTAGATTCCCATTTCTAACACACAAATCAAATTTCATAATAATCGGTTGAGAAATAGACAAGTTCCATCATACTTGGCCATATTCCAGAAATTCATCCAGATATCATTTTAAAATCCCAGAACTTCATCCAAAAAACATTTTAGAATCCCATTTCCAACACACATGTCGAATTTCATAATAATCGGTTGATAAATAGGGAAGTTCCATGATATAAAAAATGTGTTAACTATTCACTACATCCAAATCCAACCAACTCAACTTGAACTCAACGCGCAAATTGACCCATAATTTAACCTTCAAATCAATTCCCAATTCAATGCCCAATCCAATAATATATTTATTTATTTATTTAGCTTTTGAAGCTATTTAGTTTTCAATATTTGCTTTACATAATTATAATAAATTTAACAATTAATATTTAACTAAGAAAATTTAATCTACATTTTCTTTTATAAATTTGACTAACAACCTCTTAAATACATTTATATTAGGGCAAACTTTAACATCACTTGGAATTTTATTAAATAAGTCAATTCCCTTATAAAACAAAGAATTTTGATTTTCAGTTCTCTTAAAAAATGGTAACAAAAATTGATCTCTATTTCTTAAATTATAATCAGTTTTATCTTTCACATAAGAAATAAAATTTGTTAAATAACTAGGAACCAAATTATTTTTAACTCTATAAATAATTATTAATACATTGTATACTATTCTTTGATTTACACTCATAAAACATAATGTTTCCAACATATTTCGAATACTTGTTGTTTTTGGGACGTTTAGCAGGACTCGCATCGCTTTATTCTGAAGTTTTTGGAGGTACTCCTTATCTTCTCTACTGCATGTAAATAGCACTGATGGACAATACTCAAAATGAGGAGCAATTATTGCCTTTTATATACTATTTTTGCTTAAATAGCTCAAATTTCTATGGCATCTCTTCAGTACACCAATCTTCTGATTTATTTTGCTTCCTATATAAGACACATGATCACTGAATTTCAACCTCTTATCAATTATTACCCCTAAATATTTGATAGTGTCTACCTGCTCAATGTTACTCTGATTAATTCTGATGTCACAATTATGATCTGCTTTACCAATAACCATACACTTTGTCTTGTTAACATTTAACTTTAATTTGTTTCCATTTAGCCATTTTTGTACTCGTTCCAAATCACCGTTAATATTATCAACAACTTCTTCAATGTTATTTCCACTATAATAAATCAAGGTGTCATCCGCAAATAAATTTATGTGACAATTTTTAAGACTTTTTACTATATCATTGATATAAACTATAAATAGTATGGCACCCAAAACGGATCCTTGAGGAACACCAAGCTCATTAGAATATCTATCAGATGTTTCATGCACTACTTTCGTTCTTTGACTCCTATGACTCAAATAACTTTTAAACCATTTCCATTCGTTATTTGTAATTCCTATCTCTGTTAACTTTTTCAACAATATTGTTCGATCAATTGTTTCGAATGCCCTTTGGAAATCCAAAAATACTATAATTGTATATTCACCCCTGTCTCTCGATTCCTTCCATTTACTCAATACTAAGTTTAATGCAAATTCACATGAATATCCCTTACGATATCCCGATTGTTGCTCTATTAATATCCCTTCCACGTTTAAAAATTCGATTAGTTGTATCTTTACGACAGTTTCTAAGATTTTCTCACAGTAGTCCAGCATATTAATTGGTCTAAAATCCTCTGGATATTTTGCGTTTTTTATTTTTGGAATAGGAATAATATTCGCTTCTTTCATACATTTAGGGAATTGACCCGAAATTAAAGAAGTATTGAACATTGATAACAATTTTTCGCCAATAACATCCATAGCTTTCAAAATCATACTTGGCTTCAATCCGTGTACGTCTCGCTTATCACACATTTTTGTGATTATATCCTTTAATTCTACTAATGTAATCTGGTTCAAAGCGAATTTCCTTTTCGCTGATGCCCTTATCTCGACTAAATCATCTTGTACGCTAGGAATTTGTCCATTTAAGATCTTGATACTATCGACATAAAATTTGTTTAGAACATTTGCAATTTCCTTGTGGTTACAGTATTCATGGTTATCAACTATGATGCGATCTATGCTACTATCTCGTTTTTCTTTCATTATTTCCTTTAAAACGCTCCATACTCGTTGCGAATTATACGAAGAAGTTTCTATTTTTCTAATGAAATAGTTTCTCTTACTTTTTCTTATTGATGAAAGATACCGATTTCGTGTTGCTCTATATTCATTCCAATGTTCCTCATTTCCAGTTTGCTTTGCTAATTTATTCGCTGCAATCTTTTTTGATTTTAAAAGGCGCAGATTATAATTTTTGTGAAACCATTCATTTGATTTTGGTTTTATCTCTGCTTTCTTGTAAAATACATTTAGGGCCTTATAAATATTTTCATACATATTTTCGCATACTTCATCAATATCACCAGTCGTATCCCACTTTGAATCTTGTAACAGCTTATTGAATATATCTTGATTAAAATTAAATATCCCCTCAATATATTTTTTTGGTGTTCGGCTGCTTTTACTAATTTCCATCAAATTTACTTGAATCGTCTCATGATCACTAATTTTCTCTTGCTCTAATGTGTCGATACGTATATTTGCAGTTGTTGTATTACCAATAACCCAATCAATTAAGGTATTCATGTCTGCTGTTATTCTGGTACATTTCTCCATTAGTTGTTTCAGATTCAATCTTGTCATTATTCTATCCAACTTCAGTTTATTCGTCGTCTGACGTAGGTAGTCAATATTAAAATCACCGCATATTAAATTTAACTCCTCTGTAGAAATATTTTCTTCACTCCATTGATCGAAATAGTTGATGAATGATATTATACTTGAACTTGGGGATCGATACAACACCGATAATGCTACATTTTTATTCAATTGATCTGATTTTCTTATCAAGACTTTACTAATCCATAAATAATTATTCTCAATCGAGCAATTTTTTACTTCAAAATTTAAATTTTTGGATATATGTACATATAAATCACTACACCCCCAGTAAACCGTGAATGTGAATCACATCGAATACATGAGTAGTCCTGACATGTAATTTCAAAATCGCTTATGTCACATGTAACACATGTTTCACTAGCACATATAACATGTGGTTGCCTCCTGTTTGCTAGATCTCTAATTTCATCTATATGGGCTAATAAACTACTGATATTCAAATAAATGATTCGAAATGGGACATCTTGAGATTTTGATTGCTATTCGTAACAAATTCTCCTCTTCATTAAATTTAATGTTCTTAGGTAACTAGGACATGCCTTATCAGTTGCTTCATGATTCACATCGATGTTCAATTTATTATTTTCCACAACTTTTTTACAATTGACACATGATTTAATTTGCTCCGCACATTCCTTTGACACATGATCACTTTTACCACATTGCCTACAAATGGCTTTAGCTTCAGTGCATTTCTTACTAGTATGGTTGTATCCTAAGCATTTGAAACATTGTACTAACATAAAATCCTCAATTACTCTACATCTATCCCACCCAATATAAATTCTTTCCATTTCCAATATACTGGTAAATCCGCTTGTATCCAACTCGAGAATGACATTTAAAGCCCCTCTTGATGTTTTATATTTGCGTATCACTTTAATTTGACAATCTTTTAATCGTTCATTCTGTTTTTTCAATGTTTCAACAAATTGAACGTCTTCATATTCTTCTGTTACTCCAATCACTTTCACTTTCGGCGAGAATGTTTTACTGGTTTTAATGTCATATTTATCACTGAGCCTTGCTTGGATACTTCTTTCAACTTCCTCTCTGTTGTCTTTGTCACCACATTCCAGCGCAATGCCTCCATTTCTGATATTTGATACTCTATTTATGTGTACTGGAACAACTTTTAGAGATTCCTTTAAATCCTCCTTAGTAATTTTACTCTCCTGCACGGTTTTTGGTATTACAACAATAGCTGGTTCGCTTTTCCTTATACCCTTAACTTTATCAGCAAAAGAAATATTCCCACTGACTACACTTTTCGACATCTTGCTACAACTCTCATTTATATTTCCAATTTTATTATCAATGTCTTTTACCAATTGATTGGAGCTCGATACATCAACTTTTAATACACTCATCTCGGTATCAACTTTCTCTAATACTTCAGCTTGTCGTCTGTATCTCTCATCGACAATATTGATCATACTCACAAGCTTCTCTAATTGGGTTTTGATCGCTTTTAGCGAATTTTTACCACACTCTTTGCACGAAAAAGTCAATTCATTGCTATCAACCCAATTTTTATACGTCGTCTTGGTGAAACCAGGTCCCGCACAAAATATATGAAATACCCGTCCGCACAAACCATCGCACTTAAAAAACTCGCTTCCCTTTGTAATTGCACTTTTGCATTTATCACAATCCATAATTCACTTTATTCAACATAAAAATCAAAACAAAAGGTTTCACTTCGCTGAATTTAATTTAAATTTAAGAATAAAATGCAAGTCTTGCAAAAAATAAATTATAAACCGCTTTACGTATTTATATTAATTTGACACTTCTAGTTCACCCGTTTTTATTTAGGATCTATTTGTCATCAATTCCTTTATTATTTATCACTTTTATATACAAGATTAGTGTTCTTTAGCACTTCACACAGATTATTCTATATTTTTGTAAATATCAAACACCATTTACTATTTTTATTTATTATTTTCATATCACACAATTTAGTTTCACGTTTCTGATATAATCAGAGTTTTGGTTATAATCAAATAAACATATTTAAAAAAAATCGTAAATATTTGTAAAAGCAGGTATTTTGGGTCAATTCGTATGGCAGGTACCCCACCCCCTTGACGTACAGTCTCCAAAAGCTTTTCAAACCTCCGCCTTGACCATAGAAACAGATTGGCGAAAAAAAATCCAAATCGGACAAGCCGTTCTCGAGATACCATGGGTCCAGACATCCAGACATCCAGACAGACGGACGGACATTTTTTTTTTTTTGCATTTTCAGACTCAGGGACTTTCAAAACGTCGAGAAAAGTGGTTTTGGACTAACCAAATTTTTCATCGTTTTTGACAGGATTTCAATACTTTGGTCTTTTTAGACCGAAGTAATTCATGTTTTTACTTTAAAATTCAATTTAAATGAAAAAATCGAATTAATGTCCCATGTAGTATGAAATAAAACGTTGTACGTTACACGTACGTTAAATGACCGTTACAGTACTCGTTCAAAATTCTGGACTCGGCTCCTTCGTCGCCTCGTCCATAAACGTCGAACTCGTACTGTAATAACTCATTTACCGTCGTTGTGACGTAAATATGTAACTATTGTATAATTCATAATTAATTTTAAATTTTTTCTCTGGTAAAACACAGAATTTTGTCTAAAGGGGCGTTAGTATGTTTCATTGAAATTCACAACTTAAAAGTATCTTGTATCTGTTTATATTATTATTATACTTAGTTTTAATTTATAATAATAATAATAGCTGAAAACAAGGTTTAGTTCTCGAACGGTGTTAGTTGAAATTTAACCATTAACTATTCATATTGGTTTATTTTCGATTTTCCTAAGAGGTTACCACACCTGGAATTGACATTTTCACATTGTATCAGATCCGTCCTTACCAAAATATATCACTTTCTCGGAAAATCTAGGGGAAGTGTGAGCTTAGTATTCAAAAGTTGTTACGCGTAATTTAACCACATATACAAATTTTCATCGGTTTACTTTCCTAAGAGGTTTTCCTAAGAGGTTACCACACCTGGAATTGACATTTTTACATTATATCAGATCCGTCCTTACTAAAATATATCACTTTTCCGGAAAATCTATTAAATAAATGGAGGAAAATGACAAAAAATGTTTAATTTAAATTAATTACGAATTTGTTCTTTAAATTAGTATGGCATCAAAAAAATAAATCCTGAATTTTTGTAATTCGGAGTCGTTTCGATTTCTCATAGTCTTCTAGAAATTTTTCGAATTCATGTTATTCTTCTACTTCTTCAACAGGATTTTTTTAGAAAACCCTGTATTATGCAATATTTTTAGATACAGCTGGTCACTATTGTGAGCTTTTCGGTAATATGAAAAAAACATTTTATACCATTGCCAAATTACAGAGCGTCGGTTTGCCTCTATAGTCGATCATCATTTAGATCTAACCTAGGGGTCGAGATAAATTCCTTCCAATAATATCTCGTTGTCAAGCAGAACAATTTCTTTATATTGTTAACGGTGATTTTATGTGTGTTGCGAGGATATTTAAGATTTTCCCTAAAAATTGCGCTACGCCATCCTTTATAAAATTGACCGGGGGTCAAATAGACTGATTGGAGTTTTTTTGTAAAATAGGGTAAGGTGCATTTTAGTCTAGGTATAGGTGTAAAATAATTCAACTTCTCGACTCCCGACTCCCAACTGCGACTCCCGCCTCCGACTCCGGCATCTGCCTCCACTGCCCCGCCGAAGAGGGTGGATTTACCTGAGTATCAGGTGTACTATTTGGTGTTTCCGCGCATTGCCTATTTATAGTGTGCTGCACTCGCCTCTAGTATTTATCCGACGTTTTACATCGTTGCCCGGGTGTTGCCACTTGGAGGTATACTAGACACATTTGGTGGTTTCTACATAGTTGAGACGCACCCAACACCCAAAATTAAAATTAAAATTAAAATTAAAATTAAAATTAAAATTAAAATTAAAATTAAAATTAAAATTAAAATTAAAATTAAAATTAAAATTAAAATTAAAATTAAAATTAAAATTAAAATTAAAATTAAAATTAAAATTAAAATTAAAATTAAAATTAAAATTAAAATTAAAATTAAAATTAAAATTAAAATTAAAATTAAAATTAAAATTAAAATTAAAATTAAAATTAAAATTAAAATTAAAATTAAAATTAAAATTAAAATTAAAATTAAAATTAAAATTAAAATTAAAATTAAAATTAAAATTAAAATTAAAATTAAAATTAAAATTAAAATTAAAATTAAAATTAAAATTAAAATTAAAATTAAAATTAAAATTAAAATTAAAATTAAAATTAAAATTAAAATTAAAATTAAAATTAAAATTAAAATTAAAATTAAAATTAAAATTAAAATTAAAATTAAAATTAAAATTAAAATTAAAATTAAAATTAAAATTAAAATTAAAATTAAAATTAAAATTAAAATTAAAATTAAAATTAAAATTAAAATTAAAATTAAAATTAAAATTAAAATTAAAATTAAAATTAAAATTAAAATTAAAATTAAAATTAAAATTAAAATTAAAATTAAAATTAAAATTAAAATTAAAATTAAAATTAAAATTAAAATTAAAATTAAAATTAAAATTAAAATTAAAATTAAAATTAAAATTAAAATTAAAATTAAAATTAAAATTAAAATTAAAATTAAAATTAAAATTAAAATTAAAATTAAAATTAAAATTAAAATTAAAATTAAAATTAAAATTAAAATTAAAATTAAAATTAAAATTAAAATTAAAATTAAAATTAAAATTAAAATTAAAATTAAAATTAAAATTAAAATTAAAATTAAAATTAAAATTAAAATTAAAATTAAAATTAAAATTAAAATTAAAATTCAAATTCAAATTCAAATTCAAATTCAAATTAAAATTAAAATTAAAATTAAAATTAAAATTAAAATTAAAATGAAAATTAAAATTAAAATTAAAATTAAAATTAAAATTAAAATTAAAATTAAAATTAAAATTAAAATTAAAATTAAAATTAAAATTAAAATTAAAATTAAAATTAAAATTAAAATTAAAATTAAAATTAAAATTAAAATTAAAATTAAAATTAAAATTAAAATTAAAATTAAAATTAAAATTAAAATTAAAATTAAAATTAAAATTAAAATTAAAATTAAAATTAAAATTAAAATTAAAATTAAAATTAAAATTAAAATTAAAATTAAAATTAAAATTAAAATTAAAATTAAAATTAAAATTAAAATTAAAATTAAAATTAAAATTAAAATTAAAATTAAAATTAAAATTAAAATTAAAATTAAAATTAAAATTAAAATTAAAATTAAAATTAAAATTAAAATTAAAATTAAAATTAAAATTAAAATTAAAATTAAAATTAAAATTAAAATTAAAATTAAAATTAAAATTAAAATTAAAATTAAAATTAAAATTAAAATTAAAATTAAAATTAAAATTAAAATTAAAATTAAAATTAAAATTAAAATTAAAATTAAAATTAAAATTAAAATTAAAATTAAAATTAAAATTAAAATTAAAATTAAAATTAAAATTAAAATTAAAATTAAAATTAAAATTAAAATTAAAATTAAAATTAAAATTAAAATTAAAATTAAAATTAAAATTAAAATTAAAATTAAAATTAAAATTAAAATTAAAATTAAAATTAATATATTTTGGTAAGGACGGATCCGATACAATGTGAAAATGTCAATTCCAGGTGTGGTAACCTTTTAGGAATATCGAAAGTAAACCGATGAAAATTTGTGTTGTGGTTAATTTACGCGTAACAACTTTTGAATGTTAAGCGCACACTTCCTCTAGATTTTCCGGAAAAGTGATATATTTTGGTAAGGACGGATCCGATACAATGTGAAAATGTCAATTCCAGGTGTGGTAACCTCTTAGGAAAATCGAAAGTAAACCGATGAAAATTTGTATATGTGGTTAATTTACGCGTAACAACTTTTGAATGTTAAGCGCACACTTCCTCTAGATTTTCCGGAAAAGTGATATATTTTGGTAAGGACGGATCCGATACAATGTGAAAATGTCAATTCCAGGTGTGGTAACCTCTTAGGAATATCGAAAGTAAACCGATGAAAATTTGTATATGTGGTTAATTTACGCGTAACAACTTTTGAATGTTAAGCGCACACTTCCTCTAGATTTTCCGGAAAAGTGATATATTTTGGTAAGGACGGATCCGATACAATGTGAAAATGTCAATTCCAGGTGTGGTAACCTCTTAGGAATATCGAAAGTAAACCGATGAAAATTTGTGTATGTGGTTAATTTACGCGTAACAACTTTTGAATGTTAAGCGCACACTTCCTCTAGATTTTCCGGAAAAGTGATATACTTTGGTAAGGACGGATCCGATACAATGTGAAAATGTCAATTCCAGGTGTGGTAACCTCTTAGGAATATCGAAAGTAAACCGATGAAAATTTGTATATGTGGTTAATTTACGCGTAACAACTTTTGAATGTTAAGCGCACACTTCCTCTAGATTTTCCGGAAAAGTGATATACTTTGGTAAGGACGGATCCGATACAATGTGAAAATGTCAATTCCAGGTGTGGTAACCTCTTAGGAATATCGAAAGTAAACCGATGAAAATTTGTATATGTGGTTAATTTACGCGTAACAACTTTTGAATACAAAGCGCACACTTCCCTTAGATTTTCCGAAAAAGTGATATATTTTGGTAAGGACGGATCTGATACAATGTGAAAATGTCAATTCCAGGTGTGGTAACCTCTTAGGAATATCGAAAGTAAACCGATGAAACTTTGTATATGTGGTTAAATTACGCGTAACAACTTTTGAATGCAAAGCGCACACTTCCCCTAGATTTTCCGGAAACGTGATATATTTTGGTAAGGACGGATCCGATACAATGTGAAAATGTCAATTCCAGGTGTGGTAACCTCTTAGGAATATCGAAAGTAAACCGATGAAACTTTGTATATGTGGTTAAATTACGCGTAACAACTTTTGAATACAAAGCGCACACTTCCCCTAGATTTTCCAAAAAGGTGATATATTTTGGTAAGGACGGATCCGATACAATGTGAAAATGTCAATTCCAGGTGTGGTAACCTCTTAGGAATATCGAAAGTAAACCGATGAAAATTTGTGTATGTGGTTAATTTACGCGTAACAACTTTTGAATGTTAAGCGCACACTTCCTGTAGATTTTCCGGAAAAGTGATATATTTTGGTAAGGACGGATCCGATACAATGTGAAAATGTCAATTCCAGGTGTGGTAACTTCTTAGGAATATCGAAAGTAAACCGATGAAACTTTGTATATGTGGTTAAATTACGCGTAACAACTTTTGAATACAAAGCGCACACTTCCCCTAGATTTTCCGAGAAAGTGATATATTTTGGTAAGGACGGATCTGATACAATGTGAAAATGTCAATTCCAGGTGTGGTAACCTCTTAGGAATATCGAAAGTAAACCGATGAAAATTTGTGTATGTGGTTAATTTACGCGTAACAACTTTTGAATGCTAAGCGCACACTTCAACTAGATTTTCCGGAAAAGTCATATATTTTGGTAAGGACGGATCTGATGCAATGTGAAAATGTCAATTCCAGGTGTGGTAACCTCTTAGGAAAATCGAAAGTAAACCGATGAAAATTTGTATATGTGGTTAAATTACGCGTAACAACTTTTGAATACAGAGCGCACACTTCCCCTAGATTTTCCGAAAAAATGATATATTTTGGTAAGGACGGATCTGATACAATGTGAAAATGTCAATTCCAGGTGTGGTAACCTCTTAGGAATATCGAAAGTAAACCGATGAAAATTTGTGTATGTGGTTAATTTACGCGTAACAACTTTTGAATGCTAAGCGCACACTTCCCCTAGATTTTCCGGAAAAGTGATATATTTTGGTAAGGACGGATCTGATGCAATGTGAAAATGTCAATTCCAGGTGTGGTAACCACTTAGGAAAATCGAAAGTAAACCGATGAAAATTTGTATATGTGGTTAAATTACGCGTAACAACTTTTGAATACAAAGCGTACACTTCCCCTAGATTTTCCGAAAAAGTGATATATTTTGGTAAGGACGGATCTGATACAATGTGAAAATGTCAATTCCAGGTGTGGTAACCTCTTATGAATATCGAAAGTAAACCGATGAAAATTTGTATATGTGGTTAAATTACGCGTAACAACTTTTGAATACTAAGCGCACACTTCCCCTAGATTTTCCGAAAAAATGATATATTTTGGTAAGGACGGATCTGATACAATGTGAAAATGTCAATTCCAGGTGTGGTAACCTCTTATGAATATCGAAAGTAAACCGATGAAAATTTGTATATGTGGTTAAATTACGCGTAACAACTTTTGAATACAAAGCGTACACTTCCCCTAGATTTTCCGAAAAAGTGATATATTTTGGTAAGGACGGATCTGATACAATGTGAAAATGTCAATTCCAGGTGTGGTAACCTCTTATGAATATCGAAAGTAAACCGATGAAAATTTGTATATGTGGTTAAATTACGCGTAACAACTTTTGAATACAAAGCGCACACTTCCCCTAGATTTTCCGAAAAAATGATATATTTTGGTAAGGACGGATCTGATACAATGTGAAAATGTCAATTCCAGGTGTGGTAACCTCTTATGAATATCGAAAGTAAACCGATGAAACTTTGTATATGTGGTTAAATTACGCGTAACAACTTTTGAATACAAAGCGCACACTTCCCCTAGATTTTCCGAAAAAGTGATATATTTTGGTAAGGACGGATCCGATACAATGTGAAAATGTCAATTCCAGGTGTGGTAACCTCTTAGGAAAATCGAAAGTAAACCGATGAAAATTTGTATATGTGGTTAAATTACGCGTAACAACTTTTGAATACAAAGCGCACACTTCCCCTAGATTTTCCGAGAAAGTGATATATTTTGGTAAGGACGGATCTGATACAATGTGAAAATGTCAATTCCAGGTGTGGTAACCTCTTAGGAATATCGAAAGTAAACCGATGAAAATTTGTGTATGTGGTTAATTTACGCGTAACAACTTTTGAATGTTAAGCGCACACTTCCCCTAGATTTTCCGGAAAAGTGATATATTTTGGTAAGGACGGATCCGATACAATGTGAAAATGTCAATTCCAGGTGTGGTAACCTCTTAGGAATATCGAAAGTAAACCGATGAAACTTTGTATATGTGGTTAAATTACGCGTAACAACTTTTGAATACAAAGCGCACACTTCCCCTAGATTTTCCGAAAAAGTGATATATTTTGGTAAGGACGGATCCGATACAATGTGAAAATGTCAATTCCAGGTGTGGTAACCTCTTAGGAAAATCGTAAGTAAACCGATGAAAATTTGTATATGTGGTTAAATTACGCGTAACAACTTTTGAATACAAAGCGCACACTTCCCCTAGATTTTCCGAGAAAGTGATATATTTTGGTAAGGACGGATCTGATACAATGTGAAAATGTCAATTCCAGGTGTGGTAACCTCTTAGGAATATCGAAAGTAAACCGATGAAAATTTGTGTATGTGGTTAATTTACGCGTAACAACTTTTGAATGTTAAGCGCACACTTCCCCTAGATTTTCCGGAAAAGTGATATATTTTGGTAAGGACGGATCCGATACAATGTGAAAATGTCAATTCCAGGAGTGGTAACCTCTTAGGAATATCGAAAGTAAACCGATGAAACTTTGTATATGTGGTTAAATTACGCGTAACAACTTTTGAATACAAAGCGCACACTTCCCCTAGATTTTCCGAAAAAGTGATATATTTTGGTAAGGACGGATCCGATACAATGTGAAAATGTCAATTCCAGGTGTGGTAACCTCTTAGGAAAATCGAAAGTAAACCGATGAAAATTTGTATATGTGGTTAAATTACGCGTAACAACTTTTGAATACAAAGCGCACACTTCCCATAGATTTTCCGAAAAAATGATATATTTTGGTAAGGACGGATCTGATACAATGTGAAAATGTCAATTCCAGGTGTGGTAACCTCTTAGGAATATCGAAAGTAAACCGATGAAAATTTGTGTATGTGTTTAATTTACGCGTAACAACTTTTGAATACAAAGCGTACAGTTCCCCTAGATTTTCCGAAAAAGTGATATATTTTGGTCAGGACGGATCTGATACAATGTGAAAATGTCAATTCCAGGTGTGGTAACCTCTTAGGAAAATCGAAAGTAAACCGATGAAAATTTGTATATGTGGTTAAATTACGCGTAACAACTTTTGAATACAAAGCGCACACTTCCCCTAGATTTTCCGAGAAAGTGATATATTTTGGTAAGGACGGATCTGATACAATGTGAAAATGTCAATTCCAGGTGTGGTAACCTCTTAGGAATATCGAAAGTAAACCGATGAAAATTTGTGTATGTGTTTAATTTACGCGTAACAACTTTTGAATACAAAGCGTACACTTCCCCTAGATTTTCCGAAAAAGTGATATATTTTGGTCAGGACGGATCTGATACAATGTGAAAATGTCAATTCCAGGTGTGGTAACCTCTTAGGAAAATCGAAAGTAAACCGATGAAAATTTGTATATGTGGTTAAATTACGCGTAACAACTTTTGAATACAAAGCGCACACTTCCCCTAGATTTTCCGGAAAAGTGATATATTTTGGTAAGGACGGATCTGATATAATGTGAAAATGTCAATTCCAGGTGTGGTAACCTCTTATGAATATCGAAAGTAAACCGATGAAAATTTGTATATGTGGTTAAATTACGCGTAACAACTTTTGAATACTAAGCGCACACTTCCCCTAGATTTTCCGAAAAAATGATATATTTTGGTAAGGACGGATCTGATACAATGTGAAAATGTCAATTCCAGGTGTGGTAACCTCTTATGAATATCGAAAGTAAACCGATGAAAATTTGTATATGTGGTTAAATTACGCGTAACAACTTTTGAATACAAAGCGTACACTTCCCCTAGATTTTCCGAAAAAGTGATATATTTTGGTAAGGACGGATCTGATACAATGTGAAAATGTCAATTCCAGGTGTGGTAACCTCTTATGAATATCGAAAGTAAACCGATGAAAATTTGTATATGTGGTTAAATTACGCGTAACAACTTTTGAATACAAAGCGCACACTTCCCCTAGATTTTCCGAAAAAATGATATATTTTGGTAAGGACGGATCTGATACAATGTGAAAATGTCAATTCCAGGTGTGGTAACCTCTTATGAATATCGAAAGTAAACCGATGAAACTTTGTATATGTGGTTAAATTACGCGTAACAACTTTTGAATACAAAGCGCACACTTCCCCTAGATTTTCCGAAAAAGTGATATATTTTGGTAAGGACGGATCCGATACAATGTGAAAATGTCAATTCCAGGTGTGGTAACCTCTTAGGAAAATCGAAAGTAAACCGATGAAAATTTGTATATGTGGTTAAATTACGCGTAACAACTTTTGAATACAAAGCGCACACTTCCCCTAGATTTTCCGAGAAAGTGATATATTTTGGTAAGGACGGATCTGATACAATGTGAAAATGTCAATTCCAGGTGTGGTAACCTCTTAGGAATATCGAAAGTAAACCGATGAAAATTTGTGTATGTGGTTAATTTACGCGTAACAACTTTTGAATGTTAAGCGCACACTTCCCCTAGATTTTCCGGAAAAGTGATATATTTTGGTAAGGACGGATCCGATACAATGTGAAAATGTCAATTCCAGGTGTGGTAACCTCTTAGGAATATCGAAAGTAAACCGATGAAACTTTGTATATGTGGTTAAATTACGCGTAACAACTTTTGAATACAAAGCGCACACTTCCCCTAGATTTTCCGAGAAAGTGATATATTTTGGTAAGGACGGATCTGATACAATGTGAAAATGTCAATTCCAGGTGTGGTAACCTCTTAGGAATATCGAAAGTAAACCGATGAAAATTTGTGTATGTGTTTAATTTACGCGTAACAACTTTTGAATACAAAGCGTACACTTCCCCTAGATTTTCCGAAAAAGTGATATATTTTGGTCAGGACGGATCTGATACAATGTGAAAATGTCAATTCCAGGTGTGGTAACCTCTTAGGAAAATCGAAAGTAAACCGATGAAAATTTGTATATGTGGTTAAATTACGCGTAACAACTTTTGAATACAAAGCGCACACTTCCCCTAGATTTTCCGGAAAAGTGATATATTTTGGTAAGGACGGATCTGATACAATGTGAAAATGTCAATTCCAGGTGTGGTAACCTCTTAGGAAAATCGAAAGTAAACCGATGAAAATTTGTGTATGTGGTTAAATTACGCGTAACAACTTTTGAATAAAAAAGCGCACACTTCCCCTAGATTTTCCGGAAAAGTGATATATTTTGGTAAGGACGGATCCGATACAATGTGAAAATGTCAATTCCAGGTGTGGTAACCTCTTAGGAAAATCGAAAGTAAACCGATGAAAATTTGTATATGTGGTTAAATTACGCGTAACAACTTTTGAATACAAAGCGTACACTTCCCATAGATTTTCCGAAAAAGTGATATATTTTGGTCAGGACGGATCTGATACAATGTGAAAATGTCAATTCCAGGTGTGGTAACCTCTTAGGAAAATCGAAAGTAAACCGATGAAAATTTGTATATGTGGTTAAATTACGCGTAACAACTTTTGAATGCTAAGCGCACACTTCCCCTAGATTTTCCGGAAAAGTGATATATTTTGGTGAGGACGGATCTGATACAATGTGAAAATGTCAATTCCAGGTGTGGTAACCTCTTAGGAAAATCGAAAGTAAACCGATGAAAATTTGTATATGTGGTTAAATTACGCGTAACAACTTTTGAATATTAAGCGCAGACTTCCCCTAGATTTTCCGGAAAAGTGATATATTTTGGTAAGGACGGATCTGATACAATGTGAAAATGTCAATTCCAGGTGTGGTAACCTCTTAGGAATATCGAAAGTAAACCGATGAAACTTTGTATATGTGGTTAAATTACGCGTAACAACTTTTGAATACAAAGCGCACACTTCCCCTAGATTTTCCGAAAAAGTGATATATTTTGGTAAGGACGGATCCGATACAATGTGAAAATGTCAATTCCAGGTGTGGTAACCTCTTAGGAAAATCGAAAGTAAACCGATGAAAATTTGTATATGTGGTTAAATTACGCGTAACAACTTTTGAATACAAAGCGCACACTTCCCCTAGATTTTCCGAGAAAGTGATATATTTTGGTAAGGACGGATCTGATACAATGTGAAAATGTCAATTCCAGGTGTGGTAACCTCTTAGGAATATCGAAATAAACCGATGAAAATTTGTGTATGTGGTTAATTTACGCGTAACAACTTTTGAATGTTAAGCGCACACTTCCCCTAGATTTTCCGGAAAATTGATATATTTTGGTAAGGACGGATCCGATACAATGTGAAAATGTCAATTCCAGGTGTGGTAACCTCTTAGGAATATCGAAAGTAAACCGATGAAACTTTGTATATGTGGTTAAATTACGCGTAACAACTTTTGAATACAAAGCGCACACTTCCCCTAGATTTTCCGAAAAAGTGATATATTTTGGTAAGGACGGATCCGATACAATGTGAAAATGTCAATTCCAGGTGTGGTAACCTCTTAGGAAAATCGAAAGTAAACCGATGAAAATTTGTATATGTGGTTAAATTACGCGTAACAACTTTTGAATACAAAGCGCACACTTCCCCTAGATTTTCCGAGAAAGTGATATATTTTGGTAAGGACGGATCTGATACAATGTGAAAATGTCAATTCCAGGTGTGGTAACCTCTTAGGAATATCGAAAGTAAACCGATGAAAATTTGTGTATGTGGTTAATTTACGCGTAACAACTTTTGAATGTTAAGCGCACACTTCCCCTAGATTTTCCGGAAAAGTGATATATTTTGGTAAGGACGGATCCGATACAATGTGAAAATGTCAATTCCAGGAGTGGTAACCTCTTAGGAATATCGAAAGTAAACCGATGAAACTTTGTATATGTGGTTAAATTACGCGTAACAACTTTTGAATACAAAGCGCACACTTCCCCTAGATTTTCCGAAAAAATGATATATTTTGGTAAGGACGGATCTGATACAATGTGAAAATGTCAATTCCAGGTGTGGTAACCTCTTAGGAATATCGAAAGTAAACCGATGAAAATTTGTGTATGTGTTTAATTTACGCGTAACAACTTTTGAATACAAAGCGTACAGTTCCCCTAGATTTTCCGAAAAAGTGATATATTTTGGTCAGGACGGATCTGATACAATGTGAAAATGTCAATTCCAGGTGTGGTAACCTCTTAGGAAAATCGAAAGTAAACCGATGAAAATTTGTATATGTGGTTAATTTACGTGTAACAACTTTTGAATGTTAAGCGCACACTTCCCCTAGATTTTCCGAGAAAGTGATATATTTTGGTAAGGACGGATCTGATACAATGTGAAAATGTCAATTCCAGGTGTGGTAACCTCTTAGGAATATCGAAAGTAAACCGATGAAAATTAGTGTATGTGTTTAATTTACGCGTAACAACTTTTGAATACAAAGCGTACACTTCCCATAGATTTTCCGAAAAAGTGATATATTTTGGTCAGGACGGATCTGATACAATGTGAAAATGTCAATTCCAGGTGTGGTAACCTCTTAGGAAAATCGAAAGTAAACCGATGAAAATTTGTATATGTGGTTAAATTACGCCTTACAACTTTTGAATGCTAAGCGCACACTTCCCCTAGATTTTCCGGAAACGTGATATATTTTGGTAAGGACGGATCTGATACAATGTGAAAATGTCAATTCCAGGTGTGGTAACCTCTTAGGAAAATCGAAAGTAAACCGATGAAAATTTGTATATGTGGTTAAATTACGCCTTACAACTTTTGAATGCTAAGCGCACACTTCCACTAGATTTTCCGGAAACGTGATATATTTTGGTAAGGACGGATCCGATACAATGTGAAAATGTCAATTCCAGGTGTGGTAACCTCTTAGGAAAATCGAAAGTAAACCGATGAAAATTTGTATATGTGGTTAAATTACGCCTAACAACTTTTGAATGTTAAGCGCACACTTCCCCTAGATTTTCCGGAAAAGTGATATATTTTGGTAAGGACGGATCCGATACAATGTGAAAATGTCAATTCCAGGTGTGGTAACCTCTTAGGAATATCGAAAGTAAACCGATGAAAATTTGTATATGTGGTTAAATTACGCCTAACAACTTTTGAATGTTAAGCGCACACTTCCCCTAGATTTTCCGGAAAAGTGATATATTTTGGTAAGGACGGATCCGATACAATGTGAAAATGTCAATTCCAGGTGTGGTAACCTCTTAGGAAAATCGAAAGTAAACCGATGAAAATTTGTATATGTGGTTAAATTACGCCTAACAACTTTTGAATGTTAAGCGCACACTTCCCCTAGATTTTCCGGAAAAGTGATATATTTTGGTAAGGACGGATCTGATACAATGTGAAAATGTCAATTCCAGGTGTGGTAACCTCTTAGGAATATCGAAAGTAAACCGATGAAAATTTGTATATGTGGTTAATTCACGCGTAACAACTTTTGATTGTTAAGCGCACACTTCCCCTAGATTTTCCGGAAAAGTGATATATTTTGGTAAGGGCGGATCCGATACAATGTGAAAATGTCAATTCCAGGTGTGGTAACCTCTTAGGAATATCGAAAGTAAACCGATGAAACTTTGTGTATGTGGTTAATTTACGCGTAACAACTTTTGAATGTTAAGCGCACACTTCCCCTAGATTTTCCGGAAAAGTGATATATTTTGGTAAGGACGGATCCGATACAATGTGAAAATGTCAATTCCAGGTGTGGTAACCTCTTAGAAAAATCGAAAGTAAACCGATGAAAATTTGTGTATGTGGTTAATTTACGCGTAACAACTTTTGAATGTTAAGCGCACACTTCCCCTAGATTTTCCGGAAAAGTGATATATTTTGGTAAGGACGGATCCGATACAATGTGAAAATGTCAATTCCAGGTGTGGTAACCTCTTAGGAATATCGAAAGTAAACCGATGAAAATTTGTATATGTGGTTAATTCACGCGTAACAACTTTTGATTGTTAAGCGCACACTTCCCCTAGATTTTCCGGAAAAGTGATATATTTTGGTAAGGGCGGATCCGATACAATGTGAAAATGTCAATTCCAGGTGTGGTAACCTCTTAGGAATATCGAAAGTAAACCGATGAAAATTTGTATATGTGGTTAATTCACGCGTAACAACTTTTGATTGTTAAGCGCACACTTCCCCTAGATTTTCCGGAAAAGTGATATATTTTGGTAAGGGCGGATCCGATACAATGTGAAAATGTCAATTCCAGGTGTGGTAACCTCTTAGGAATATCGAAAGTAAACCGATGAAACTTTGTGTATGTGGTTAATTTACGCGTAACAACTTTTGAATGTTAAGCGCACACTTCCCCTAGATTTTCCGGAAAAGTGATATATTTTGGTAAGGACGGATCTGATACAATGTGAAAATGTCAATTCCAGGTGTGGTAACCTCTTAGGAATATCGAAAGTAAACCGATGAAAATTTGTATATGTGGTTAATTCACGCGTAACAACTTTTGATTGTTAAGCGCACACTTCCCCTAGATTTTCCGGAAAAGTGATATATTTTGGTAAGGGCGGATCCGATACAATGTGAAAATGTCAATTCCAGGTGTGGTAACCTCTTAGGAATATCGAAAGTAAACCGATGAAACTTTGTGTATGTGGTTAATTTACGCGTAACAACTTTTGAATATTAAGCGCACACTTCCCCTAGATTTTCCGGAAACGTGATATATTTTGGTAAGGACGGATCCGATACAATGTGAAAATGTCAATTCCAGGTGTGGTAACCTCTTAGAAAAATCGAAAGTAAACCGATGAAAATTTGTGTATGTGGTTAATTTACGCGTAACAACTTTTGAATGTTAAGCGCACACTTCCCCTAGATTTTCCGGAAAAGTGATATATTTTGGTAAGGACGGATCCGATACAATGTGAAAATGTCAATTCCAGGTGTGGTAACCTCTTAGGAATATCGAAAGTAAACCGATGAAACTTTGTATATGTGGTTAAATTACGCGTAACAACTTTTGAATACAAAGCGCACACTTCCCCTAGATTTTCCGAAAAAGTGATATATTTTGGTAAGGACGGATCCGATACAATGTGAAAATGTCAATTCCAGGTGTGGTAACCTCTTAGGAAAATCGAAAGTAAACCGATGAAAATTTGTGTATGTGGTTAATTCACGCGTAACAACTTTTGATTGTTAAGCGCACACTTCCCCTAGATTTTCCGGAAAAGTGATATATTTTGGTAAGGGCGGATCCGATACAATGTGAAAATGTCAATTCCAGGTGTGGTAACCTCTTAGGAATATCGAAAGTAAACCGATGAAACTTTGTGTATGTGGTTAATTTACGCCTTACAACTTTTGAATGTTAAGCGCACACTTCCCCTAGATTTTCCGGAAAAGTGATATATTTTGGTAAGGACGGATCTGATACAATGTGAAAATGTCAATTCCAGGTGTGGTAACCTCTTAGGAATATCGAAAGTAAACCGATGAAAATTTGTATATGTGGTTAATTCACGCGTAACAACTTTTGATTGTTAAGCGCACACTTCCCCTAGATTTTCCGGAAAAGTGATATATTTTGGTAAGGGCGGATCCGATACAATGTGAAAATGTCAATTCCAGGTGTGGTAACCTCTTAGGAATATCGAAAGTAAACCGATGAAACTTTGTGTATGTGGTTAATTTACGCCTAACAACTTTTGAATATTAAGCGCACACTTCCCCTAGATTTTCCGGAAACGTGATATATTTTGGTAAGGACGGATCCGATACAATGTGAAAATGTCAATTCCAGGTGTGGTAACCTCTTAGAAAAATCGAAAGTAAACCGATGAAAATTTGTGTATGTGGTTAATTTACGCGTAACAACTTTTGAATGTTAAGCGCACACTTCCCCTAGATTTTCCGGAAAAGTGATATATTTTGGTAAGGACGGATCCGATACAATGTGAAAATGTCAATTCCAGGTGTGGTAACCTCTTAGGAATATCGAAAGTAAACCGATGAAACTTTGTATATGTGGTTAAATTACGCGTAACAACTTTTGAATACAAAGCGCACACTTCCCCTAGATTTTCCGAAAAAGTGATATATTTTGGTAAGGACGGATCCGATACAATGTGAAAATGTCAATTCCAGGTGTGGTAACCTCTTAGGAAAATCAAAAGTAAACCGATGAAAATTTGTATATGTGGTTAAATTACGCGTAACAACTTTTGAATACAAAGCGCACACTTCCCCTAGATTTTCCGAAAAAGTGATATATTTTGGTAAGGACGGATCCGATACAATGTGAAAATGTCAATTCCAGGTGTGGTAACCTCTTAGGAATATCGAAAGTAAACCGATGAAAATTTGTATATGTGGTTAATTCACGCGTAACAACTTTTGATTGTTAAGCGCACACTTCCCCTAGATTTTCCGGAAAAGTGATATATTTTGGTAAGGGCGGATCCGATACAATGTGAAAATGTCAATTCCAGGTGTGGTAACCTCTTAGGAATATCGAAAGTAAACCGATGAAACTTTGTGTATGTGGTTAATTTACGCGTAACAACTTTTGAATGTTAAGCGCACACTTCCCCTAGATTTTACGGAAAAGTGATATATTTTGGTAAGGACGGATCTGATACAATGTGAAAATGTCAATTCCAGGTGTGGTAACCTCTTAGGAATATCGAAAGTAAACCGATGAAAATTTGTATATGTGGTTAATTCACGCGTAACAACTTTTGATTGTTAAGCGCACACTTCCCCTAGATTTTCCGGAAAAGTGATATATTTTGGTAAGGGCGGATCCGATACAATGTGAAAATGTCAATTCCAGGTGTGGTAACCTCTTAGGAATATCGAAAGTAAACCGATGAAACTTTGTGTATGTGGTTAATTTACGCCTAACAACTTTTGAATATTAAGCGCACACTTCCCCTAGATTTTCCGGAAACGTGATATATTTTGGTAAGGACGGATCCGATACAATGTGAAAATGTCAATTCCAGGTGTGGTAACCTCTTAGAAAAATCGAAAGTAAACCGATGAAAATTTGTGTATGTGGTTAATTTACGCGTAACAACTTTTGAATGTTAAGCGCACACTTCCCCTAGATTTTCCGGAAAAGTGATATATTTTGGTAAGGACGGATCCGATACAATGTGAAAATGTCAATTCCAGGTGTGGTAACCTCTTAGGAATATCGAAAGTAAACCGATGAAAATTTGTATATGTGGTTAATTCACGCGTAACAACTTTTGATTGTTAAGCGCACACTTCCCCTAGATTTTCCGGAAAAGTGATATATTTTGGTAAGGGCGGATCCGATACAATGTGAAAATGTCAATTCCAGGTGTGGTAACCTCTTAGGAATATCGAAAGTAAACCGATGAAACTTTGTGTATGTGGTTAATTTACGCGTAACAACTTTTGAATGTTAAGCGCACACTTCCCCTAGATTTTCCGGAAAAGTGATATATTTTGGTAAGGACGGATCTGATACAATGTGAAAATGTCAATTCCAGGTGTGGTAACCTCTTAGGAATATCGAAAGTAAACCGATGAAAATTTGTATATGTGGTTAATTCACGCGTAACAACTTTTGATTGTTAAGCGCACACTTCCCCTAGATTTTCCGGAAAAGTGATATATTTTGGTAAGGGCGGATCCGATACAATGTGAAAATGTCAATTCCAGGTGTGGTAACCTCTTAGGAATATCGAAAGTAAACCGATGAAACTTTGTGTATGTGGTTAATTTACGCCTAACAACTTTTGAATGTTAAGCGCACACTTCCCCTAGATTTTCCGGAAAAGTGATATATTTTGGTAAGGACGGATCCGATACAATGTGAAAATGTCAATTCCAGGTGTGGTAACCTCTTAGAAAAATCGAAAGTAAACCGATGAAAATTTGTGTATGTGGTTAATTTACGCGTAACAACTTTTGAATGTTAAGCGCACACTTCCCCTAGATTTTCCGGAAAAGTGATATATTTTGGTAAGGACGGATCCGATACAATGTGAAAATGTCAATTCCAGGTGTGGTAACCTCTTAGGAATATCGAAAGTAAACCGATGAAAATTTGTATATGTGGTTAAATTACGCGTAACAACTTTTGAATACAAAGCGCACACTTCCCCTAGATTTTCCGAAAAAGTGATATATTTTGGTAAGGACGGATCCGATACAATGTGAAAATGTCAATTCCAGGTGTGGTAACCTCTTAGGAATATCGAAAGTAAACCGATGAAAATTTGTGTATGTGGTTAATTTACGCGTAACAACTTTTGAATGTTAAGCGCACACTTCCCCTAGATTTTCCGGAAAAGTGATATATTTTGGTAAGGACGGATCCGATACAATGTGAAAATGTCAATTCCAGGTGTGGTAACCTCTTAGGAATATCGAAAGTAAACCGATGAAACTTTGTATATGTGGTTAAATTACGCGTAACAACTTTTGAATACAAAGCGCACACTTCCCCTAGATTTTCCGAAAAAGTGATATATTTTGGTAAGGACGGATCCGATACAATGTGAAAATGTCAATTCCAGGTGTGGTAACCTCTTAGGAAAATCGAAAGTAAACCGATGAAAATTTGTATATGTGGTTAAATTACGCGTAACAACTTTTGAATACAAAGCGCACACTTCCCCTAGATTTTCCGAAAAAGTGATATATTTTGGTAAGGACGGATCCGATACAATGTGAAAATGTCAATTCCAGGTGTGGTAACCTCTTAGGAAAATCGAAAGTAAACCGATGAAAATTTGTATATGTGGTTAAATTACGCGTAACAACTTTTGAATACAAAGCGCACACTTCCCCTAGATTTTCCGAAAAAGTGATATATTTTGGTAAGGACGGATCCGATACAATGTGAAAATGTCAATTCCAGGTGTGGTAACCTCTTAGGAATATCGAAAGTAAACCGATGAAAATTTGTGTATGTGGTTAATTTACGCGTAACAACTTTTGAATGTTAAGCGCACACTTCCCCTAGATTTTCCGGAAAAGTGATATATTTTGGTAAGGACGGATCCGATACAATGTGAAAATGTCAATTCCAGGTGTGGTAACCTCTTAGGAATATCGAAAGTAAACCGATGAAACTTTGTATATGTGGTTAAATTACGCGTAACAACTTTTGAATACAAAGCGCACACTTCCCCTAGATTTTCCGAAAAAGTGATATATTTTGGTAAGGACGGATCCGATACAATGTGAAAATGTCAATTCCAGGTGTGGTAACCTCTTAGGAAAATCGAAAGTAAACCGATGAAAATTTGTATATGTGGTTAAATTACGCGTAACAACTTTTGAATACAAAGCGCACACTTCCCCTAGATTTTCCGAAAAAGTGATATATTTTGGTAAGGACGGATCCGATACAATGTGAAAATGTCAATTCCAGGTGTGGTAACCTCTTAGGAATATCGAAAGTAAACCGATGAAAATTTGTGTATGTGGTTAATTTACGCATAACAACTTTTGAATGTTAAGCGCACACTTCCCCTAGATTTTCCGGAAAAGTGATATATTTTGGTAAGGACGGATCCGATACAATGTGAAAATGTCAATTCCAGGTGTGGTAACCTCTTAGGAATATCGAAAGTAAACCGATGAAACTTTGTATATGTGGTTAAATTACGCGTAACAACTTTTGAATACAAAGCGCACACTTCCCCTAGATTTTCCGAAAAAGTGATATATTTTGGTAAGGACGGATCCGATACAATGTGAAAATGTCAATTCCAGGTGTGGTAACCTCTTAGGAAAATCGAAAGTAAACCGATGAAAATTTGTGTATGTGGTTAATTTACGCGTAACAACTTTTGAATGTTAAGCGCACACTTCCCCTAGATTTTCCGGAAAAGTGATATATTTTGGTAAGGACGGATCCGATACAATGTGAAAATGTCAATTCCAGGTGTGGTAACCTCTTAGGAATATCGAAAGTAAACCGATGAAAATTTGTATATGTGGTTAATTCACGCGTAACAACTTTTGATTGTTAAGCGCACACTTCCCCTAGATTTTCCGGAAAAGTGATATATTTTGGTAAGGGCGGATCCGATACAATGTGAAAATGTCAATTCCAGGTGTGGTAACCTCTTAGGAATATCGAAAGTAAACCGATGAAACTTTGTGTATGTGGTTAATTTACGCGTAACAACTTTTGAATGTTAAGCGCACACTTCCCCTAGATTTTCCGGAAAAGTGATATATTTTGGTAAGGACGGATCTGATACAATGTGAAAATGTCAATTCCAGGTGTGGTAACCTCTTAGGAATATCGAAAGTAAACCGATGAAAATTTGTATATGTGGTTAATTCACGCGTAACAACTTTTGATTGTTAAGCGCACACTTCCCCTAGATTTTCCGGAAAAGTGATATATTTTGGTAAGGGCGGATCCGATACAATGTGAAAATGTCAATTCCAGGTGTGGTAACCTCTTAGGAATATCGAAAGTAAACCGATGAAACTTTGTGTATGTGGTTAATTTACGCCTAACAACTTTTGAATGTTAAGCGCACACTTCCCCTAGATTTTCCGGAAAAGTGATATATTTTGGTAAGGACGGATCCGATACAATGTGAAAATGTCAATTCCAGGTGTGGTAACCTCTTAGAAAAATCGAAAGTAAACCGATGAAAATTTGTGTATGTGGTTAATTTACGCGTAACAACTTTTGAATGTTAAGCGCACACTTCCCCTAGATTTTCCGGAAAAGTGATATATTTTGGTAAGGACGGATCCGATACAATGTGAAAATGTCAATTCCAGGTGTGGTAACCTCTTAGGAATATCGAAAGTAAACCGATGAAAATTTGTATATGTGGTTAAATTACGCGTAACAACTTTTGAATACAAAGCGCACACTTCCCCTAGATTTTCCGAAAAAGTGATATATTTTGGTAAGGACGGATCCGATACAATGTGAAAATGTCAATTCCAGGTGTGGTAACCTCTTAGGAATATCGAAAGTAAACCGATGAAAATTTGTGTATGTGGTTAATTTACGCGTAACAACTTTTGAATGTTAAGCGCACACTTCCCCTAGATTTTCCGGAAAAGTGATATATTTTGGTAAGGACGGATCCGATACAATGTGAAAATGTCAATTCCAGGTGTGGTAACCTCTTAGGAATATCGAAAGTAAACCGATGAAACTTTGTATATGTGGTTAAATTACGCGTAACAACTTTTGAATACAAAGCGCACACTTCCCCTAGATTTTCCGAAAAAGTGATATATTTTGGTAAGGACGGATCCGATACAATGTGAAAATGTCAATTCCAGGTGTGGTAACCTCTTAGGAAAATCGAAAGTAAACCGATGAAAATTTGTATATGTGGTTAAATTACGCGTAACAACTTTTGAATACAAAGCGCACACTTCCCCTAGATTTTCCGAAAAAGTGATATATTTTGGTAAGGACGGATCCGATACAATGTGAAAATGTCAATTCCAGGTGTGGTAACCTCTTAGGAAAATCGAAAGTAAACCGATGAAAATTTGTATATGTGGTTAAATTACGCGTAACAACTTTTGAATACAAAGCGCACACTTCCCCTAGATTTTCCGAAAAAGTGATATATTTTGGTAAGGACGGATCCGATACAATGTGAAAATGTCAATTCCAGGTGTGGTAACCTCTTAGGAATATCGAAAGTAAACCGATGAAAATTTGTGTATGTGGTTAATTTACGCGTAACAACTTTTGAATGTTAAGCGCACACTTCCCCTAGATTTTCCGGAAAAGTGATATATTTTGGTAAGGACGGATCCGATACAATGTGAAAATGTCAATTCCAGGTGTGGTAACCTCTTAGGAATATCGAAAGTAAACCGATGAAACTTTGTATATGTGGTTAAATTACGCGTAACAACTTTTGAATACAAAGCGCACACTTCCCCTAGATTTTCCGAAAAAGTGATATATTTTGGTAAGGACGGATCCGATACAATGTGAAAATGTCAATTCCAGGTGTGGTAACCTCTTAGGAAAATCGAAAGTAAACCGATGAAAATTTGTATATGTGGTTAAATTACGCGTAACAACTTTTGAATACAAAGCGCACACTTCCCATAGATTTTCCGAAAAAATGATATATTTTGGTAAGGACGGATCTGATACAATGTGAAAATGTCAATTCCAGGTGTGGTAACCTCTTAGGAATATCGAAAGTAAACCGATGAAAATTTGTGTATGTGGTTAATTTACGCGAAACAACTTTTGAATGTTAAGCGCACACTTCCCCTAGATTTTCCGAAAAAGTGATATATTTTGGTAAGGACGGATCCGATACAATGTGAAAATGTCAATTCCAGGTGTGGTAACCTCTTAGGAAAATCGAAAGTAAACCGATGAAAATTTGTATATGTGGTTAATTTACGCGTAACAACTTTTGAATACAAAGCCCACACTTCCCCTAGATTTTCCGAGAAAGTGATATATTTTGGTAAGGACGGATCTGATACAATGTGAAAATGTCAATTCCAAGTGTGGTAACCTCTTAGGAATATCGAAAGTAAACCGATGAAAATTTGTGTATGTGGTTAAATTACGCCTAACAACTTTTGAATACAAAGCCCACACTTCCCATAGATTTTCCGAAAAAATGATATATTTTGGTAAGGACGGATCTGATACAATGTGAAAATGTCAATTCCAGGTGTGGTAACCTCTTAGGAATATCGAAAGTAAACCGATGAAAATTTGTGTATGTGGTTAATTTACGCGAAACAACTTTTGAATGTTAAGCGCACACTTCCCCTAGATTTTCCGAAAAAGTGATATATTTTGGTAAGGACGGATCCGATACAATGTGAAAATGTCAATTCCAGGTGTGGTAACCTCTTAGGAATATCGAAAGTAAACCGATGAAAATTTGTGTATGTGGTTAATTTACGCGTAACAACTTTTGAATGTTAAGCGCACACTTCCCCTAGATTTTCCGGAAAAGTGATATATTTTGGTAAGGACGGATCCGATACAATGTGAAAATGTCAATTCCAGGTGTGGTAACCTCTTAGGAATATCGAAAGTAAACCGATGAAACTTTGTATATGTGGTTAAATTACGCGTAACAACTTTTGAATACAAAGCGCACACTTCCCCTAGATTTTCCGAAAAAGTGATATATTTTGGTAAGGACGGATCCGATACAATGTGAAAATGTCAATTCCAGGTGTGGTAACCTCTTAGGAAAATCGAAAGTAAACCGATGAAAATTTGTGTATGTGGTTAATTTACGCGTAACAACTTTTGAATGTTAAGCGCACACTTCCCCTAGATTTTCCGGAAAAGTGATATATTTTGGTAAGGACGGATCCGATACAATGTGAAAATGTCAATTCCAGGTGTGGTAACCTCTTAGGAATATCGAAAGTAAACCGATGAAAATTTGTATATGTGGTTAATTCACGCGTAACAACTTTTGATTGTTAAGCGCACACTTCCCCTAGATTTTCCGGAAAAGTGATATATTTTGGTAAGGGCGGATCCGATACAATGTGAAAATGTCAATTCCAGGTGTGGTAACCTCTTAGGAATATCGAAAGTAAACCGATGAAACTTTGTGTATGTGGTTAATTTACGCGTAACAACTTTTGAATGTTAAGCGCACACTTCCCCTAGATTTTCCGGAAAAGTGATATATTTTGGTAAGGACGGATCTGATACAATGTGAAAATGTCAATTCCAGGTGTGGTAACCTCTTAGGAATATCGAAAGTAAACCGATGAAAATTTGTATATGTGGTTAATTCACGCGTAACAACTTTTGATTGTTAAGCGCACACTTCCCCTAGATTTTCCGGAAAAGTGATATATTTTGGTAAGGGCGGATCCGATACAATGTGAAAATGTCAATTCCAGGTGTGGTAACCTCTTAGGAATATCGAAAGTAAACCGATGAAACTTTGTGTATGTGGTTAATTTACGCCTAACAACTTTTGAATGTTAAGCGCACACTTCCCCTAGATTTTCCGGAAAAGTGATATATTTTGGTAAGGACGGATCCGATACAATGTGAAAATGTCAATTCCAGGTGTGGTAACCTCTTAGAAAAATCGAAAGTAAACCGATGAAAATTTGTGTATGTGGTTAATTTACGCGTAACAACTTTTGAATGTTAAGCGCACACTTCCCCTAGATTTTCCGGAAAAGTGATATATTTTGGTAAGGACGGATCCGATACAATGTGAAAATGTCAATTCCAGGTGTGGTAACCTCTTAGGAATATCGAAAGTAAACCGATGAAAATTTGTATATGTGGTTAAATTACGCGTAACAACTTTTGAATACAAAGCGCACACTTCCCCTAGATTTTCCGAAAAAGTGATATATTTTGGTAAGGACGGATCCGATACAATGTGAAAATGTCAATTCCAGGTGTGGTAACCTCTTAGGAATATCGAAAGTAAACCGATGAAAATTTGTGTATGTGGTTAATTTACGCGTAACAACTTTTGAATGTTAAGCGCACACTTCCCCTAGATTTTCCGGAAAAGTGATATATTTTGGTAAGGACGGATCCGATACAATGTGAAAATGTCAATTCCAGGTGTGGTAACCTCTTAGGAATATCGAAAGTAAACCGATGAAACTTTGTATATGTGGTTAAATTACGCGTAACAACTTTTGAATACAAAGCGCACACTTCCCCTAGATTTTCCGAAAAAGTGATATATTTTGGTAAGGACGGATCCGATACAATGTGAAAATGTCAATTCCAGGTGTGGTAACCTCTTAGGAAAATCGAAAGTAAACCGATGAAAATTTGTATATGTGGTTAAATTACGCGTAACAACTTTTGAATACAAAGCGCACACTTCCCCTAGATTTTCCGAAAAAGTGATATATTTTGGTAAGGACGGATCCGATACAATGTGAAAATGTCAATTCCAGGTGTGGTAACCTCTTAGGAAAATCGAAAGTAAACCGATGAAAATTTGTATATGTGGTTAAATTACGCGTAACAACTTTTGAATACAAAGCGCACACTTCCCCTAGATTTTCCGAAAAAGTGATATATTTTGGTAAGGACGGATCCGATACAATGTGAAAATGTCAATTCCAGGTGTGGTAACCTCTTAGGAATATCGAAAGTAAACCGATGAAAATTTGTGTATGTGGTTAATTTACGCGTAACAACTTTTGAATGTTAAGCGCACACTTCCCCTAGATTTTCCGGAAAAGTGATATATTTTGGTAAGGACGGATCCGATACAATGTGAAAATGTCAATTCCAGGTGTGGTAACCTCTTAGGAATATCGAAAGTAAACCGATGAAACTTTGTATATGTGGTTAAATTACGCGTAACAACTTTTGAATACAAAGCGCACACTTCCCCTAGATTTTCCGAAAAAGTGATATATTTTGGTAAGGACGGATCCGATACAATGTGAAAATGTCAATTCCAGGTGTGGTAACCTCTTAGGAAAATCGAAAGTAAACCGATGAAAATTTGTATATGTGGTTAAATTACGCGTAACAACTTTTGAATACAAAGCGCACACTTCCCATAGATTTTCCGAAAAAATGATATATTTTGGTAAGGACGGATCTGATACAATGTGAAAATGTCAATTCCAGGTGTGGTAACCTCTTAGGAATATCGAAAGTAAACCGATGAAAATTTGTGTATGTGGTTAATTTACGCGAAACAACTTTTGAATGTTAAGCGCACACTTCCCCTAGATTTTCCGAAAAAGTGATATATTTTGGTAAGGACGGATCCGATACAATGTGAAAATGTCAATTCCAGGTGTGGTAACCTCTTAGGAAAATCGAAAGTAAACCGATGAAAATTTGTATATGTGGTTAATTTACGCGTAACAACTTTTGAATACAAAGCCCACACTTCCCCTAGATTTTCCGAGAAAGTGATATATTTTGGTAAGGACGGATCTGATACAATGTGAAAATGTCAATTCCAAGTGTGGTAACCTCTTAGGAATATCGAAAGTAAACCGATGAAAATTTGTGTATGTGGTTAAATTACGCCTAACAACTTTTGAATACAAAGCCCACACTTCCCATAGATTTTCCGAAAAAATGATATATTTTGGTAAGGACGGATCTGATACAATGTGAAAATGTCAATTCCAGGTGTGGTAACCTCTTAGGAATATCGAAAGTAAACCGATGAAAATTTGTGTATGTGGTTAATTTACGCGAAACAACTTTTGAATGTTAAGCGCACACTTCCCCTAGATTTTCCGAAAAAGTGATATATTTTGGTAAGGACGGATCCGATACAATGTGAAAATGTCAATTCCAGGTGTGGTAACCTCTTAGGAAAATCGAAAGTAAACCGATGAAAATTTGTATATGTGGTTAATTTACGCGTAACAACTTTTGAATACAAAGCGCACACTTCCCCTAGATTTTCCGAAAAAGTGATATATTTTGGTAAGGACGGATCCGATACAATGTGAAAATGTCAATTCCAGGTGTGGTAACCTCTTAGGAAAATCGAAAGTAAACCGATGAAAATTTGTATATGTGGTTAATTTACGCGTAACAACTTTTGAATACAAAGCCCACACTTCCCCTAGATTTTCCGAGAAAGTGATATATTTTGGTAAGGACGGATCTGATACAATGTGAAAATGTCAATTCCAGGTGTGGTAACCTCTTAGGAATATCGAAAGTAAACCGATGAAAATTTGTGTATGTGGTTAAATTACGCGTAACAACTTTTGAATACAAAGCGCACACTTCCCCTAGATTTTCCGAGAAAGTGATATATTTTGGTAAGGACGGATCTGATACAATGTGAAAATGTCAATTCCAAGTGTGGTAACCTCTTAGGAATATCGAAAGTAAACCGATGAAAATTTGTGTATGTGGTTAAATTACGCCTAACAACTTTTGAATATTAAGCGCACACTTCCCCTAGATTTTCCGGAAACGTGATATATTTTGGTAAGGACGGATCTGATACAATGTGAAAATGTCAATTCCAGGTGTGGTAACCTCTTAGGAATATCGAAAGTAAACCGATGAAAATTTGTATATGTGGTTAAATTACGCGTAACAACTTTTGAATACTAAGCGCACACTTCCCCTAGATTTTCCGGAAAAGTGATATATTTTGGTAAGGACGGATCCGATACAATGTGAAAATGTCAATTCCAGGTGTGGTAACGTCTTAGAAAAATCGAAAGTAAACCGATGAAAATTTGTATATGTGGTTAAATTACGCGTAACAACTTTTGAATACTAAGCGCACACTTCCCCTAGATTTTCCGGAAAAGTGATATATTTTGGTAAGGACGGATCCGATACAATGTGAAAATGTCAATTCCAGGTGTGGTAACCTCTTAGGAAAATCGAAAGTAAACCGATGAAAATTTGTATATGTGGTTAAATTACGCCTAACAACTTTTGAATGCTAAGCGCACACTTCCACTAGATTTTCCGGAAACGTGATATATTTTGGTAAGGACGGATCCGATACAATGTGAAAATGTCAATTCCAGGTGTGGTAACGTCTTAGAAAAATCGAAAGTAAACCGATGAAAATTTGTATATGTGGTTAAATTACGCGTAACAACTTTTGAATACTAAGCGCACACTTCCCCTAGATTTTCCGGAAAAGTGATATATTTTGGTAAGGACGGATCCGATACAATGTGAAAATGTCAATTCCAGGTGTGGTAACCTCTTAGGAAAATCGAAAGTAAACCGATGAAAATTTGTATATGTGGTTAAATTACGCCTAACAACTTTTGAATGTTAAGCGCACACTTCCCCTAGATTTTCCGGAAAAGTGATATATTTTGGTAAGGACGGATCCGATACAATGTGAAAATGTCAATTCCAGGTGTGGTAACCTCTTAGGAATATCGAAAGTAAACCGATGAAAATTTGTATATGTGGTTAAATTACGCCTAACAACTTTTGAATGTTAAGCGCACACTTCCCCTAGATTTTCCGGAAAAGTGATATATTTTGGTAAGGACGGATCTGATACAATGTGAAAATGTCAATTCCAGGTGTGGTAACCTCTTAGGAATATCGAAAGTAAACCGATGAAACTTTGTATATGTGGTTAATTTACGCCTAACAACTTTTGAATGTTAAGCGCACACTTCCCCTAGATTTTCCGGAAAAGTGATATATTTTGGTAAGGACGGATCTGATACAATGTGAAAATGTCAATCCAGGTGTGGTAACCTCTTAGGAATATCGAAAGTAAACCGATGAAACTTTGTATATGTGGTTAAATTACGCCTAACAACTTTTGAATATTAAGCGCACACTTCCCCTAGATTTTCCGGAAACGTGATATATTTTGGTAAGGACGGATCCGATACAATGTGAAAATGTCAATTCCAGGTGTGGTAACCTCTTAGAAAAATCGAAAGTAAACCGATGAAAATTTGTATATGTGGTTAAATTACGCGTAACAACTTTTGAATATTAGCGCACACTTCCCCTAGATTTTCCGGAAAAGTGATATATTTTGGTAAGGACGGATCCGATACAATGTGAAAATGTCAATTCCAGTGTGGTAACCTCTTAGGAAAATCGAAAGTAAACCGATGAAAATTTGTATATGTGGTAAAATTACGCCTAACAACTTTTGAATGTTAAGCGCACACTTCCCCTAGATTTTCCGGAAAAGTGATATATTTTGGTAAGGACGGATCCGATACAATGTGAAAATGTCAATTCCAGGTGTGGTAACCTCTTAGGAATATCGAAAGTAAACCGATGAAACTTTGTATATGTGGTTAAATTACGCCTAACAACTTTTGAATGTTAAGCGCACACTTCCCTAGATTTCCGGAAAAGTGATATATTTTGGTAAGGACGGATCCGATACAATGTGAAAATGTCAATTCCAGGTGTGGTAACCTCTTAGGAAAATCGAAAGTAAACCGATGAAAATTTGTATATGTGGTTAAATTACGCCTAACAACTTTTGAATGCTAAGCGCACACTTCCACTAGATTTCCGGAAACGTGATATATTTTGGTAAGGACGGATCCGATACAATGTGAAAATGTCAATTCCAGGTGTGGTAACGTCTTAGAAAAATCGAAAGTAAACCGATGAAAATTTGTGTATGTGGTTAAATTACGCCTAACAACTTTTGAATATTAAGCGCACACTTCCCCTAGATTTTCCGAAAATGTGATATATTTTGGTAAGGAAGGATCTGATACAATGTGAAAATGTCAATTCCAGGTGTGGTAACCTCTTAGGAAAATCGAAAGTAAACCGATGAAAATTTGTATATGTGTTAAATTACGCCTAACAACTTTTGAATGCTAAGCGCACACTTCCACTAGATTTTCCGGAAACGTGATATATTTTGGTAAGGACGGATCGATACAATGTGAAAATGTCAATTCCAGGTGTGGTAACGTCTTAGAAAAATCGAAAGTAAACCGATGAAAATTTGTGTATGTGGTTAAATTACGCGTAACAACTTTTGAATATTAAGCGCACACTTCCCCTAGATTTTCCGAAAATGTGATATATTTTGGTAAGGACGGATCTGATACAATGTGAAAATGTCAATTCCAGGTGTGGTAACCTCTTAGGAAAATCGAAAGTAAACCGATGAAAATTTGTATATGTGGTTAAATTACGCCTAACAACTTATTGAATGCTAAGCGCACACTTCCACTAGATTTTCCGGAAACGTGATATATTTTGGTAAGGACGGATCCGATACAATGTGAAAATGTCAATTCCAGGTGTGGTAACGTCTTAGAAAAATCGAAAGTAAACCGATGAAAATTTGTATATGTGGTTAAATTACGCGTAACAACTTTTGAATACTAAGCGCACACTTCCCCTAGATTTTCCGGAAAAGTGATATATTTTGGTAAGGACGGATCCGATACAATGTGAAAATGTCAATTCCAGGTGTGGTAACGTCTTAGAAAAATCGAAAGTAAACCGATGAAAATTTGTATATGTGGTTAAATTACGCCTAACAACTTTTGAATGCTAAGCGCACACTTCCACTAGATTTTCCGGAAACGTGATATATTTTGGTAAGGACGGATCCGATACAATGTGAAAATGTCAATTCCAGGTGTGGTAACGTCTTAGAAAAATCGAAAGTAAACCGATGAAAATTTGTGTATGTGGTTAAATTACGCCTAACAACTTTTGAATATTAAGCGCACACTTCCCTAGATTTTCCGAAAACGTGATATATTTTGGTAAGGACGGATCCGATACAATGTGAAAATGTCAATTCCAGGTGTGGTAACCTCTTAGGAAAATCGAAAGTAAACCGATGAAAATTTGTATATGTGGTTAAATTACGCCTAACAACTTTTGAATGCTAAGCGCACACTTCCACTAGATTTTCCGGAAACGTGATATATTTTGGTAAGGACGGATCCGATACAATGTGAAAATGTCAATTCCAGGTGTGGTAACGTCTTAGAAAAATCGAAAGTAAACCGATGAAAATTTGTGTATGTGGTTAAATTACGCCTAACAACTTTTGAATATTAAGCGCACACTTCCCCTAGTTTTTCCGAAAACGTGATATATTTTGGTAAGGACGGATCTGATACAATGTGAAAATGTCAATTCCAGGTGTGGTAACCTCTTAGGAAAATCGAAAGTAAACCGATGAAAATTTGTATATGTGGTTAAATTACGCGTAACAACTTTTGAATACTAAGCGCACACTTCCCTAGATTTTCCGGAAAAGTGATATATTTTGGTAAGGACGGATCCGATACAATGTGAAAATGTCAATTCCAGGTGTGGTAACGTCTTAGAAAAATCGAAAGTAAACCGATGAAAATTTGTATATGTGGTTAAATTACGCGTAACAACTTTTGAATACTAAGCGCACACTTCCCCTAGATTTTCCGGAAAAGTGATATATTTTGGTAAGGACGGATCCGATACAATGTGAAAATGTCAATTCCAGGTGTGGTAACCTCTTAGGAAAATCGAAAGTAAACCGATGAAAATTTGTATATGTGGTTAAATTACGCCTAACAACTTTTGAATGTTAAGCGCACACTTCCCCTAGATTTTCCGGAAAAGTGATATATTTTGGTAAGGACGGATCCGATACAATGTGAAAATGTCAATTCCAGGTGTGGTAACCTCTTAGGAATATCGAAAGTAAACCGATGAAAATTTGTATATGTGGTTAAATTACGCCTAACAACTTTTGAATGCTAAGCGCACACTTCCACTAGATTTTCCGGAAACGTGATATATTTTGGTAAGGACGGATCCGATACAATGTGAAAATGTCAATTCCAGGTGTGGTAACCTCTTAGAAAAATCGAAAGTAAACCGATGAAAATTTGTGTATGTGGTTAAATTACGCCTAACAACTTTTGAATATTAAGCGCACACTTCCCCTAGATTTTCCGGAAACGTGATATATTTTGGTAAGGACGGATCTGATACAATGTGAAAATGTCAATTCCAGGTGTGGTAACCTCTTAGGAAAATCGAAAGTAAACCGATGAAAATTTGTATATGTGATTAAATTACGCGTAACAACTTTTGAATACTAAGCGCACACTTCCCCTAGATTTTCCGGAAAAGTGATATATTTTGGTAAGGACGGATCCGATACAATGTGAAAATGTCAATTCCAGGTGTGGTAACCTCTTAGGAAAATCGAAAGTAAACCGATGAAAATTTGTATATGTGGTTAAATTACGCCTAACAACTTTTGAATGCTAAGCGCACACTTCCCCTAGATTTTCCGGAAAAGTGATATATTTTGGTAAGGACGGATCCGATACAATGTGAAAATGTCAATTCCAGGTGTGGTAACCTCTTAGGAATATCGAAAGTAAACCGATGAAACTTTGTATATGTGGTTAAATTACGCCTAACAACTTTTGAATATTAAGCGCACACTTCCCCCTAGATTTTCCGGAAACGTGATATATTTTGGTAAGGACGGATCCGATACAATGTGAAAATGTCAATTCCAGGTGTGGTAACCTCTTAGAAAAATCGAAAGTAAACCGATGAAAATTTGTATATGTGGTTAAATTACGCGTAACAACTTTTGAATATTAAGCGCACACTTCCCCTAGATTTTCCGGAAAAGTGATATATTTTGGTAAGGACGGATCCGATACAATGTGAAAATGTCAATTCCAGGTGTGGTAACCTCTTAGGAAAATCGAAAGTAAACCGATGAAAATTTGTATATGTGGTAAAATTACGCCTAACAACTTTTGAATGTTAAGCGCACACTTCCCCTAGATTTTCCGGAAAAGTGATATATTTTGGTAAGGACGGATCCGATACAATGTGAAAATGTCAATTCCAGGTGTGGTAACCTCTTAGGAATATCGAAAGTAAACCGATGAAACTTTGTATATGTGGTTAAATTACGCCTAACAACTTTTGAATGTTAAGCGCACACTTCCCCTAGATTTTCCGGAAAAGTGATATATTTTGGTAAGGACGGATCCGATACAATGTGAAAATGTCAATTCCAGGTGTGGTAACCTCTTAGGAAAATCGAAAGTAAACCGATGAAAATTTGTATATGTGGTTAAATTACGCCTAACAACTTTTGAATGCTAAGCGCACACTTCCACTAGATTTTCCGGAAACGTGATATATTTTGGTAAGGACGGATCCGATACAATGTGAAAATGTCAATTCCAGGTGTGGTAACGTCTTAGAAAAATCGAAAGTAAACCGATGAAAATTTGTGTATGTGGTTAAATTACGCCTAACAACTTTTGAATATTAAGCGCACACTTCCCCTAGATTTTCCGAAAACGTGATATATTTTGGTAAGGACGGATCTGATACAATGTGAAAATGTCAATTCCAGGTGTGGTAACCTCTTAGGAAAATCGAAAGTAAACCGATGAAAATTTGTATATGTGGTTAAATTACGCCTAACAACTTTTGAATGCTAAGCGCACACTTCCACTAGATTTTCCGGAAACGTGATATATTTTGGTAAGGACGGATCCGATACAATGTGAAAATGTCAATTCCAGGTGTGGTAACGTCTTAGAAAAATCGAAAGTAAACCGATGAAAATTTGTATATGTGGTTAAATTACGCCTAACAACTTTTGAATGCTAAGCGCACACTTCCACTAGATTTTCCGGAAACGTGATATATTTTGGTAAGGACGGATCCGATACAATGTGAAAATGTCAATTCCAGGTGTGGTAACGTCTTAGAAAAATCGAAAGTAAACCGATGAAAATTTGTATATGTGGTTAAATTACGCCTAACAACTTTTGAATGCTAAGCGCACACTTCCACTAGATTTTCCGGAAACGTGATATATTTTGGTAAGGACGGATCCGATACAATGTGAAAATGTCAATTCCAGGTGTGGTAACGTCTTAGAAAAATCGAAAGTAAACCGATGAAAATTTGTGTATGTGGTTAAATTACGCCTAACAACTTTTGAATATTAAGCGCACACTTCCCCTAGATTTTCCGAAAACGTGATATATTTTGGTAAGGACGGATCCGATACAATGTGAAAATGTCAATTCCAGGTGTGGTAACCTCTTAGGAAAATCGAAAGTAAACCGATGAAAATTTGTATATGTGGTTAAATTACGCCTAACAACTTTTGAATGCTAAGCGCACACTTCCACTAGATTTTCCGGAAACGTGATATATTTTGGTAAGGACGGATCCGATACAATGTGAAAATGTCAATTCCAGGTGTGGTAACGTCTTAGAAAAATCGAAAGTAAACCGATGAAAATTTGTGTATGTGGTTAAATTACGCCTAACAACTTTTGAATACTAAGCGCACACTTCCCCTAGATTTTCCGGAAAAGTGATATATTTTGGTAAGGACGGATCCGATACAATGTGAAAATGTCAATTCCAGGTGTGGTAACGTCTTAGAAAAATCGAAAGTAAACCGATGAAAATTTGTATATGTGGTTAAATTACGCCTAACAACTTTTGAATGCTAAGCGCACACTTCCACTAGATTTTCCGGAAACGTGATATATTTTGGTAAGGACGGATCCGATACAATGTGAAAATGTCAATTCCAGGTGTGGTAACGTCTTAGAAAAATCGAAAGTAAACCGATGAAAATTTGTATATGTGGTTAAATTACGCCTAACAACTTTTGAATGCTAAGCGCACACTTCCACTAGATTTTCCGGAAACGTGATATATTTTGGTAAGGACGGATCCGATACAATGTGAAAATGTCAATTCCAGGTGTGGTAACGTCTTAGAAAAATCGAAAGTAAACCGATGAAAATTTGTGTATGTGGTTAAATTACGCCTAACAACTTTTGAATACTAAGCGCACACTTCCCCTAGATTTTCCGGAAAAGTGATATATTTTGGTAAGGACGGATCCGATACAATGTGAAAATGTCAATTCCAGGTGTGGTAACGTCTTAGAAAAATCGAAAGTAAACCGATGAAAATTTGTATATGTGGTTAAATTACGCCTAACAACTTTTGAATGCTAAGCGCACACTTCCACTAGATTTTCCGGAAACGTGATATATTTTGGTAAGGACGGATCCGATACAATGTGAAAATGTCAATTCCAGGTGTGGTAACGTCTTAGAAAAATCGAAAGTAAACCGATGAAAATTTGTGTATGTGGTTAAATTACGCCTAACAACTTTTGAATATTAAGCGCACACTTCCCCTAGATTTTCCGAAAACGTGATATATTTTGGTAAGGACGGATCCGATACAATGTGAAAATGTCAATTCCAGGTGTGGTAACCTCTTAGGAAAATCGAAAGTAAACCGATGAAAATTTGTATATGTGGTTAAATTACGCCTAACAACTTTTGAATGCTAAGCGCACACTTCCACTAGATTTTCCGGAAACGTGATATATTTTGGTAAGGACGGATCCGATACAATGTGAAAATGTCAATTCCAGGTGTGGTAACGTCTTAGAAAAATCGAAAGTAAACCGATGAAAATTTGTATATGTGGTTAAATTACGCCTAACAACTTTTGAATGCTAAGCGCACACTTCCACTAGATTTTCCGGAAACGTGATATATTTTGGTAAGGACGGATCCGATACAATGTGAAAATGTCAATTCCAGGTGTGGTAACGTCTTAGAAAAATCGAAAGTAAACCGATGAAAATTTGTGTATGTGGTTAAATTACGCCTAACAACTTTTGAATACTAAGCGCACACTTCCCTTAGATTTTCCGGAAAAGTGATATATTTTGGTAAGGACGGATCCGATACAATGTGAAAATGTCAATTCCAGGTGTGGTAACGTCTTAGAAAAATCGAAAGTAAACCGATGAAAATTTGTATATGTGGTTAAATTACGCCTAACAACTTTTGAATATTAAGCGCACACTTCCCCTAGATTTTCCGAAAACGTGATATATTTTGGTAAGGACGGATCCGATACAATGTGAAAATGTCAATTCCAGGTGTGGTAACCTCTTAGGAAAATCGAAAGTAAACCGATGAAAATTTGTGTATGTGGTTAAATTACGCCTAACAACTTTTGAATACTAAGCGCACACTTCCCCTAGATTTTCCGGAAAAGTGATATATTTTGGTAAGGACGGATCCGATACAATGTGAAAATGTCAATTCCAGGTGTGGTAACGTCTTAGAAAAATCGAAAGTAAACCGATGAAAATTTGTATATGTGGTTAAATTACGCCTAACAACTTTTGAATGCTAAGCGCACACTTCCACTAGATTTTCCGGAAACGTGATATATTTTGGTAAGGACGGATCCGATACAATGTGAAAATGTCAATTCCAGGTGTGGTAACGTCTTAGAAAAATCGAAAGTAAACCGATGAAAATTTGTGTATGTGGTTAAATTACGCCTAACAACTTTTGAATATTAAGCGCACACTTCCCCTAGATTTTCCGAAAACGTGATATATTTTGGTAAGGACGGATCCGATACAATGTGAAAATGTCAATTCCAGGTGTGGTAACCTCTTAGGAAAATCGAAAGTAAACCGATGAAAATTTGTATATGTGGTTAAATTACGCCTAACAACTTTTGAATGCTAAGCGCACACTTCCACTAGATTTTCCGGAAACGTGATATATTTTGGTAAGGACGGATCCGATACAATGTGAAAATGTCAATTCCAGGTGTGGTAACGTCTTAGAAAAATCGAAAGTAAACCGATGAAAATTTGTGTATGTGGTTAAATTACGCCTAACAACTTTTGAATACTAAGCGCACACTTCCCCTAGATTTTCCGGAAAAGTGATATATTTTGGTAAGGACGGATCCGATACAATGTGAAAATGTCAATTCCAGGTGTGGTAACGTCTTAGAAAAATCGAAAGTAAACCGATGAAAATTTGTATATGTGGTTAAATTACGCCTAACAACTTTTGAATGCTAAGCGCACACTTCCACTAGATTTTCCGGAAACGTGATATATTTTGGTAAGGACGGATCCGATACAATGTGAAAATGTCAATTCCAGGTGTGGTAACGTCTTAGAAAAATCGAAAGTAAACCGATGAAAATTTGTATATGTGGTTAAATTACGCCTAACAACTTTTGAATGCTAAGCGCACACTTCCACTAGATTTTCCGGAAACGTGATATATTTTGGTAAGGACGGATCCGATACAATGTGAAAATGTCAATTCCAGGTGTGGTAACGTCTTAGAAAAATCGAAAGTAAACCGATGAAAATTTGTGTATGTGGTTAAATTACGCCTAACAACTTTTGAATACTAAGCGCACACTTCCCCTAGATTTTCCGGAAAAGTGATATATTTTGGTAAGGACGGATCCGATACAATGTGAAAATGTCAATTCCAGGTGTGGTAACGTCTTAGAAAAATCGAAAGTAAACCGATGAAAATTTGTATATGTGGTTAAATTACGCCTAACAACTTTTGAATGCTAAGCGCACACTTCCACTAGATTTTCCGGAAACGTGATATATTTTGGTAAGGACGGATCCGATACAATGTGAAAATGTCAATTCCAGGTGTGGTAACGTCTTAGAAAAATCGAAAGTAAACCGATGAAAATTTGTGTATGTGGTTAAATTACGCCTAACAACTTTTGAATATTAAGCGCACACTTCCCCTAGATTTTCCGAAAACGTGATATATTTTGGTAAGGACGGATCCGATACAATGTGAAAATGTCAATTCCAGGTGTGGTAACCTCTTAGGAAAATCGAAAGTAAACCGATGAAAATTTGTATATGTGGTTAAATTACGCCTAACAACTTTTGAATGCTAAGCGCACACTTCCACTAGATTTTCCGGAAACGTGATATATTTTGGTAAGGACGGATCCGATACAATGTGAAAATGTCAATTCCAGGTGTGGTAACGTCTTAGAAAAATCGAAAGTAAACCGATGAAAATTTGTATATGTGGTTAAATTACGCCTAACAACTTTTGAATGCTAAGCGCACACTTCCACTAGATTTTCCGGAAACGTGATATATTTTGGTAAGGACGGATCCGATACAATGTGAAAATGTCAATTCCAGGTGTGGTAACGTCTTAGAAAAATCGAAAGTAAACCGATGAAAATTTGTGTATGTGGTTAAATTACGCCTAACAACTTTTGAATACTAAGCGCACACTTCCCCTAGATTTTCCGGAAAAGTGATATATTTTGGTAAGGACGGATCCGATACAATGTGAAAATGTCAATTCCAGGTGTGGTAACGTCTTAGAAAAATCGAAAGTAAACCGATGAAAATTTGTATATGTGGTTAAATTACGCCTAACAACTTTTGAATATTAAGCGCACACTTCCCCTAGATTTTCCGAAAACGTGATATATTTTGGTAAGGACGGATCCGATACAATGTGAAAATGTCAATTCCAGGTGTGGTAACCTCTTAGGAAAATCGAAAGTAAACCGATGAAAATTTGTATATGTGGTTAAATTACGCCTAACAACTTTTGAATGCTAAGCGCACACTTCCACTAGATTTTCCGGAAACGTGATATATTTTGGTAAGGACGGATCCGATACAATGTGAAAATGTCAATTCCAGGTGTGGTAACGTCTTAGAAAAATCGAAAGTAAACCGATGAAAATTTGTATATGTGGTTAAATTACGCCTAACAACTTTTGAATGCTAAGCGCACACTTCCACTAGATTTTCCGGAAACGTGATATATTTTGGTAAGGACGGATCCGATACAATGTGAAAATGTCAATTCCAGGTGTGGTAACGTCTTAGAAAAATCGAAAGTAAACCGATGAAAATTTGTGTATGTGGTTAAATTACGCCTAACAACTTTTGAATACTAAGCGCACACTTCCCCTAGATTTTCCGGAAAAGTGATATATTTTGGTAAGGACGGATCCGATACAATGTGAAAATGTCAATTCCAGGTGTGGTAACGTCTTAGAAAAATCGAAAGTAAACCGATGAAAATTTGTATATGTGGTTAAATTACGCCTAACAACTTTTGAATGCTAAGCGCACACTTCCACTAGATTTTCCGGAAACGTGATATATTTTGGTAAGGACGGATCCGATACAATGTGAAAATGTCAATTCCAGGTGTGGTAACGTCTTAGAAAAATCGAAAGTAAACCGATGAAAATTTGTGTATGTGGTTAAATTACGCCTAACAACTTTTGAATATTAAGCGCACACTTCCCCTAGATTTTCCGAAAACGTGATATATTTTGGTAAGGACGGATCCGATACAATGTGAAAATGTCAATTCCAGGTGTGGTAACCTCTTAGGAAAATCGAAAGTAAACCGATGAAAATTTGTATATGTGGTTAAATTACGCCTAACAACTTTTGAATGCTAAGCGCACACTTCCACTAGATTTTCCGGAAACGTGATATATTTTGGTAAGGACGGATCCGATACAATGTGAAAATGTCAATTCCAGGTGTGGTAACGTCTTAGAAAAATCGAAAGTAAACCGATGAAAATTTGTGTATGTGGTTAAATTACGCCTAACAACTTTTGAATATTAAGCGCACACTTCCCCTAGATTTTCCGAAACGTGATATATTTTGGTAAGGACGGATCTGATACAATGTGAAAATGTCAATTCCAGGTGTGGTAACCTCTTAGGAAAATCGAAAGTAAACCGATGAAAATTTGTATATGTGGTTAAATTACGCCTAACAACTTTTGAATGCTAAGCGCACACTTCCACTAGATTTTCCGGAAACGTGATATATTTTGGTAAGGACGGATCCGATACAATGTGAAAATGTCAATTCCAGGTGTGGTAACGTCTTAGAAAAATCGAAAGTAAACCGATGAAAATTTGTATATGTGGTTAAATTACGCGTAACAACTTTTGAATACTAAGCGCACACTTCCCCTAGATTTTCCGGAAAAGTGATATATTTTGGTAAGGACGGATCCGATACAATGTGAAAATGTCAATTCCAGGTGTGGTAACGTCTTAGAAAAATCGAAAGTAAACCGATGAAAATTTGTATATGTGGTTAAATTACGCCTAACAACTTTTGAATGCTAAGCGCACACTTCCACTAGATTTTCCGGAAACGTGATATATTTTGGTAAGGACGGATCCGATACAATGTGAAAATGTCAATTCCAGGTGTGGTAACGTCTTAGAAAAATCGAAAGTAAACCGATGAAAATTTGTGTATGTGGTTAAATTACGCCTAACAACTTTTGAATATTAAGCGCACACTTCCCCTAGATTTTCCGAAAACGTGATATATTTTGGTAAGGACGGATCCGATACAATGTGAAAATGTCAATTCCAGGTGTGGTAACCTCTTAGGAAAATCGAAAGTAAACCGATGAAAATTTGTATATGTGGTTAAATTACGCCTAACAACTTTTGAATGCTAAGCGCACACTTCCACTAGATTTTCCGGAAACGTGATATATTTTGGTAAGGACGGATCCGATACAATGTGAAAATGTCAATTCCAGGTGTGGTAACGTCTTAGAAAAATCGAAAGTAAACCGATGAAAATTTGTGTATGTGGTTAAATTACGCCTAACAACTTTTGAATATTAAGCGCACACTTCCCCTAGATTTTCCGAAAACGTGATATATTTTGGTAAGGACGGATCTGATACAATGTGAAAATGTCAATTCCAGGTGTGGTAACCTCTTAGGAAAATCGAAAGTAAACCGATGAAAATTTGTATATGTGGTTAAATTACGCCTAACAACTTTTGAATGCTAAGCGCACACTTCCACTAGATTTTCCGGAAACGTGATATATTTTGGTAAGGACGGATCCGATACAATGTGAAAATGTCAATTCCAGGTGTGGTAACGTCTTAGAAAAATCGAAAGTAAACCGATGAAAATTTGTATATGTGGTTAAATTACGCGTAACAACTTTTGAATACTAAGCGCACACTTCCCCTAGATTTTCCGAAAAAGTGATATATTTTGGTAAGGACGGATCCGATACAATGTGAAAATGTCAATTCCAGGTGTGGTAACATCTTAGGAATATCGAAAGTAAACCGATGAAAATTTGTATATGTGGTTAAATTACGCCTAACAACTTTTGAATGCTAAGCGCACACTTCCACTAGATTTTCCGGAAACGTGATATATTTTGGTAAGGACGGATCCGATACAATGTGAAAATGTCAATTCCAGGTGTGGTAACGTCTTAGAAAAATCGAAAGTAAACCGATGAAAATTTGTGTATGTGGTTAAATTACGCCTAACAACTTTTGAATATTAAGCGCACACTTCCCCTAGATTTTCCGGAAACGTGATATATTTTGGTAAGGACGGATCTGATACAATGTGAAAATGTCAATTCCAGGTGTGGTAACCTCTTAGGAAAATCGAAAGTAAACCGATGAAAATTTGTATATGTGGTTAAATTACGCGTAACAACTTAGAATACAAAGCGCACACTTCCCCTAGATTTTCCAAAAAGGTGATATATTTTGGTAAGGACGGATCCGATACAATGTGAAAATGTCAATTCCAGGTGTGGTAACCTCTTAGGAATATCGAAAGTAAACCGATGAAACTTTGTATATGTAGTTAAATTACGCCTAACAACTTTTGAATATTAAGCGCACACTTCCCCTAGATTTTCCGGAAACGTGATATATTTTGGTAAGGACGGATCCGATACAATGTGAAAATGTCAATTCCAGGTGTGGTAACCTCTTAGAAAAATCGAAAGTAAACCGATGAAAATTTGTATATGTGGTTAAATTACGCGTAACAACTTTTGAATACTAAGCGCACACTTCCCCTAGATTTTCCGGAAAAGTGATATATTTTGGTAAGGACGGATCCGATACAATGTGAAAATGTCAATTCCAGGTGTGGTAACCTCTTAGGAAAATCGAAAGTAAACCGATGAAAATTTGTATATGTGGTTAAATTACGCCTAACAACTTTTGAATGCTAAGCGCACACTTCCACTAGATTTTCCGGAAACGTGATATATTTTGGTAAGGACGGATCCGATACAATGTGAAAATGTCAATTCCAGGTGTGGTAACGTCTTAGAAAAATCGAAAGTAAACCGATGAAAATTTGTGTATGTGGTTAAATTACGCCTAACAACTTTTGAATATTAAGCGCACACTTCCCCTAGATTTTCCGAAAACGTGATATATTTTGGTAAGGACGGATCCGATACAATGTGAAAATGTCAATTCCAGGTGTGGTAACCTCTTAGGAAAATCGAAAGTAAACCGATGAAAATTTGTATATGTGGTTAAATTACGCCTAACAACTTTTGAATGCTAAGCGCACACTTCCACTAGATTTTCCGGAAACGTGATATATTTTGGTAAGGACGGATCCGATACAATGTGAAAATGTCAATTCCAGGTGTGGTAACGTCTTAGAAAAATCGAAAGTAAACCGATGAAAATTTGTGTATGTGGTTAAATTACGCCTAACAACTTTTGAATATTAAGCGCACACTTCCCCTAGATTTTCCGAAAACGTGATATATTTTGGTAAGGACGGATCTGATACAATGTGAAAATGTCAATTCCAGGTGTGGTAACCTCTTAGGAAAATCGAAAGTAAACCGATGAAAATTTGTATATGTGGTTAAATTACGCCTAACAACTTTTGAATGCTAAGCGCACACTTCCACTAGATTTTCCGGAAACGTGATATATTTTGGTAAGGACGGATCCGATACAATGTGAAAATGTCAATTCCAGGTGTGGTAACGTCTTAGAAAAATCGAAAGTAAACCGATGAAAATTTGTATATGTGGTTAAATTACGCGTAACAACTTTTGAATACTAAGCGCACACTTCCCCTAGATTTTCCGGAAAAGTGATATATTTTGGTAAGGACGGATCCGATACAATGTGAAAATGTCAATTCCAGGTGTGGTAACGTCTTAGAAAAATCGAAAGTAAACCGATGAAAATTTGTATATGTGGTTAAATTACGCCTAACAACTTTTGAATATTAAGCGCACACTTCCCCTAGATTTTCCGAAAACGTGATATATTTTGGTAAGGACGGATCCGATACAATGTGAAAATGTCAATTCCAGGTGTGGTAACCTCTTAGGAAAATCGAAAGTAAACCGATGAAAATTTGTATATGTGGTTAAATTACGCCTAACAACTTTTGAATGCTAAGCGCACACTTCCACTAGATTTTCCGGAAACGTGATATATTTTGGTAAGGACGGATCCGATACAATGTGAAAATGTCAATTCCAGGTGTGGTAACGTCTTAGAAAAATCGAAAGTAAACCGATGAAAATTTGTGTATGTGGTTAAATTACGCCTAACAACTTTTGAATATTAAGCGCACACTTCCCCTAGATTTTCCGAAAACGTGATATATTTTGGTAAGGACGGATCTGATACAATGTGAAAATGTCAATTCCAGGTGTGGTAACCTCTTAGGAAAATCGAAAGTAAACCGATGAAAATTTGTATATGTGGTTAAATTACGCCTAACAACTTTTGAATGCTAAGCGCACACTTCCACTAGATTTTCCGGAAACGTGATATATTTTGGTAAGGACGGATCCGATACAATGTGAAAATGTCAATTCCAGGTGTGGTAACGTCTTAGAAAAATCGAAAGTAAACCGATGAAAATTTGTATATGTGGTTAAATTACGCGTAACAACTTTTGAATACTAAGCGCACACTTCCCCTAGATTTTCCGAAAAAGTGATATATTTTGGTAAGGACGGATCCGATACAATGTGAAAATGTCAATTCCAGGTGTGGTAACCTCTTAGGAAAATCGAAAGTAAACCGATGAAAATTTGTATATGTGGTTAAATTACGCCTAACAACTTTGAATGTTAAGCGCACACTTCCCCTAGATTTTCCGGAAAAGTGATATATTTTGGTAAGGACGGATCCGATACAATGTGAAAATGTCAATTCCAGGTGTGGTAACCTCTTAGGAATATCGAAAGTAAACCGATGAAAATTTGTATATGTGGTTAAATTACGCCTAACAACTTTTGAATGCTAAGCGCACACTTCCACTAGATTTTCCGGAAACGTGATATATTTTGGTAAGGACGGATCCGATACAATGTGAAAATGTCAATTCCAGGTGTGGTAACGTCTTAGAAAAATCGAAAGTAAACCGATGAAAATTTGTGTATGTGGTTAAATTACGCCTAACAACTTTTGAATATTAAGCGCACACTTCCCCTAGATTTTCCGGAAACGTGATATATTTTGGTAAGGACGGATCTGATACAATGTGAAAATGTCAATTCCAGGTGTGGTAACCTCTTAGGAAAATCGAAAGTAAACCGATGAAAATTTGTATATGTGGTTAAATTACGCGTAACAACTTTTGAATACTAAGCGCACACTTCCCCTAGATTTTCCGGAAAAGTGATATATTTTGGTAAGGACGGATCCGATACAATGTGAAAATGTCAATTCCAGGTGTGGTAACCTCTTAGGAAAATCGAAAGTAAACCGATGAAAATTTGTATATGTGGTTAAATTACGCCTAACAACTTTTGAATGTTAAGCGCACACTTCCCCTAGATTTTCCGGAAAAGTGATATATTTTGGTAAGGACGGATCCGATACAATGTGAAAATGTCAATTCCAGGTGTGGTAACCTCTTAGGAATATCGAAAGTAAACCGATGAAACTTTGTATATGTGGTTAAATTACGCCTAACAACTTTTGAATATTAAGCGCACACTTCCCCTAGATTTTCCGGAAACGTGATATATTTTGGTAAGGACGGATCCGATACAATGTGAAAATGTCAATTCCAGGTGTGGTAACCTCTTAGGAAAATCGAAAGTAAACCGATGAAAATTTGTATATGTGGTAAATTACGCCTAACACTTTTGAATGTTAAGCGCACACTTCCCCTAGATTTTCCGGAAAAGTGATATATTTTGGTAATGACGGATCCGATACAATGTGAAAATGTCAATTCCAGGTGTGGTAACCTCTTAGGAAAATCGAAAGTAAACCGATGAAAATTTGTATATGTGGTTAAATTACGCCTAACAACTTTTGAATGTTAAGCGCACACTTCCCCTAGATTTTCCGGAAAAGTGATATATTTTGGTAAGGACGGATCCGATACAATGTGAAAATGTCAATTCCAGGTGTGGTAACCTCTTAGGAAAATCGAAAGTAAACCGATGAAAATTTGTATATGTGGTTAAATTACGCCTAACAACTTTTGAATGTTAAGCGCACACTTCCCCTAGATTTTCCGGAAAAGTGATATATTTTGGTAAGGACGGATCCGATACAATGTGAAAATGTCAAGTTCCAGGTGTGGGTAACCTCTTAGGAATATCGAAAGTAAACCGATGAAAATTTGTATATGTGGTTAAATTACGCCTAACAACTTTTGAATGCTAAGCGCACACTTCCACTAGATTTTTCGGAAACGTGATATATTTTGGTAAGGACGGATCCGATACAATGTGAAAATGTCAATTCCAGGTGGGTAACCTCTTAGAAAAATCGAAAGTAAACCGATGAAAATTTGTGTATGTGGTTAAATTACGCCTAACAACTTTTGAATATTAAGCGCAACACTTCCCCTAGATTTTCCGGAAACGTGATATATTTTGGTAAGGACGGATCTGATACAATGTGAAAATGTCAATTCCAGGTGTGGTAACCTCTTAGGAAAATCGAAAGTAAACCGATGAAAATTTGTATATGTGGTTAAATTACGCCTAACAACTTTTGAATGCTAAGCGCACACTTCCCCTAGATTTTCCAAAAGTGATATATTTTGGTAAGGACGGATCCGATACAATGTGAAAATGTCAATTCCAGGTGTGGTAACCTCTTAGGAATATCGAAAGTAAACCGATGAAACTTTGTATATGTGGTTAAATTACGCCTAACAACTTTTGAATATTAAGCGCACACTTCCCCTAGATTTTCCGGAAACGTGATATATTTTGGTAAGGACGGATCCGATACAATGTGAAAATGTCAATTCCAGGTGTGGTAACCTCTTAGAAAAATCGAAAGTAAACCGATGAAAATTTGTATATGTGGTTAAATTACGCGTAACAACTTTTGAATATTAAGCGCACACTTCCCCTAGATTTTCCGGAAAAGTGATATATTTTGGTAAGGACGGATCCGATACAATGTGAAAATGTCAATTCCAGGTGTGGTAACCTCTTAGGAAAATCGAAAGTAAACCGATGAAAATTTGTATATGTGGTAAAATTACGCCTAACAACTTTTGAATGTTAAGCGCACACTTCCCCTAGATTTTCCGGAAAAGTGATATATTTTGGTAAGGACGGATCCGATACAATGTGAAAATGTCAATTCCAGGTGTGGTAACCTCTTAGGAATATCGAAAGTAAACCGATGAAACTTTGTATATGTGGTTAAATTACGCCTAACAACTTTTGAATATTAAGCGCACACTTCCCCTAGATTTTCCGGAAACGTGATATATTTTGGTAAGGACGGATCTGATACAATGTGAAAATGTCAATTCCAGGTGTGGTAACCTCTTAGGAAAATCGAAAGTAAACCGATGAAAATTTGTATATGTGGTTAAATTACGCCTAACAACTTTTGAATGCTAAGCGCACACTTCCACTAGATTTTCCGGAAACGTGATATATTTTGGTAAGGACGGATCCGATACAATGTGAAAATGTCAATTCCAGGTGTGGTAACGTCTTAGAAAAATCGAAAGTAAACCGATGAAAATTTGTGTATGTGGTTAAATTACGCCTAACAACTTTTGAATATTAAGCGCACACTTCCCCTAGATTTTCCGAAAACGTGATATATTTTGGTAAGGACGGATCTGATACAATGTGAAAATGTCAATTCCAGGTGTGGTAACCTCTTAGGAAAATCGAAAGTAAACCGATGAAAATTTGTATATGTGGTTAAATTACGCCTAACAACTTTTGAATGCTAAGCGCACACTTCCCCTAGATTTTCCGGAAACGTGATATATTTTGGTAAGGACGGATCCGATACAATGTGAAAATGTCAATTCCAGGTGTGGTAACGTCTTAGAAAAATCGAAAGTAAACCGATGAAAATTTGTATATGTGGTTAAATTACGCGTAACAACTTTTGAATACTAAGCGCACACTTCCCCTAGATTTTCCGGAAAAGTGATATATTTTGGTAAGGACGGATCCGATACAATGTGAAAATGTCAATTCCAGGTGTGGTAACGTCTTAGAAAAATCGAAAGTAAACCGATGAAAATTTGTGTATGTGGTTAAATTACGCCTAACAACTTTTGAATACTAAGCGCACACTTCCCCTAGATTTTCCGGAAAAGTGATATATTTTGGTAAGGACGGATCCGATACAATGTGAAAATGTCAATTCCAGGTGTGGTAACGTCTTAGAAAAATCGAAAGTAAACCGATGAAAATTTGTATATGTGGTTAAATTACGCCTAACAACTTTTGAATGCTAAGCGCACACTTCCACTAGATTTTCCGGAAACGTGATATATTTTGGTAAGGACGGATCCGATACAATGTGAAAATGTCAATTCCAGGTGTGGTAACGTCTTAGAAAAATCGAAAGTAAACCGATGAAAATTTGTGTATGTGGTTAAATTACGCCTAACAACTTTTGAATATTAAGCGCACACTTCCCCTAGATTTTCCGAAAACGTGATATATTTTGGTAAGGACGGATCCGATACAATGTGAAAATGTCAATTCCAGGTGTGGTAACCTCTTAGGAAAATCGAAAGTAAACCGATGAAAATTTGTATATGTGGTTAAATTACGCCTAACAACTTTTGAATGCTAAGCGCACACTTCCACTAGATTTTCCGGAAACGTGATATATTTTGGTAAGGACGGATCCGATACAATGTGAAAATGTCAATTCCAGGTGTGGTAACGTTTAGAAAAATCGAAAGTAAACCGATGAAAATTTGTGTATGTGGTTAAATTACGCCTAACAACTTTTGAATATTAAGCGCACACTTCCCCTAGATTTTCCGAAAACGTGATATATTTTGGTAAGGACGGATCTGATACAATGTGAAAATGTCAATTCCAGGTGTGGTAACCTCTTAGGAAAATCGAAAGTAAACCGATGAAAATTTGTATATGTGGTTAAATTACGCCTAACAACTTTTGAATGCTAAGCGCACACTTCCACTAGATTTTCCGGAAACGTGATATATTTTGGTAAGGACGGATCCGATACAATGTGAAAATGTCAATTCCAGGTGTGGTAACGTCTTAGAAAAATCGAAAGTAAACCGATGAAAATTTGTATATGTGGTTAAATTACGCGTAACAACTTTTGAATACTAAGCGCACACTTCCCCTAGATTTTCCGGAAAAGTGATATATTTTGGTAAGGACGGATCCGATACAATGTGAAAATGTCAATTCCAGGTGTGGTAACCTCTTAGGAAAATCGAAAGTAAACCGATGAAAATTTGTATATGTGGTTAAATTACGCCTAACAACTTTTGAATGTTAAGCGCACACTTCCCCTAGATTTTCCGGAAAAGTGATATATTTTGGTAAGGACGGATCCGATACAATGTGAAAATGTCAATTCCAGGTGTGGTAACCTCTTAGGAATATCGAAAGTAAACCGATGAAAATTTGTATATGTGGTTAAATTACGCCTAACAACTTTTGAATGCTAAGCGCACACTTCCACTAGATTTTCCGGAAACGTGATATATTTTGGTAAGGACGGATCCGATACAATGTGAAAATGTCAATTCCAGGTGTGGTAACGTCTTAGAAAAATCGAAAGTAAACCGATGAAAATTTGTGTATGTGGTTAAATTACGCCTAACAACTTTTGAATATTAAGCGCACACTTCCCCTAGATTTTCCGAAAACGTGATATATTTTGGTAAGGACGGATCCGATACAATGTCAAAATGTCAATTCCAGGTGTGGTAACCTCTTAGGAAAATCGAAAGTAAACCGATGAAAATTTGTATATGTGGTTAAATTACGCCTAACAACTTTTGAATGCTAAGCGCACACTTCCACTAGATTTTCCGGAAACGTGATATATTTTGGTAAGGACGGATCCGATACAATGTGAAAATGTCAATTCCAGGTGTGGTAACGTCTTAGAAAAATCGAAAGTAAACCGATGAAAATTTGTATATGTGGTTAAATTACGCGTAACAACTTTTGAATACTAAGCGCACACTTCCCCTAGATTTTCCGGAAAAGTGATATATTTTGGTAAGGACGGATCCGATACAATGTGAAAATGTCAATTCCAGGTGTGGTAACGTCTTAGAAAAATCGAAAGTAAACCGATGAAAATTTGTATATGTGGTTAAATTACGCCTAACAACTTTTGAATGCTAAGCGCACACTTCCACTAGATGGTAAGGACGGATCCGATACAATGTGAAAATGTCAATTCCAGGTGTGGTAACGTCTTAGGAAAATCGAAAGTAAACCGATGAAAATTTGTATATGTGGTTAAATTACGCCTAACAACTTTTGAATGTTAAGCGCACACTTCCCCTAGATTTTCCGGAAAAGTGATATATTTTGGTAAGGACGGATCCGATACAATGTGAAAATGTCAATTCCAGGTGTGGTAACCTCTTAGGAAAATCGAAAGTAAACCGATGAAAATTTGTATATGTGGTAAAATTACGCCTAACAACTTTTGAATGTTAAGCGCACACTTCCCCTAGATTTTCCGGAAAAGTGATATATTTTGGTAAGGACGGATCCGATACAATGTGAAAATGTCAATTCCAGGTGTGGTAACCTCTTAGGAATATCGAAAGTAAACCGATGAAACTTTGTATATGTGGTTAAATTACGCCTAACAACTTTTGAATATTAAGCGCACACTTCCCCTAGATTTTCCGGAAACGTGATATATTTTGGTAAGGACGGATCTGATACAATGTGAAAATGTCAATTCCAGGTGTGGTAACCTCTTAGGAAAATCGAAAGTAAACCGATGAAAATTTGTATATGTGGTTAAATTACGCCTAACAACTTTTGAATGTTAAGCGCACACTTCCCCTAGATTTTCCGGAAAAGTGATATATTTTGGTAAGGACGGATCCGATACAATGTGAAAATGTCAATTCCAGGTGTGGTAACCTCTTAGGAAAATCGAAAGTAAACCGATGAAAATTTGTATATGTGGTTAAATTACGCCTAACAACTTTTGAATGCTAAGCGCACACTTCCACTAGATTTTCCGGAAACGTGATATATTTTGGTAAGGACGGATCCGATACAATGTGAAAATGTCAATTCCAGGTGTGGTAACGTCTTAGAAAAATCGAAAGTAAACCGATGAAAATTTGTGTATGTGGTTAAATTACGCCTAACAACTTTTGAATATTAAGCGCACACTTCCCCTAGATTTTCCGAAAACGTGATATATTTTGGTAAGGACGGATCCGATACAATGTGAAAATGTCAATTCCAGGTGTGGTAACGTCTTAGAAAAATCGAAAGTAAACCGATGAAAATTTGTATGTGGTTAAATTACGCCTAACAACTTTTGAATGCTAAGCGCACACTTCCACTAGATTTTCCGGAAACGTGATATATTTTGGTAAGGACGGATCCGATACAATGTGAAAATGTCAATTCCAGGTGTGGTAACGTCTTAGAAAAATCGAAAGTAAACCGATGAAAATTTGTGTATGTGGCTAAATTACGCCTAACAACTTTTGAATATTAAGCGCACACTTCCCCTAGATTTTCCGAAAACGTGATATATTTTGGTAAGGACGGATCCGATACAATGTGAAAATGTCAATTCCAGGTGTGGTAACCTCTTAGGAAAATCGAAAGTAAACCGATGAAAATTTGTATATGTGGTTAAATTACGCCTAACAACTTTTGAATGCTAAGCGCACACTTCCACTAGATTTTCCGGAAACGTGATATATTTTGGTAAGGACGGATCCGATACAATGTGAAAATGTCAATTCCAGGTGTGGTAACGTCTTAGAAAAATCGAAAGTAAACCGATGAAAATTTGTGTATGTGGTTAAATTACGCCTAACAACTTTTGAATATTAAGCGCACACTTCCCCTAGATTTTCCGAAAACGTGATATATTTTGGTAAGGACGGATCTGATACAATGTGAAAATGTCAATTCCAGGTGTGGTAACCTCTTAGGAAAATCGGAATATTTTGGTAAGGACGGATCCGATACAATGTGAAAATGTCAATTCCAGGTGTGGTAACGTCTTAGAAAAATCGAAAGTAAACCGATGAAAATTTGTATATGTGGTTAAATTACGCGTAACAACTTTTGAATACTAAGCGCACACTTCCCCTAGATTTTCCGGAAAAGTGATATATTTTGGTAAGGACGGATCCGATACAATGTGAAAATGTCAATTCCAGGTGTGGTAACCTCTTAGGAAAATCGAAAGTAAACCGATGAAAATTTGTATATGTGGTTAAATTACGCCTAACAACTTTTGAATGTTAAGCGCACACTTCCCCTAGATTTTCCGGAAAAGTGATATATTTTGGTAAGGACGGATCCGATACAATGTGAAAATGTCAATTCCAGGTGTGGTAACCTCTTAGGAATATCGAAAGTAAACCGATGAAAATTTGTATATGTGGTTAAATTACGCCTAACAACTTTTGAATGCTAAGCGCACACTTCCACTAGATTTTCCGGAAACGTGATATATTTTGGTAAGGACGGATCCGATACAATGTGAAAATGTCAATTCCAGGTGTGGTAACGTCTTAGAAAAATCGAAAGTAAACCGATGAAAATTTGTGTATGTGGTTAAATTACGCCTAACAACTTTTGAATATTAAGCGCACACTTCCCCTAGA